>PVKZ01001573.1:48712-364685 GCA_004027375.1 Macroglossus sobrinus
AAAAAAAAAAAAAAAAAAAAAAAAAAAAAAAAAAAAAAAAAAAAAAAAAAAAAAAAAGCTTGAACTGTTACACCATGTCAAAAAATGTTCATTAAGAAAAACCCTGCTTTTCCTATTCTCGTCTCTGTGTTTTATTGCCATGCAGCACAGGAACTGATTTTCTCAAGCTTGTACCTGTGGCCGCTGCCTTGATTGCCCTGTCAGGAGACAGCCCTCTTACAAAATACAGAGGTAAGATGCACAAGAGTGTTGAGTGTGTGAGGCATAGCGCTCTCCAGATCTCCAACACTTCATCTTCTTCACTCACTCCTGTATCCCAGCCACACGGCTCTTGCTTGGCATGTACTCAGCACAACTTGGAATTTTCAAGATGTCCATCTATGCTTTCTAATTATTCATTACCTGGTTATCCTTGATATTTATTCGTGTAGGGGTTATTCAGACACCGGTGGTTATTATTTCTTTAAAGACTGGGACTCTCCTCACACTGCTGTTTACCAACCTCAGGGTCTTCAGCATTGTTGTGCTGGATTATCAAGGGGTTGAAATGTGCATAGGTTTTTAGTAGTTATCAAATGATCTAGTTTGGGAAGTTTTTAAACTAAAAGGCAAAGAATCAAGAAATATAACATTCCTCAAAAAGAACACACTAATCAAAAATAGACTCACAAATATAGAGGACAATCTGGTGACAGCCAGAGAGGAGGGGGGTTCGGGGTCTGGGAGAAATCAGTAAAGGGTTAAAGAAGTACAAATTAGTAGTTGATAGATGGTCACACAGGTGGGGAGCACAGCACAAGGAATGCAGTCAGCACTAATGTAATTGCTGGGTGAAGAGCCAGAGGATAGAAAGAGCAATCAGGGGGGTCGTTTCATAAACTATATAAATGTCTAACCAGTGGACTGTGTACTTGAAACTTAATAATAAAATAAAAGAAATATAACGCTCTTTTTTTCCCTTTCATACCCACAAATAAACTGTTTAGAATTCAAAGCTCATACTCTTCAAAGACACATTGCAAGAAATTAAATTTAAGATTTCTTTTCCTCCTTATGTGTCTAGCTCTTTTTCAGCTCTATGCGGAAAATAACAGGGGAGGTTACAATTCTGGGGCACGCATGACCCGAAGGGTTTTGAGAAACCTACTAACAGATCTACAGCAGGTAAATCTCTAATGCTTAAGAATTCTCAATTTGTTCCAGTTATTAGTCACATTTGTTATTAAAGAATCTGATTTCTACCTTACTATAATTCTCCATGCACTCCCTACCCGCTATGAGCCACTGCTATTATCTGAGTACAGACCTGATCTGTTGCAATTCTTTTCTAGCTGGCTTTCCCAACTCAAGCCTCCCTTCTCTCCAACACTACTTCCACAATAAAACCAGTGACTTTTCCAAAATATACATGTTGCCCTCACGTCTAAAATTCTTCACTGGACATTCACGTCTATAGAATAAAGCCTGAACTCCTTAGCGTCATAAGCAAAGCTTTCATGATTAAACCAATCCTTCTCATTTCAAAAAGAGGTAAAATCGTGAGACTTATACCAATGTAAAATGAACATGTGTTCAAAATTTAATTTTATTTGTGCATTAAAAGAGGACAGCAGTAAGACTAGTTGAAATGATAATCAAATAAACAGACAAATTGAGAGATTAGGAATATTAAAATGCCTTTGAAAGTGGCTTTTGGGGGAAGGGGAGAATTGTTCTTTAACCAGAACAGAATTTATTTGCATGTCTATAGATAAGAATTATTTGCATTTTGATCAGTTTTATACAAGGTAACTTTAATATCTACAGTTGTAAAATAGCCTTGTCAGATACAATGATGTATGTCTCCATAGGTTCAGATAATAACCATTGAAATGGTATCTAGTGGTTTCTTTTGCTTATTCCACACTGTTTAATTTTTTTTTACACTCCTTATACCCTTTTCACTTCTGCATATCAAAATCCTTACTTTGCCAGCACGTGCCAAGTTCCCCATGTCTGACATACGCAGTTCCATTTATCTGTAACACCTTTCACTTGACAAATACAGTTTATCGTTCAAGGTCCTTCAAATATTAGTCATATCACTAAAAGCTTCTTTAACTTTCTGTGCATAATTTTGTTGTAGTACTTGTCAAATTTTGTTTCAATTATTACCTAGATATATGCTTTCCCCACTGGCCTGATTCTCAAGGGCAAGAATAACATCTCATTTATGTTTATCTCTCCAATGGTTTGAAAAACCATGTGGCACTAAGGCCTTCAACAAATGTTTAATGAAAGCATAAATAAAATGCAATGCTGACTACTCAAATAGTTAAGATTTCCATGATTTCTTATGATTTAAAAATGTACAAATTTAGGATTGTTGTTACCCTCATTCTGAGGGTATCTCTATTCTTCTTCCAGACTCGGTAAGATCTCCACACTCGGTTTTCTACACTGTGAAGCCACAGTAACTTTCTGTCATTTTTCTCCTGGGTCTCAGCTGTAGGGGAGGGAAAAATAATCTCTGGCTAGGACCCTGTAAATTAAACTGGCAAGAGACCGATTAACAAGAGAAAAACAAACAAGTTTATTAACGTGTATGGTGCATGCACATGGGAGTACCCAGTCATGAATGCTTTCATACCACCTTCACCCAAACAAAATTTAAAAAGGTGCTGGGCTTCTGAGTCAGGGAGGCAAATTAGAAGAAGGTGACCAGAGAAAGTATGGTGAACAAAAGTTATTTAATAAGGTGAGTTATTCAGATCTAAGTCTGTGTCTTCTCCATTGATAATTGTTCTTAAGAGTTCTCTTCTTCATGGTAGAGAGAAGAAAACACCTGGAAAATGACAATTTTCTTTATAAATATATATTTTCTTCACCTCCCAAAAAACGTATGCCCTATTTTTAGAGCTTTTCCTGCATCTCCTGGTTCTCAGTGGCCTTTAGCTTAATAATTCATATGTCAAAGAGACATATTTTAGGGTGGCACATTCTGGTACCCTTTAGGATGAGAGATTCTGAACTGGATATAGCCATTATGGGGGTAAGGAATAGGTAAGGAAGGAGATGATCAGAACTCTAAGACAAGGAATATGATTTGGAAAAATCTATCCCAAATTACCTCTGCTTTGCTTTGATCTTAGTATTAATATTTTATATTCCTATTGATCATAATAATGTTTAATTTATTCTGGAAGTCACAAACAATATTTAAAGTGTTTGTATTTCTTAAAGGAGCAATGATATTGTATGTAGATTTATAAGGTTAAAACATCCGGCATAGTTATTTCAGAGCTGTTCCGGTGGTGGCCGTAGCATATGGGTCCCGATGCTGGTTTTCTGCTAACTCTCAGGCACATCTCAAGGAGCTAGGGTAGCAAAGGTACTGCCAGCACCACCCCGACAATCCCCACATCTCAGGACTCGAGCTGGTGGGGAACCAGGGAGAGTGGGAGACCTGTCTGTCCACGTACACAATCAGACTTCTAAGTCTGGCCTGTGAGGGTGAATGTGGTGAAAGAAGATGGACGGAGGTCCATTTTCCTTCTCCTGTCCAAATCCTTGTGCTTGCTTCCTGACTACTGCAGCTGTCTTCCAGTGAGCACACCATCCAACAGGCCCCAAACTCTGCCCTTGTTCCAGGCTCAGCTGAGGTCAATGAGCTGCTGAAATGGCAGCTCCCGCAGAGCTGTCTCCCCCGCCCCCCATGCATTAGTATGCACAGGAGAATGCTGTCAGGAAGGTGGAGATTTGCATAGCAAATTATCATCCCATTGACTTCCATTAAGAACTCAGAGATAGAGTCCCATATAAAATTCCAGGTCCCACTCCGCAATGCAAACCCCTCCCTCGAGGATCCTAATTATCATTTCAAGTGGTGTTCTGCCTGCACCAGCGTGTCATCTAGCCGTGTTTGATTCCTCCAAAGAACACCTGCAAGAAATTAGTCAAATGAGCAATTAATCTACAAAATTTTTGTGCACATGCTTATAGCCAAAAATGTAGGTTAAAACCCACAACAGCGGTGAATTTTCTTTAGACTAGTGTCAGAATCACAGAGCTGGCAGGTCAATCTCAACTGATACACTTTCCTTATTTCACAAATTAAGTTAAACCCCTTTCCTAGGGCTCAAGGACAACGCCTAAATAAGTGATCCAGTTTGTTCACCAGTATTCACAGGACAATGTATGGATAATGAGTTATTTTTTCAGACAAAGGCAAAAAAAACATAGGGAATAGTTACTTATGTTCAGCTGGTGATGGGGTTATTATCAATTTAAAGTATAAGCCATCTTGTCACTATAAAGCAAATGTTTGTTGACTTCTGCCTGGCTAATTGTCAGCAAAGTGGTTCTAAGTGCCACTTTCCTGATTAGAAGAATGTTTATTCGAGTTGATGGACTCAGCAGGGGGTCTTTGAAATTGCTTCTGAGTTTGCAGGCAGTGCCTGCTGACAGGCTGTGCAGTAGAAGATGTCAGACTGAAATTAGGACCCCACGACCAACTGGGCATAAATGGAGGTGACAGGTAAACATAAATGTGCATATAGATAATGTCAGAGCCAAGTCCCTGGCCATCTTGGCAGTCATGAGGGATCCTATGTCCTTTGCTAAACTCCTTATGGTAACTGTGATTGAAAGATGGAAGCTATTGAATGAGATTGAGCCATTGGAATAGAAGTAAGTTTGGAGTGTGGCAGAGCTTTGTAAGAACACCCCCCAACAGAGTAGGGAGTCTTAAAATGAGATCTCAATTCTGTAGCTAACTTGCTTTCATTTATAACCTTGACCAAAATGTTAAGTCTCAATCATGTTTAAACAAGGATAATGATTACTGCCCTATCTCAGAAACTGGTGTTTGTTAAAATGAGATGATATGAAAGTGTTTGGAAAGGTTGTTCTTAAAACTACTCTAAATTTTAATACAGTATCATTGTTATCTGTAATTCATTGGTAAACAAGGGCCAACAAAGGTTAAATTAATTTGACTGAGATCATAAGAAACAATGGAAGCTGTCTCTTATTGCCCCAGCTGCCAAAGTTTCTTCTCCCTCTTCTCTCTCCTCCTGGCTCCACTTCTTCTCGCTTTTTCTTCTATTGTCTCTATACATTGCACAAACCCCTCACATTTCTTGTTTGCTTAGGTTGAGACATTTCATCCAATCTCAGACGCCAAATTCTTGTGACTCCATGATTGTAGGCACCACCACTCTGGAGTGCTGATGTCTGCGTCCACATGTTTTTCCATTCTCGAACAGCTGATGTGGGATTTCTTGCCTCTTGCAGATCCCGATTGTCGTGGGTGAGAGTCGTGCTCTGTGCTCTGTGGAAAGAGCTACACGTAGCTGCTTCTTAGGGGTGAGTGCCATGCAAATGTCTGGGGGGGGAGAGGGGCGGGGCAGACACAGCTGCTGACTGATTTAAATTACAGACCTGTACTCCACATGACACTCCAGGTAACTAAACTGAGGTCAACTTGCCTCTGACTTTTCGTGTCATAAACTTTTTCAGCAGACAGAAACAGAACCAGAAAAGAAGAGAAAAATACATTTTCATCAATATTAGAGACTAACATCATATCCAGAAACATATCAGAGTACGCCATTGTTTTTCAGGTGTTGAGGTCAGCAATCAAAGAAGAGAAATTCCTATCTTGGTTAGAGTCTGAGCCTCCCATCCTCCTGTGGCTCCCAACCTGCTACCGATTGTCAGCCACTGAAATGGTCACTCACCCTGTTCGGTGTAGAATCTGCAGAAACTTCCCAATCATGGGACTGAGGTACAGTCACTCGCCACCATGACATGGACAGTCATTCTCAAAATGGCTCTAGAGTTGGAGCTGTATCTCTCCAGATTCTTTTTGCAATCCTCACACATCTGGAACTCAGTTGAGGTTATTTTGGGGGGTCAGTAATTTCCTACATTAGGGATCCTGGTTGATAATCGTTATTTTATTTTATGTAGTTAATGGAATATTAAATTCTTCAATTGACATCCACTCTAACCAGTAGATATTTTTATTCATAGAAGAGAAAAGAATTTTGTCTTTCGTTACCAAAAAAAAAAAAAAGACAGAAAAAAAAACAACCCTTTAAAATTCTTTGGGGCCACCCATAATAATAACAATAATAATAGGTTGCAGTTATTAAGTGTTACACGACTGTTATGTTGTGTGGTTCACATGGATCATTTAATTGAAAACCTGTTACAGCTCCCTATAAAAGTGGTACTATTATCCTTAATTTTCAGGGAAGCTAAATAATTTGCTTAGATTCACATGGTTAGCAAGTGGCAGAGGCTGGCCATCTGAATCCAGAGTCCCTGCTTTGCAATCATGATGCTATACTGCCTCCCTGTGCAGAAAACTGAGAACATTCCTTGGACCTAAAGGAATGATCAGGTTTGGTGGGAGCAGCTCACGCCAGATCTCTCTGCCTAGAGGAAAGGGCATATTTGAAAGCTAGGAATGGAAATAGGAGATTCAGACCTTTCCACAGCTTTGAGTATGACAGCCAAAATCCC
Organism: Macroglossus sobrinus; assembly: GCA_004027375.1. Taxonomy (NCBI): domain Eukaryota; kingdom Metazoa; phylum Chordata; class Mammalia; order Chiroptera; family Pteropodidae; genus Macroglossus; species Macroglossus sobrinus. The sequence goes on from PVKZ01001573.1 coordinate 55,223, forward strand.
ATCTTTGGGGAAGGATACTGTAAGTCTCCCATAAATAAAACAATAAGGAAGTAAAATTAGAGTTATTATTAAAGCGTTGAGGTGGAGAAAAGAAAACCAACAGGCCTAGGCCAAGCATGGGAGACATCATATCAAGGTGAGTGCACACAGGTGTAGGGGCTGGAGATGTGAGAGGACTGAAGAGCTGGGACAGCCAGGTAGCTATAGGGGCAGAAAGATAGTTCTCCTTCTACTCTTCTAAGTTCTGGCTGGACTAATAATCAATTTAACATGAGACAGATTAACAGAAGAAAATGGCCAAATTTATTATGTATGTACAGATGGGGTTCCATAAGAATATGAAACCTAATGAAATACCGGGCAGTTGAGGCTTATCTACTGGATCAAGGCAGCCATCTGAGATTTCAAAGGGAAAGTGTAGGCAATTCACAGGTAGATGAGAAGGATCAAATGGATGGTCACCCAGAAGCAATGAAACACTTGTTTGGACCCTCCCTGTCTGCCATACTTAATTCATATGTGCTCATGTGATTATGCTAGGGTTCCCTTTCTGAAGCAGGTTTTGCTATCTGAATTGTTTTAGGCAGGTAAGGGGTAGATAAACAACAACTGCTTCTTGAGCTTTAAGTGTTTTTAGCTCAAAATAATCTGCATGGCAGGGTGGTACATTCTGGAGATACTGGTTCTGGACCCCTACACAGCTAAAACAAGTTGAAGGGAGGGATGGCCAGAAGGGGCAGGAGGAGTGAGGACTCAGGGCCTGGTTTCTGCTCCCCCAGTTCCTCTTCTCTCCCCATCCTCTTCAATCTTAACTAGTCCCAGACCTTAAACATGCTCCCCACAGATGTAAAATAGATGTGCTGACCCCACTAAAAATCTGGAAGTCAAGTTTTATTTTGCCCAGAAAATAAATTTGGTTTGCAAATAATTCTGAGGACACAGTGAAACTTCACTCATGAAAGGCTCTTTCCAAATAAATGAACTTTAAACAACAAAACATAAGTGGATGGACTGTTGAAAACCAAGTAAGCCAAACCAAAGAAATCTCCACACTACAGTGAAAAATAAACTTTTAATTTTGGACAGTAAAGGAACATGAATGTTATTCACCATGTTCTATGCATATTATAATCATTTAACCAAAAAACAAATATTAATTAAGCAGTTACTATGTGTCCAACACTGGGCCAGGTATAGAAGTCACTTTGCAATTATATAAAACATAACTTTTATATTGAAATGTTTTTTTAAAGTCATTATGTATAATGTAAAGCAGATATTATTATTCTTATTTTATAAAGGAGCTTCAAAGAGTTTGAATGACTTGCTCAGGTCAGTCAGAAAAATAGCAGAAGACGAAGGCAAGCAGTGCCATACTTAAAGTTTTAGATTATGTCCCTCTATATTGAGAAGGAGGTTAAGGTTCCTCACAGAAATGCCTCCACGTGAACCATCTTTCCTCCTAGACATCCAAGGTCATATGTATTTTCATATATGAGGTATCTGGGTGATCTAGGCAAGGTCTTTAACCTCTCTGGGCCTCAATTTATTTGTAAGTGAAATAAGAAGGGGTGGATCTAATGAAGCTTTAGGTCTCTTTTAGCCGTAGCTTTCTGAATCTATTAGAAATTGCTCAAATATATTACAGTTCTAACCTTGAATCTGTTGTTTTTGGCTCTAGTAAACTCCAGCAATAGCCTTAAGGCTTTTAGCTTTAGTGAGATTAATAAAGCCATTTTAGAGCAAACGTGTTTGCAGACCTGGAGGTAGCAGGAATAAAATAAGGCTTGACCTTCTAAAGTAAGAGAAGGCACAGCAACCAGAGATTGCTCCTAAGCCAACTATTAAATTTTAGCAAGGATGTGTCACATTTATGCTCTGTAATAGCTGTTTAGGGTTGAGATAATAAGATTGGGGGGGAAATCTGGTTCTCTGTTGCTAAAGGCATCAACAACAGACCAATCTCATTACCCACTCTGCACCCTTTCTCATATACCTGCAGGCAGTTCAGAGCCTAGAGGAACTAACGCAAGGTTAGGTCGACATATTGTCCTAGGTGCATCAAGTGCAACCATATGGTGATGCTGGATAAAGCAGCAAGTACAAGTGGCTGATCAAATAATCCTTATGAAATACTCTATTATATTACACATTTCACATAAAAAAGTGAATGTCTTCCCAATTACGTCTGTTGAATAATTTTCCGAGCTTTGTAAAAACTTGGCAAAGTGGAGTTTACCAGTCCCATTTTCCTGGTGAAGAAACAAAGTCATTCATTGAACTTTATTCAACTAATGTTTATTGAAAACCTACCATGGACCAGATATCCTCCAAAACAGTGAGCTTAAGCTTCCATTTCAAGGGCACTCATACTGGTGGTCTGTGAATTCAAACTCGAGCCTCCTGCCTCAGTGGTCAAAATAGCTGGCTCTTCATTCAGATTGTATCCCTGAGACAAAAGCCTACCTCTGCTACTTACCAAATAGTTGTGTAACTCTGTGCAAGGTGCTTCAACTCTCTCTGATTCAGGTCCTTCATTTGTAAAATGAGAATAATGATAGTAGCTTACCTTAAAGACATTCAGTGGAGGTTAAATCTGTCAACACACGTACACTGCCTGCTACATAGTAAGTGATTAAAAATGGTACCTACTATTATAGCCGTGCAACACTATTCATTAATATCAGACCATGGGAGGAGGTGTTGTGGTAAATAGTGAACAAGGACAAGACTGGAAGATGGGCACTTGAACAGGTCAACGTGCAAACTGACGTCTCTCTCATAAACCTGTCTTGTTGTTTCACTTTTCTGAATGATACTTTGGCTGGTCTCATGACACTTACATTCTCCTGCTCTGCTGTCAAACTCTGGTCAGGCTCTCAAGACCTTCTGCCATCCACCTTGGGGAGTTTCAAGTTTTCTCCCCTCTGCAACTCAAAGTATCAGCAGGTCTGGTTGATCGACTTGCCTCAGAGCCTTCTTCAGTGCAGCCCACATGCTTTATCCCTCCTCTTCTTTCTGTCCGAGATTTCCTTCACTTTAATCTCCAGACCAGCATTCTATGCAAAGCACGAGCCTCACGTCTTCCATGAACACTTTTCAGACCATACCAGCCCACAGGGATCTCCTGTCCTCTATCCCTCATAAAACTTATTATCTATGCCTCTCGTTTGGCACATAATTACATATTCTCTAACTTTGCTAGTTAGTACCTCAAGCTTCCACATCTTCTCTTTGCAGCAAGATATGAAATTTGAAAAGCAACAGGATCTTGTTACATTTCTTTTCTTTCTTTTTTTCTTTTTCTTTTCTTTTCTTTTTTCTTTCTTTCTTTTTTTTATTTTATTATTATTAATTTTTTTTGTAACTTTTAAGACAGGGTTTGAAAACTTCCATGCTGACAGGGGCTAGGCAAGCAGTATATAAGTGAGAGAAATGGGCTGGTTGAGACTGTGGCTGGTTAGCTGAAAAGTACATCGAAAGGAGTAGCTGCCACTTTGCCCTCACCGACTATTGTCTCTGATGAGCTGGAGCTTTATGCTACATACACTACAGTTGGAGGAAAAAAAATTAAAACATTAGAATAAAAGTATAGATCTCCGATCTTTTACAAACAAATAATATGATTCCATTCCACTATCCTTAAAACTTATGAATTCATGACTATGTTCTCACCAGCCCTCCCCTGATATCACAGTATTCCCTGAATATTATGAGACTCCCCTCCTTACTGGAATGTCTCAAGACCCTTTCTTCTCCTTCTGACCACCGGAGATTTAAGGTTATAATTGTTCATAAAAGAAAGCCTGCAATATCGGTGTGTTAAGACACTTGGGTGTGGTGGTCACTCCCTGAAACTTTGGCTGGAGAGAAACTCCCCTTCATTCAAGTTTTTTCTATCCTACAGACAGACTTCTAGAAAATGACAAAAGCTTATTTTAAGTTATTTATTTATGGCTTTATTTTCTTCAACATTATGCAGTAACGCAGGTCCATTATCATCATATCTTGAAAATTTTTTAGAGAGCTCAGAGTTCAAACTTTATTAAAATTTCTCAGTTCTTTTTTTACGTTGGCAGCTAAATTAAAAGGTTTTGAGTATGTTGTTCAGCTACACACACTATGGCTGCAGACTAAAGGGTCTGTCTTAAAAATTATAGTATAAAAATACCGTGCTTGGTATTTTTTTTGGGGGGGGGTGATGAATAAGACTTCTATACTATAGTTTCTTGTATAAAACTTTATTAATATAATGCCATATTATCAAAATACCATCAAAAGAAGATTTCTTTGATTAAATAAACACATCAGAGTTATTTATCATCCCTAAAGTTTGGAAAAATTTTATACTCACTTTATAGTGCAGACATCTGTTTGTTTCAAGATGCTCATTCTTTCTCTCATGCAGAGAAAGAATATTACTTTCTCAGCATCACCTACTAGTAGTGATATTAGTCTCACTTCTATTTTTATTGGCAGATACCGCTGTCTGAAGTGTCTCAACTTTGACATCTGCCAGGTGTGTTTCTTATCTGGTCTTCACAGCAAATCCCACCAGAAGTCTAATACTGTGACTGAGCACTGCATCCAGGTAACATTTAATCCAACATACCAAACTATCAAATCATATCAGTATAAACTACAGCAGTTCAAACCCTCCAGTAAAAGTACAGATTCCACTCCTTCCATACATTATAATATTTAACACTAAGAAAGTGGCAAAGTCAACTTTAAGTATCTCTCAAAATAAATATGTTGCCTTTACAGTGTAGATTTTAATAAAACATTTGGGAGACAAGAAAAGTTCAGAGTTCAGTCTGAAGCCATTGATTCCATCCTGTGTACTAGAGAATATCTGAGGTATGAGAGGGGTGATGCTTTGGAATTGGATACAGGTTAAAAAGAAAAGGCTTTGGTTTCATAAAAATGAAGCAACAAGTCTTCTGGTTGCTAGTCCATTTGGGGAGAAGTTTTCTTTCTTTTTTTTTTTAATATGTCTTTTCCAGAGTCCTAAACTTTAAGTACTTTTTTCCTAGAGAAAATGATAAAGATTACTATTTCAGTTTTGACTGGAAGCGTGTAAAACTAAGACTTCACGGCTGCCTTTCAAATGTTTTTTTTTTCTTAAGAAAAATTTAAGTACTCAGTAGAATTTAGATATTTCTAAAAAGAAAGAGAAATGGGATAGTAAATTTTAAATATAGAGTATTTACAATGTTCTAGAAAGAACACTTTCTTCCTATCATAAAGTCTCAATATGATATCAGTTTCTCCATACAGATGACATCACCTTCAAATGCCACAACAGATGTTGATTAACTAGCTGTACAGCTTTCCCTCATTCTTCCCTTTAACATGAACGGTTTGCAATAGGCAAGTGCCTGGATTGTGCCCAGTAATTTTCAGCAGGTATTGCTTTACTAAACTTTATTAACCCTGATTCTCAGGTTCACTGGCCTATGAGCTTCCGGTTTCTAGTCAAAAAGCCTGGGGAGAAAAAGGGCTTCTTGGTCTTAGACTGACACCATGTGGTCATTTTGTTATTACATGTTAGATTTCAAGAGCTGAAAATCTTTCAATAAAACATCTCATTCCTTCTTTGTTCCTTTGGCGGAGGTTCTAAATGTGGAGTTCATGGGTGAATTTCAGATGGTGTGTGAATCCACTGAAATTACACAGAATTAAACATATGCACATTTTTCTGGAGATAAATCCATGAGGGTCACCTGATTCTCTAAGGAATCCGCAACTCAAGTGCTAGCAACTGTGGACTTAACCCTTCTTCATCTTCCTTCTAGTTTTAAAATCCTACATTCCTATTCTAAGGAAGAAGAGTTATTATGGAACTTGACAGGTATTTAATTTAAAGACTTACACTATGTATACATGTGGATAGAGAAAATGTGAAGAAATTCAGGTAGTAAGGAAGTAAAGTGATTTTTCTGAGAATGTAAACATAAACGAAATAATTTTAGAAATATTTGTGACAGCCAGTCTGTCCAAACAAGGAAAGAAGACCTGTTGAAATTGATCTGACACCCTTGGTAATGGCCATTCCAGCATATGTCAGCGAAGGAAAATACAAAACTCCTCTTCAGAACCCTTAGAAACAACCTGCTCCAAGGGCGCTACGGGAGGAAAGAAGCTACGAGAAGATAGTGGCTGCTGAAACAGGTGAATCCGAAGGACATGGCTGACCACTCACGGGCCAGGTGAGTGTCACTGAGTGACAGTCCTATGGAGTAATGGCCCAGAGCCTGGGTAAAAAGCACAAGCAGCAGCTTTCCTAATGCTGATGATCCTAAAGAAGGCAGGAGGAGGGTAAAACGGGAGGGATTCAGATGCTTTTCCCCTGTAGTGAAACAAGAGGCGAAATGCCTTCAAGGGGTTCATACAACCTTTTAAAATTATTTCAACTAAAGGCATCGGACAGACACAAAAGATTTTTAATATTAGAGTATTTGAATAATTTCATTTTACATTTGTACTTTTTCTTGATTTCATTTAAAAGCCTAATTTAGAATTAATATTTCATTTTAAAAAAAAAGGAAAGAAAGACACTCAGTATCCCATTATTCACAGATTAATGCTATTAATGCTAGTATTCCAAAACAGAAATTACGCTATCAATACAATTTTTCATTCTTATTTTCACCTGTATTAAATGGAAAGTATTTCTCATGCCATTCGTTTCCAAAATGTCATTTTTAATGGCCTCACTCTTATCTTTATAAGGAAGTGCCATAATTGACAAATAATCCCTTAACATATTTATTATTTTCAACTTTTCCCCCTAAATTCTATTGTGAACATGCCTAAACATATATCTTCCTATATTTGTAACATTTTATAAAGATAAATTTAGTCAAGTAAAATCTCGGGTCAAGTTGTAAATTTTGTTAATTCTCATAATTTAGAATACTAAATTGTGCTCCAAAGGGTCATCCCAAGTGTACCCTACCATCACGAATATGTGAGGCCACTCGTCACATATCTTATCACTAACTCAAAGATGACTTTCAAAAGTCATCTTAATTTTTGAAATAGCTATTTCTTCATAATTTAAAACTTCAGAAAGTAAAGGAATGAGATACTGTTCCATTGGATTTATAATTATCAAACATTTAGGGAGAAAAAATACCAGAATTATTCCTTTATTTTCATGTTTATCTACTGGGAGTAAAAGAAGAGATCAGTTTAAATTGGTTTATTTATTGATTTCTTTTGTAATTCTCTAATTTTTTCTCAGATATACACCAGCGTCATTCCACCTTAATCCCAGATTCTATTTTGTGGTCATTTTGTCACTTTATAATTTAGTATGATTTAAATATATTTTTATGACTCTTCAAAAGAAAAAGTACATATTAACTTTGCAATTAGATTCCATTCATTATGCCTATGTCAGATTTACCTATCAGGTTGTTATCAGTGTATCCTGAAAGTTAGAGATTTTGGATATTACCTTGATATATTTTTTTAATATAGTACGAAGAATTTGAATTTAAATATAAAAGTAAAAATATCATATTCTAACTCATTTATCTTCTTCAAGCCATTTCTTTCATCTTTCCCTAGCAGAGTAACAATAAAATATGTTGATTAGTCATCCAGGTTTATTAAATATTTGAGGTCTTGTTTAAATTCCTACATTCTCATAGTTAGAACATGAACACATACTCTTGTTCACATTTCTCTTCGCTTAAGTATTAAGCAAAGCCAGATACCCTTCGCTTAATGCTTAAACCTTTACTTTAAATAATTGGTACCCTTAGACCACTCTTCTAAATGGCTTGACTCTTCACTTCCTAAATATCTGCAAAAGGTCTTTGCTCAAATGTCATCTCATTCTTAAGGCCTTTCCTGACCATCCATTTTACACTGCAGCCACTCTCTACAACCTGGCACTCACAGTCCTCCTCCCTTGTTTTATTTTTCATTAAAGCACTTCATCAGCCTCTGACATCATATATATGTTACTTTTATTATTATGTTGTTTGTTTGTTTGTTTGTTTGCTATAATGCAAGCTCCATGGTGGTGGGAGGAGAGGAAACTTATATATTGTTTTCAGTTGTATTTCTGGAGTCTATAACAATGTCTGAATGTGATAAATACTCGATATGTGTTTGTTGAATGACTAAATGAATAATAAAATTGATGGATGCATGATGAAGGGATGGATAGATAAGGTGGATCAAGAGCTCTTTTAGAAGGAAGCATGAAAGAGAGTCACAGGAGTAATTACATGGTCTTGGAAGAAGATGGTGATGTTTGAGCTTGAGACAGAGAGACACAGAAACCTTATCCTCAGCCAGCTATGCATGTGACTCAGAGTTTTTACCTGATAATAGGGATAACCTGTTCTTTCTGCTTCCAGAGCAGTATCTGGGGGGATAAGAGGAGGAAAGTGAATTGCAAGCTCTATGTAAAGCTCGAAGTTCTTTAAATGTCAAAGTGATATATTCTGTCCACCTGTGTACAATAGAGTTGTTCCCCAAAGTAAAATTCTTAATGAAAAAATTTCTAGTTTAGCCTAGATATTTATAAGTTTAGCATTTCTGATTAGTTACTGATGAAGGAGAACTGAATATGGACTATTGCTATTTTACAATGTGACAACAGGCAAAAACACATCTTTGATATCAATTGTCACATTAGTACTGGCATCTTCTAAGAGATTAATGATTTTGCCAAATGATAACATTAAATTCATTCATTGATTCAGCAAATATTATTTATGGTAATAAGCCTCCCCCCTTTTGATGTGAATTCACTTACTTTACTTACAGTAGTTTACACTGAGAATATTTTCACTTACAAAAATAATTGAATGCTAGGTGCCAAATACCACCACTGTTATTAAATATCTTGGGAAGTTCTTGCAAACATAATAAAAAAGAAAATTAAAACAGTAGAAAAGAACAGACAAAATTACTTTCATTTGCGCTAATATGATTGGGAATCCCCAAGAATGTACTCTATTAGATACTACTAGAATTAATAGGCTTTGAGTGGTAGAAAATAAAATACATATGCATAAAGTAATAGCTCTTCACTGTACAAGCAATAATCAATTAGAAATTTTATTCAAATTCTATTTACAATATCTATAAAATTTATTTTAAAAAGAAACTAGGAATAAAAAAGCTAAAGAAAAAAGATAAAAGACATATAAAGAAAACTGTAATGTTTCACTGACTACAGAAAATAAAACCTGAACAAAGGGAGAAACATACCAAAGCACTAGCATAAGAATATACATGCTCCAAAAATTAATGTGGTTGATCCTCATTATTTATTTCATATTTATGAATTCACCTACTCACAAAAATATATTTGTAACCTCAAAAAGCACTACTCACAAAATGCTGTTTTGGTCATTTGCAGACATGCACAGAGCAGCAAAAAAATTTGAGTTGCCTGATGCTCAACCAGCTGAGAATGAATTGAGAGATGCTCTTTCTTATTTCAGCTCTCATACCACAAACACATGTGCTTGTCACAATCTATTTTGTGCCATGTTTTCTACATTTCTGTTTTTCATTTGTGATTTTGTGATCACAAATGGCCCAAAACATAGTTCTGAAATGGTGTCCAGTGTTCCCAAGTGCAAGGTTAGTCATAATAAATAGGGTGGTCTCAGTGAGAGGTGACATTTGAACAAAGCCCTAAAGGATCTGAAGGAGTGACTCATACTTGTATCTGAGAAAAGTATACTGCAAGTTGAAGAGACAGCCAGCTCAAAGCAGGAGTGAACTTGGCAAGTCCAAAGAACAGCAAGGAGTCCAGTATGACTGAACGGAATGAAGGAGAAGACGTCGGAAATGTACTAAAGGGGGCAAAAGTAGAAGCAAGGTTATGTGAACTATTTTCCTAAATTTTCTTCTAAAGCTTCTATTTTTATTTATTTAAATTTTCAATTCATTTGAAATTTATTTTAACAAATGTCTAGCTTTGCTTTTTTTCAAGTGAATAGTCAGTTACTCTTTTTCCCACTTAATTAAAATATCAACTTTGTCACATAGTAGTTTTTCTCATTTACTTGCACCAATTAATAGAATTTATATTCACAGCCTTATAGATATAAGAATTGATCCATGGGTCAATTCTTATATCTATACTAAACTATATGGACATGGTGGAGAAATATAAAGTTGCTAGTGTCTGATATGGGGCAGACTAAAGTGATACAGTTTTGTGGAGGAAGACATGCTTAGATTGAGATGTCTCTTAGACAACCACATGGAGATGTTGAGTAGGCAGTTGGCTATTCATGTCTGGAATGTGAGAAAAGGTCCACTGGAAAGACAAATTTGGAAGTTGTTGACATGGATGTCTTTTAAAGCTATGAGATTGTATTAGATCACCAAAGAGAGAGAGTGTAGAGAAGAAAGGAGAATTGAGGAATAAGCCCTGTGATATTTCACATTACAAAGTTGGAAAGAAGAAGAAAAACCAGCAAGGGATACTGAGAAAGAGCGATGAATGAGGTGGAAGGAAAACAAGAAAATGAGGAATCCTGGAAGACAGGTAAAGAAGGTGTTCCAAGAAGGGCATGGTCTCCTGTGTCAAATGCTGCTGCTAGGTCAATAAGAATTGACCTTTGGATTTAGCAATGAGGAAATCCTTCCTGACTTCAAAAAGAGCATTATAGGACAGTAGTAGTAGAAAATAAAATTATTCTAGAGGCAATTTAAAAGAGAATGAGAGATGAGGAATTGAAGATACTAAGTAATAATTTTTTTCAGGCACTTTTACTGTACAGGAAGTGAAGAGATAGTCTAGGTGGTAGAGTGACAGAAGAGAATATTTTGTTATGATGGAAAAAATAATAGTTTGCTATTATACTTAAGAATATAAATTTGTAGAGAAAAAACTTAACAATTTAGTGCAAGAAGGGAGAATTATCGGAGCAATGCCATTCGGCAGTCAGGAGGGGATTGGATCTAGGTGCACATGTGGAGAGAAAGGCTGTGGAAGAGTAGTGTCTGTTCAACATAAAAATAAACACAAGATTTGGCCCTTAATTCATTTTTGGAACTCTATCTTACAGAAGTAAAAGCACCACTACATAGTAAATAGGGATAAACATTGTAGCATTGGAGAGCAGGGCAACAAAGGAAAAACAACCTAAGAGTCCACTGGTAGGAAAATGGTAGAACATATATGATACAGACATACAACAAGACATAATGAATCTACTTAAGAACAAATTTAAGCACCAATCTATTACACTAGAAGGCATTCATCATCATACATTAAGAGAAAGGAGCAAGTGGCAGAATAATCTGTATGGAATGATGCCATTTTTGTTTCAAAACAAATTCAGTGTGTATTTTGATGTTTGTAAATATTTGTATGAAAACAGAAAATGGTGTTGAACAGCTTCAAGGTATCAAAATGGTCTCAGATGGGATAGGAATAGAGTGTGCCATTCTGAAGGTGTATGACAAAGTTACAGGTTACTCTGTTTCTTTACCCTAAGATGCCCACCCCTTAAACACATAATTAAATGTACTACAGAATAATTACTTTTTTCCCTGTACTCTCATTGCATTCTGTATAAATAATCACATTATGTTAAAAAATTATTATATAATTGTCTGTTTATTAGACGTGAAGTCTCTGTGAGCAAGGAGTTCTCTGCTTTCTCTAAAAATCTTTTTTTATCTGCAAGAACTCAAGATAGTAAGATGCTTTAAATAGTTTTTGAATAAAAGTAGGACACTAAATGGAATTGTATTAAATGGAACATGCCTGACTTTAAACTAATCTGCTATATTCTTTGTCCTTTGAGGTATGACAAAATAAATACACACCTATGCTTGAAACATCTAGTATCTGACCTGCACAAGATGACCTGAGGAATTTTCTGCTGTCATCCCTGAATTCCTTTGCCTTCTCATTTCTAGATTGTCAAGAAGGGAGGTGATAGCATTTTTATTTATTTATTTATTTTTTGGCTAATGGGCTCTCCATCAACCAAGTAGTTGGAAAAGAACACAGAAAAAAAGTCATGCTAATTTATTACTATGTTTTGGATAGTAAATTTAGTATCTGGTTTAACATTTTCTAAAAAGACTCTCCTCAATGTCATACCTGATCATTAAAAATTATTACAACTTCTCAAAAAAATCCCTATTTTATAACAGGCTCTCCATTCAGTACAATAGCTCGAAAGTACCAATGTATGTGAATCCAATCGGACCAGTGGAAACAACAGCTGCAGAGGCCCCCAAACCAATATCTCAGAAGATATCCCAGGCTCAACAATCTGATAACAGCATCCCACATCACCAGGTGAGTCCCATTAGAGGGAAAGGAACTGTTATTAAGGAATGACTAACCTGGACCATTTTGTCATAATGGCAATGGGATTTGGTGAATCATTCCTCAGTTTGGCTATTGTAATAATGCTGCAATCAACTTGAGGTGAATATATTTTTTTCAAGTTAGTGTTTTTGTTTCCTTCAGATAAGTACTCAGAAATGAAATTGCTGGATCATGCAGTAGTTCGAGTTTTAAATTTTATGAGGAACCTCCATACTCTGTTCCATAGTTGCTGCACCAGTTTACATTCCTACAGTGTATGAGGCTTCCCTTTTCTCCACTTCCTCACCAACACTTGTTATTTCTTGTCTTTTTGATGATAGCCATTCTGTCAGGTGTGAGGGGACATCTCATTATGGTTTTGATTTGTTTTTCCCTGATGAAGTGATATTGAACACATTTTCATACGCCTGCTAGCCATGCGTTATGTCTTCTTGGTAAAAATGTTTATTCAGATTATCAACTCATTTTTTAATCAGGGTATTTAGGTTTTTTGTGCTATTGAGTTATAAGATATGTATCTCTCTATATAAATGATAGATAGATGATGGTAGGTAGGTAGATAGATAGATAGATAGATAGATAGACAGATAGATAGACAGACAGATAGATTTTTCTTTTTTCTCAATGACCTCTCAAGCCTTGTACTAGTTCAAACTGCCATCTTTGTTCTAGATGCCCCCAAGCATCCAGAGCATGCTGAATCTTGTCAGAGTTCCCAGACAAGCTTACTTCCTATCATTCTCCATGTTTTTTACTGAGGGCACCCTGTGTATCTTATGTTTGCTGTTGTTGCTATTGTGAATAAAGACCTTACCCATTGTATTTTTTTTATTATTATCAATGATAGCATATTAAAAAGTTATGGATTTTTGAATAGTTATCTTGTAAAGAGAACCTTTCTGAACTCTTAATAATTTAAAAAATTGGTTTAGTTTGAATCTCTAGCTTGTAGATAGACAATTAAGAAGTCTAGGAAAAAATATATTTTTGTCTCTTTCTTTACAATATTTGAACCTCTCATTTCTGTTTCATGTCTTTATTCCTGAAAGACTCCAGATCTTTCAGAACAATACTGAATAATGCAAGAGATAATGGGGCAGGTCGTTTTATCTTAAATTAGATGAGGGACATTTCTCTAGTATTTCTCCATTAAATATTATGCTATTTGTTGTTGCTTTGAGATTCTTTTTAATGTGGAGGAAGTCATTTTCTTTTCCTATTTCTTTTACAGAATTTTTTAGGTATGCAATCAGTAATGATTTTGAATTTATTCATCTTAAATCCCTTTTAAGCATCAATTGAAATTATCTCATCTTATCCCTTATGGGAAGTATTTCCTTAATAGTCTCTGATAGTAAACATTCCTGGCATTGCTGTAAATAAAAGCTAGACTTGTTTGTAGTACATTATTCTTTAAATACATTTTCAATTTAATTTGTTCTTTTTAAAAAAGTTTAGAACTGCAACATATGAGTTAAAATATGTTGTGCCCTCCCCCATCAATACTATCATTGTCAGTTTTGAGCATTTAAGTTTTGATAGTTACAGTCATTTTTCACCTTTTCTTGTCTTTGAAACAATTTATCTAACTTAAGAACTATTTTTTTTAACAACTGCTAGAATTCCAGAGTGAAACCGTAGGACACTGGAACCTTTAAAAATTTAAATAAAAATTTCTATTTCTTCAAGCTTAATAGTCTCTTAACACCTTCTTCAGTCAACTTTGATCATTTAATTTTCTTGAGAAAATTATCTACTTTATCAATATCTTCAAATTAATTAGTTAAGAAAGGTATTTTAAACTTAACATTTTATTTATTTTTCAAATATTCAAATTTCTACTTAATACAACTTAAATCTGCTCAACTTTTACTCCAAAATAATTAATTCACACTTATATCAGAAAAATTAAACCAAATATTTATTAAGAAATTCTATAACACTTTTAAAATGCATAACTACCTGTCAATGTTTGGCCTATTTACTATATAATTAATTGCATAGTTTTTCCTGAAGAGTAGGGTAGATTGGTCCACTCTGATGTTTGCAAGCATAAAATATATCAAAAGATTTTTATAAGAATTATGAAATAATGGCAACAGCAATAGATACAATTAATTATAAATTAATAATTTGTATTGCTCATTTGCGGCATGCTTTAGAAACTCAATAGTGATATCCTTAAGGAGACACAAGTTATCCTCATTTACATGTAGCTGAGCAACATGAATTTTCTCTCACCTGTGGGCAATTCTAACTCCAACAACACATGCCACCTCTGATATGTAACCAATGAACTATATTATTCACTGCCTTAGTCGACAAAGTTTAGCTTTGAGGGGACTGTTCCTAAGTGTATATCCAAAAAGGAAGTTGCATTCAACTTATTTTTTATTAGTTTCAAGTATACAGTACATTGGTTAGACACTTACATAGTTTATGAAACAATCCCTCTGATTGCTCTACCACCCATCTAGCTCTATAAATAGTACTGACTACATTCCCAATGCCATACTTCCCATTTCCATGAACATCTTTCAACTACTAATTTGGACCTCTTTAACCTTTCACCCCTTTCCTCCAGCCCCCAGCACCCCTCCCCTCTAGCAGTCACCAGATTGTCCTCTGTATTTGTGAGTCTGCTTTCATTGAGTTTGTTCTTTGTGTTCCTTTGATTCCGTATATAAGTGAAATCATATGATACTTGCCTTTCTTTGTCTGACTTATTTTACTCAGCATAATAACATCTAGGTCCATCCATGTCTATGCAAATGGTAGGATTTCATTTTTTTAATGGCTAAGTAATATTCCATTGTATATATGAACCATAACTTCTTTATTCAGTCATCTGTTGATGGGCATTTATGTTACTTCCATATCTTGGCTATTGTGAATAGCACTGTCGTGAACATAGCAGTGCATAGATCTTTACAAATTATTGTTTTGGTTTCTTTTGGACAAATACCCAGAAATGCAATTGCTGATTCAAAAGATAGTTCCATTTTTAATTTTTTGAAGAACCTCCAGGCTGTTTTCCATAACAGCTGTACCAATTCGCAGTCCCACCAACAATGTACGAGAATTCCCTTTTCTCCGCATCCTCGCCAACACTTGTTTTTTTATTGATGATAGCCATTCTGACAGGTATGAGGTAATATCTCATCGTGATTTTAATCTGCATTTCTCTGGTGCTTAGTGATCTTGAGCATTTTTTCATATGACTATTGGCCATCTGTATTTCCTTTTTGGAGAAATATTTATTCAGATCTTCTGTCCATCTTGCATTCAACTTTGATATTTTCAAATTACTCCAGTGTCCATAAATATAAAGTCTCTACCCAAAATTTCTGAATATAATTTACAGGTGAAAACTTTCTTCTCTCCACAGGGTCTTAACTTGGCCACTCATATATATAGATTTGATGTTATTAAAAAGCAGGCAGAAAGGAAGAATATTAGTTTATCCACACATAAGAAAAATGTTCAAGAAATTTAGAAGAAAGCGATGAGAAAAGAAAGTGAAAAAAATAAGATGAGGGAAGAAAAATTGAAAAAAATTCTAATGAAATGTTTTCATCAGAAGGATTTGAAATGGTGCTTCTTTTTTTTTTTTTTTTGAGTGTACCTCTGTAAAAACTTTATCATGTTTTCAACCAGTTATTTGTCCTCCCATGTGTAACTTTGTAGGCTTTCCCTCAGTTATTGTAATCAGTACAGTCTGATCCTAAAGAAGGTCTTTAAAATAGCATCATCTGCAATGTTTTTCAATCATCAAAGAGAAATGATAGTGTGAGTAGAGAGTAAGTATTGAGACCACCCAATAATGAACAGCCCGTGCAGCTGCCTCTGTGTATTGTTTTCAGATCTGTGTGTGCTTTCATCATCAGCTCATGTAAATGGAGCCACTCACACACCCCTCGTCACATAAGAACCTCCTCTTATTGGAGCACTCTGCAGAGAGCTAGAATTTTTATTATGCTTAACTACTCTAATAGAGCCAAATTCCTAGCTAATTATATTAAGTTTTGAGTTTCGATTGTTTGATTTTATTCCTTGAAAGTTGGTTAAGCATTTTCAGTGAAGTATTGATTCTCTGTGCATCTTTTATGCATGTTTTGCCTGCTTCTAAAGAAATCAATATATTTTGTCCTATAGCATTTAACTTTCTACCAGATTTACGAGGTTTGTTGGAAATTGTCTACCAACTTCTTATTGTGTCTCAAGGGACTAAATTATTCCTTAAGGTCCAGAATTCCTGTCTCCTGGCTCCTCAGTAAGAAGTTCCCCCTGAGAGAACAAAGGTTTTCAGGCACAATGTTTGGTGTTTTGTAGCTGCTCAATAAATTTCATATATATGCACACACACACACACACACACACACACACACACACACACATATGATGAGATGTGCTTCACAATATAAATGTATGAAAGATTAGGAATATTTTTTACTGTGATAACTCATGAAAAGAAGCTTAATAACACTTTTAAAGTAGTTTAGTAATTTCAATGTTAAAAGCAATTTTAATCTTTTACATGACATAAGAAAATAAAATTAGATAAAATAAGGAAAGTGGTATAGCAGTAAACAGGCAATTTTAAAACCTGAAATGTAGAAATAAAAAGGAAATTTTGAAATTTTATTCTTTAAAATGATTCTGAAAATAATTATCTCAAGCAGGTTATTTTAAACAAAGTTATTCCCTTTTATATAATTCATTCCCACTATGTACATCAACCCAATACCTGTAAAGTATTTATCAACACAATGTATACCAAAGCGTGAGTTTGATTAATGAATAAAATCTATGTGAAAGATTTACTCTTGTTCTTGTCTGCATAATTTTTTTTATCAATAATTTGGACAAAATAGTAGAAGACATGCTTTTCAAATGTGTGTGATATGATATCAAAAGCCATAGCTAATAAGCAGAATGACAGCCTCAGATCACTAATATAGTCTGGAACATTGGGGCAATTAATAAAGACTAAATTTTAAGAGATTAAATGCAAATCCTACAATTATTGTCCCAGGTTTAGAACAAATAGTATGGACAAGCCCTGAGATATATAGTTAACTGTAAGTTCAATGACAGCCAACATCATGTCACTGATTATTTGAAAAGCAACTCAGTCTCACACTACATTAAAAGAAAGAGTATCCTATCATTCACTCATTAGTTACCAGTTTATTACTCTGTACTATGCTCTGTGATTGATTAATCTGCCTTGAGAGGGTTTGTATTCCATTTGAAGGCTCACTACATGGGTGACTCAAGTTCCTTAACTCCAGAAAACAGAACTACATATAAAGACTTTTTTTAAGTTTAGAAAAGCAGATTTCAGATCATTCGAAAGGAATTATTTCTCAAATAAAATGAACTATTTGTTAACAGTGATTATTAGCCTGGAAAGTATTGGGCTTCCAGTTGCTGGAAATATTGACAGCAGGTAAATTATGTTCACCAGAAACTCGTCATGAGAATTTTTCCATGAGAAAGAAAGAGTAAGAAAGGAAATGTACCTCTACTAGGTGTTGCCTACTTTCACCTGGATTGTGGAATGATGGGGGTACCTACCTTCTAGGTGTCCAAACATGGTGGATGATAGGAGGTAGACTAGATGGGGATAGACAAATTACTGTACTTCTAGTACAGGAATTACTGTACAGGTAGACAAGATGAGAGGTAGACAAATTACTGTACTTCAAGTACAGAAATTACTTAAAGTACAGTAATTTCTGTACTTCAAGTGTTGCACTGTTATGACACCACTAGTGTCATGATACCACTGGTGTCATAACAGTACAACATGTTATGAAATACAGAAATTACTGTCCAGAGAGGCCTTCTGAGAATGTTTTTTTGCTATCTGTTACATCAACTCCCTGAGCTGACTGACACCTTTCTGAAAGCCCAGCACAAAGACATGCTTGGAACTTCAGTTATGACCAAGGATTTTAGAGTTAGACGTCTATATTTCCTGAGTGTGACTATCTGGAAGTTTGAGAGCCATTTTTCAGAGAAGCCTGCCTTGGATGGGAGCCCAAACTAAATTTCAAGATATCTCCAAGATCTATAGCAATTAGGTATTTGGCTCTAAAATTGAGAAACGTTGTTGCATATCCCACCAGAAAGCCCATTTCTACAAATTCCATGAATATGCCAATAGCATTAATCAAAGAATAAGATGGTACTTTAGTAAGCTAATTTTAATTGTACACATACTCTGTAACAGGAACTATTTTAGGCCTGGGTCTGGGAATATGCTAATAAGCAAAATAGAAAAAAAAAAGTTGCCAGAATAAAGAGCTAATAAACAATTATTAAGTAAGAGAATAAGTAATTTATCAGTAAAATAAGTAAAACAGATAGTGTGTCATAGAATGTGACTGTACAGAAGTTTAAAGGCCAGAGACTAAGTCAAAATCTAAGATCTCTTTGCCCTCTGTAGCACTTAGACATGGTAAAAGACATGGAGACAAAGTTAGGAAGGGGATGGGAGATGCTAGAGGTAAAGTTGAGGGTCCTGGTTTGCAATTTCAAGTAAGGCAGTCAGGGATGGCCTCACTAAAAATATGACAGTAAGCAAAGACTTGAAGGAGAGGGGGTGAGCCAAATGAGAACCCGAAAAGAGGGGGTTTCCAGGCAGAGGGGCCAGAGGAGCAGACTCTGAGGGGAGTGACCAGAGTATTTAAAGAGCTGCCAAGAGCTCTGTGTGGTTGAAAGGAAGTGAGAGAGCAGAAAGCAGAGAGCAAGTCAAAGAGGAAAAGAGGGTCTTGGCCATCTCGTCAGGCCTTGTCTGACTCTGTAAGGACTTAGGATAATTCTAAATAAGAACGGGAACCATCAGACGGTTTTGAGCACAGAAGTGGCATGATCTGCCTTTAAAATTACTCTGACTACTTGGTTCTTAAACCAATGAACAATGAGACTTAGGAAGAGAAGCCAATCAGACCCACAGTTCATGAATTGCATTATTGTTTCTTTCCTGTGGTCATGGTCAGGTGTTAGGTATTTAGCCATAACATGTACATTGTCATTCTAATTAACAAAAAGATAATGAATAAAGTTGATATTCAAATTTAAGTATCTGGTGAAGGTTTGCTGTCAAAAGTAATCCAAAACATGCTGGATACGTTTTCTAAACCATCTCTAAGGCCAGTGAAATTCTTAGTGGAATCATGTATACAATAGACATGAAGGGCAGCTGTACATGGTCTATAGTTTAAAACAGGATTGATTGATGTTAGATAACAGTCAAGGTACAGGCTTCTCAGGCATCTTCTCCCATGGAGAGGACCTGGCTTACAACTTGCTAGGGCTCTAATTAGTGTGCTGGCTTCTTGCCCTTACAACTCACTGAGACCTGTCCTCTTTCCAGGCTCTTTAAAAAACAGTTAAACCGATACAGAGACAAGTTGCAAGCCATATACACCTCCCAGGAAGAAAAAAATTGCAGATTTGAAGCAAAGATTCACAAACTCAGAACTAACCAGGATTATCTCTGGACCAAGCTACAGCAGGTGGGACAAGATCTACAGGTATGAAATGTGGGAGACTCCAGCCATCCGAACCATCTTGAAGTCTGACCACAAATCCTCTGGCCAAGAGAGGGTCGCAGCCTGAAGCTTCACACCTCACTTTGATCAGCCTCCTTTCTTTTCCTTTTCTCTCTATACTCCAACGGACTCCCACTTTCATCCAGACTATATCCTCCCCCTTTGTGAAGTTAGTGCCACTGGGAGAGAACAGAATCCCATAACATTTAGAAACAACAGGCCTGGGGCAAACTGGTTGGTTCCTTTCAGCATTGATTCTTAAACCTTTTGATCTCAGCATCCTTTTCACATCCTTAAAAAATTTTGGAGATTCCAAGGAGTTTTTGTGGGTTATATCTATTGCTATTTACCATAATCAAAATTAAGACTAAGAAGTGATTTAAAAATGAATTTACTGACTAATTAAAAAAGTGAAAATAATAAATCTATTATATATTTAACATTATTAAACAGTAACTACATGTTTTTTTTTTTTACTTAGAAGAGTGGCATATTTTTCTTTTTTTATAAATCTTTTTAATAAAAGATAGCCAACGTTCATAACTGCTTGAGCATTCAATCTGTTGCAAGATGATTTGGTCAAAGAATATAAGGAAATCTGGCCTTGCACAGATTTTGCACTTGAAAAGAGAATATGTTAATAGCCATTTCAGATTATTGGAGATCTTCTTTGCTACTATACCAAAATGTGATAAAAGTTTTTCTTAAAAATTAGTTGCAATATTGAATCTGAACCCATATTTATTTTACACTCTCTTTCATTAAAATACAATGTTCTATGGTGTTTTTTGAGTGAATATTAATACCATGTATGATTTTGAAACATCGTACACTGGTCCTTTGGAAGTTCCTTGAGCTATGCTGAACTTTCTAACGCTCACCTATCTGGTTATACACGACCTGTTCCCCGCCCTGCCCCCAACACATTCATTAATATCACAGCTAATCTCTTCAGAAAAGTCTTTAAGAATGGAAAGCTATGAAGCTCATGGTAGTGGATGCAAGGTTTCCAAAATTCTAATTTTTGCTCAAAATGTCAACAGTTACAATTGGCAACACATATTGTTAACAGTTTTCCTTACTGTGACATTTGCATTTTATTCTTTTTCAAGATGTTTGCCAAATACTCAAGTTTGACATTTTAGAACCTAAATATTTTCCAAATTCCTTGTGATTATTCCCTGTGATATTTTAATATTTAAGTTGTTTAATTTTTATAGACAATTTTAGGTCAACATTGAATTGACAGCATAAAATGAAATTAATAGTAAAGTATTAATCTTATAAATTAAATTAAAGTACTAAATTAAATCTAGTAAAATAAAATTTCCTATTACAATATTAAAATTTAGTGCATTTATGAAAAAAGTAATGTCTTCGTAAATAAAGCTTTCTTTCTCTAGGTATTGTTGCAGCCACTCCATCCTTCATCTTCCTCCAGTCAAAATATGATTTCCAAGAGTGACCACAGAAAGGTTGAAAGGTTTTGGAAGGGAGGAGATTCTTCCCAGATCAAGAAAGTCACTGAGGATGGCTCTGAACAGAAACCTCTTCTTATCCCCATAGTGAATAACAGAAGTCACAGAAGTCAGGCACCCGCTCAGGAAAGGCAAGAGACAGTTAACATCCATGAAGAAAAGGATGAGCTAGAGGAAGAGGAGCTGCAAGAATTATTGTCGAAACTCATGGATGCCTTCACTCTAGAAATGTCATCGGGTAAGATTTTCACAATAATGAGAGTGATGGCCAGGGATTCAGGCCTTTTAAAATACTTGATTTTACAACATTAGTCCAAAAGCTTTAATGTGAACATTGAAGGTGATAAACCATATGAGATTTTAGTATAGTACCTGGCACATATAAGAATTCAGTAAAGGCTTATTATTTTGTTATTGTAATTATTATTATCAATAGACCTAAAATACATAACTGGGTAACCTGATGTTGCCATTTTAAAATGGGGGGAGGAGTAAGAATAATGCTTTCTTTTTCATGACTACTAAAGTTTTCTATGTTACAAGTAGTATCACTTTCTGTGTAAGTTAAGACTCATTGCTAAATTCTGAAGACTCTTTTCTAGTCCTTTTTTTTTGCTACAGTTATTTCTTCTGTTTTGGAATAACATTGTCTTATTTATAGTATTGTTTTCTTAATATAACAGCATCTATATCTGTTTCTTTTAAAGAAAGTCTAATATGTTTTATGTTGGAGTAATCATCTCAAGACTTGTGATAAAACAGAAGATAGCATTCTCACATGTTTCTTTATTGGAGGAGGCCTTCTCAAAATATTTCTGAATTGGTGTATTACTTTGCTAGAGCTGCCATAACAAAGTACCACAGACTGGGTGGCTTAAATCAATGAACAAACAAAAAATTTCTTAATCCTGCATGCTAGAAGTCTGAGATCAAGGTATCTTCTAAGACCTCTCTCTTTGGCTTTTAGATGCTGTCTTCTCTTTGTGTGTTTCACATCATTTTCCCTCTGTGCATGTTCTTATCCAAATTTCCTCTCCTTATAAAGACACTATTCATTTTGGACTAAGACCAACCCATATAACTTTATTTTAGTTTAATTAACTCTTTATAGAGTGTATCTCCAAAAAGAGTCACATTCTGAGGTAGTGGGGATTAGGACTTCAATATATAAATTTGGGGAGGAAGACACAATTCAGCCCATAACAATCGGTGAACTGTAAAATGGGTACATAATGTCAATTATACATTGAACTTTGTAGAACCAAGTCAATGAGATAACTATATGGTGATTCTAAAAATCTCTACTGTGAAGAGAGTGGGAGTTATAATTCTTGTATTAGAGAAAGCCAGACCACAATGATGCCAGAAGCGTGTTCAGACTGCTGGAGACAAATATAAGATAGGAACTCCTTGTGCCTGATTCTTAGGCTGACACAAAATTCCACCTGCTGTATTTCCCTCTAAACATTGGAGTCATGATAAGTATTCAAAGCAAAGTCAATATCCATTTGACCTTTTCAGAAAAATTTCACATAAAAATTTGGCTTTTATTTTAGAATTCATTTAGTATTTGGTATCTTTATCTCATTTTTATTATTTGTTTTTGTTTCTTCAACTGAGCTTATGAGCTGCTGATTTCTAAAACATTGTGTTAGTTCAGTCATTACAAACATAGCCGGCTATTTTGCGCATTTCAGATTACTCATAGACTAGGTCTACTACACATATTTGGAAGAAAACATCCCAACATTATGTGCATTTTGATACCTAAAGATAAAAGATTCATGCATATTTTAAATGACTTTATCAAGGTCTGTCATTATATCATTCAAGGAAAATCATGAAAAAGTAAGGTTTGTTTCTAAATTCAGATGATGTATAAAGATGCAATTAGCATTATTCAATCTCATAGAAAACATAAAATATATAGTCTCAAAAAATTTACCCTTACTTTTATTTATAATTTGAATAGAATCACTGAAATGCTTCTGCAGAAAATATGCATCATTATATAAAAGTTCTTATGATATTAGCAGAAAGATGTACATTTATGTTTTTGTTATTAGATTATTGTATATTTTGGGATTATTTAGCAAATGCTAATTGATAAGATTTAAATTTATAGTCTTATTTATTTTATATTAGTCTTATTTTTTTAGACTTCTAGGCATAAGATCTATGTTAACTTTCATAGCCCTATTTGCATTTATTAAACACTGTTACTCCTCAAATAGTTCTTATTAAGTTTATATTCTTATTCAGTCTAATATTAAATATGATCCTATATTTAAATTCTGCTTAGTCATTGGCAATATGTATTATAAAATTATACTCCATAATTTATGCATGCTTACCAGAATTACCCCAAATTTAATCAGAGACAGAAATTTGATAACCACACTGATGAAGATGTAGACAGGCAAAAAAATTAAATTAAGGCATTACCTTAGCTTTATTTCTATATTTGTCATGGATGAATCAGAAAACAGCAAGAAGTTCTAATCATTTTACTCTTAGTTTTTTTCTTTTCTTTCTTTTTTTTTCTTTCTTTCTTTCTTTCTTTTGAGAATTGTTGGGAAAATTAGAAAGATCAACTGTCTGTAACATGCTAAGATGTACTCAGACAGTGTCAACATATCCACCCAGTGTTGTTATTATCCTAGTAGCTGACTGCCCTTTTAGTTTGGAGCTTTACTAAGGAGTCAACACATTGTGGAAATTAAAATGAACTTTATATTACTTAAGGCATAATAAGACCAAAACAGCAAGCCTGATGGTCAGTTTGGGGGCAGTTGTTGACATTAACTGAATAGTTAATTCAGTATTAAAATCTCAGATAATAGGATTTCAAGTGATTATGAGAACTGAATGGAAAAGAGAAAGAATATAGAAAGTGTTCTTAAACCTCTTTAACTTCCAAATGTAGGATTTAAAATCAGTAGCAATTTGTTCAAACTTGCAGTAAAGGAATTAGATTTGAAAAAGTATCTAACACTACTTGCTTCTCTGGTGCCAAAAAAAAAAAAAAGACATAATACTCTGGTCTTACTTTCTTATTAAATTATTTTCTTTCCATTTTGCATAAAGTTTCCTGTGTACATCTCTGAAATTCTTTTCTCAATTTCTCTCCCATATCTTCTTAACATCTATTTGCCACTGTAGGTTTCAAGGATGAGAAGAAAAGGTGAGGAAGTGGAAGAATGAAATTAGGGGGACCTGGTTAAGGGTACAAATGTTGAAGGATTATTCCTGTTCTCTTCTTCCCAAGCTGGAGCCATCATCTAAACTATGATTTTAAAAAATTGGAAAATGAAGCTTAAACTTTAGCAAATTGTAAAAAAATATTAAGAATAGTGCTTCAGCAACCCCAGAAAGAGAAGTACAGCACTGTATCTTTATCTCACTCGTTTAGAAGGTAGTCTTCTCAAATGCTGCCTGGTAATCCTAGGGGCGTGAAATCTTAATAAATCTCCATGAAGACTGAAAAAAGATTGCTCCTTTATCCATCATTTATTCACTCATTTGTTCACTTAACAAATAGTCATCAAGCACTTACTATGTGCAAGCACTGTGCTAGATGATGGGCATTTATTTTGAAAGTGACAGATATATGTTTTTGAAACACTTTGGCATTGTGTGGAAGGTGGCTTGGAGAAGGGCATGGAGTGAGGAAAGAGACTGAGTAAGGGCCAGTTGTAATTTAAGCACAAAGTGATGGTGGCTTGACCTGGTTGATAGTGATACATTTATTGCAAATGAGGAAAAGCTGAAGTGGAGGTGGGCAAATCAAGAGTTTTGTTCTGAGCACATTAAGTGTCAATTGCTTGAGAGACATTAATATGGAGATATCAGAGCAGCAATCAACGTGCGCCATCAGGAGCTCTAAGAAGAGGTCTTAGTACAGAGTAGATATTAAATACTATTGGTTTGCTTAATTAATAATTGTTGTAATGAAGACATGGGCTCAGAAAAGTAATCATAGATTAGATAACCCAATACTTTTAAACCTCTATATCTGTCATTCTGAAAGCCTACTCCTACATCCCTGATTCATTTAGAGACTAGATAGATTTTTAATGACATTCAAGTGAATTATTTTCTCATTGTGATATCCTCTGGACAGTTGATTTCACAGATACTTTCATCTAATATCTCATTAGGCCTCCACATATATGCTATATTAATTCAGTCCCTACATGTACTGAATTCTTAATATATGCCAAACAACATGGTAGGTGCTAGGTACATATCTCTGGCTATTTTTAACATTTCAGTGGACTGGAACTTAAAAAGAAAACAACCAAACAATGAGAAAAACTCCCATGTATGAAATGAATTATTGCTTCCCAATTTATTGATTGCTATGTTTTAAATATTTATCACTGTGGGCTGAGGAAAAGAATATCCTAAAATAAGTTTGCCTCTGGACAAGATTTTTTATTCAGGCAATAAAGTACTATTTATTCAAGATCCTTGTCATTCTGGAGCAGTGTTAGAGAATAGATAGAATTTGAAAAGTCATGAAAACTCTCCTCTGTGTTCAACAGAAAAACACACAGATGGAGCTACAATATAAATCATATAACTGAAGTGTATAAGTAACAAAATAAGCCTTTCCATGGTTTCACTGCCTGTGATTTTATTTTTTATTAATTACTCACACACAATATTATATGGCATGTTCATGGTAAACTTAAAATGCCTAAGTGCAAAGATTTTAAAAACATAAATTTATTATCATACCCTTCACTCTTTGTCATCTGTTTTGCCTAGGTAACCACTGTTAACAGTTTAGTTTTTTTCAAATTTTTTTCTTTACATATATATATGTCTTTACTTCCTCAACATAAGTTAGATTATAATTAATTTTGCTTTTTTCTCTTTACAATATATCTTAGACATTGAGCAATGTCATTTTTTTAAGTGTGGCATTACATCTGCAGTATAAGTATACCACCATAATTTATTTATTGGCATGTAATTAAGTTACCTCCATTTTTATTATGATAAAAATGCTTTGGTGAGTATCCTTATAACATATATCTTTGCAGTCATATGTGAGTGTGTTTGTAGAATCAATTCCTAGAAATTGAATTCTTAGGGTAAAAATTATGCATATGAAACATTTGGTTGATAACTGCCAAATTGTAGATCTTTCTATAGCACAACTCCTATTACAATAGTTTATATGGGACCATTTGAACCATAGCTATAAAGCAGAAGTTCTCAAAATGTGGTCCTAGACCAGCAGCATCAGTATTACCTGGGAACCTACCTGACATGCAATTTCTTGTACCCCATCCCTGATATACTATATTAGTCAGGGTTCTCCAGAAAAACAGAACCACTAGAAGATATATATAGACAGATGTAGATACAGATATAGAGATAGAGATATACAAAAATATAGATAGAATATATAAGGAATTTATATATAATTTATATATAATACATATATAAATATACATTATATATACATTATAATATATAATATAATTATATATATAAGAATTATCTATATAAATACAATTTCTATAAATTATATATATATATATATAAAATTCTTTATTATATACATATAATAAAGACAGAATCAAGAAGAGCTGATGTTTCATTTTTAGTCCAAAGGCAGAAGAAAACTGATGTCCCAGCTGGAAGGCAGTCAGGCAGAAAAAAATTCTCTTTCTCATACATTTTTCTATTCAGGCCTTCAATTGATTGGATTAAGGAGGGCAATTGGCTTTATTCAGTCTACCTATTCAAATGTTAACCTCATCCCTCATAGACACACCCAGAATAATGTGGACAAAATATCTGGGCACCATAGTCCAATCAAATTGACACATAAAATTAACCATTGTAATTACTGAATCAAGACTTTGGGTAGGATCCAGCAATCTCTTTTAACAGCTTTGTGCTTGGAGTCATTGATAAACGCCCTTTAAGACCCCATGACCTGGTTGTATCAGTAAATTGATCCTGGTAAATAATAGCCATCTCCTTTGCTAGTGAGCTTAGAGAAAGAGCATTGTTATCAGGAATTTAGGAAAGATGGATTCTAGTTCTACTCTGTCATAGAACTTCACTGAGATC
Organism: Macroglossus sobrinus; assembly: GCA_004027375.1. Lineage (NCBI taxonomy): Eukaryota > Metazoa > Chordata > Mammalia > Chiroptera > Pteropodidae > Macroglossus > Macroglossus sobrinus. The sequence continues at coordinate 82,690 of PVKZ01001573.1, forward strand.
AGCTTGGGAACCTAAAGGTGCTTTCTCTAAAGGACCTTCTATTCATTGATTTCAGACTCACAGTCTTCATACATGGATACGTATCGTGGAGCTGAACGAGTGTGCAAGGCCTTCTCTGCCCCTGTTGATCAAATCACCTTGCTTAACTTGAAGTGAAAAGGAGTCCAGTCTCAAAGGCCCTACGGGGTGATGATGAAATATATTTTTTAAATCTGTACTAAAAGAATTACACCTTCTACCCTCTCTCTTGATAGTATGGAGTGAAGCATGAAGAGAAGTTTTATTTTTCAATCTCCCTACTCATGTGGTTTAGTTCTTCAGAATGAAGCCTTAAGAATGAGGTGTGGTAGAAGAAAATGAAAAAAAGAGGCCAAGGTAAATCCAGATGTGCTGAGTGTCCACTAGCGAGTGGGCCATTCTTACTTTGAATACATTGGTAATAATATTCAAATGTGTAATCTACATAAATTCATGCAACTACCTTCTTCAATATTATCTAAATTACTGAAATGATGACCTAATTTTCTATCTGGATTCTCCTTCTGGAGAATAGACTTACAAAAACTGAATACACACAAACACATACACACACACACACACACACACACACACACACATGAGTATATGCAGAACTGGTATAATCTGAATATATCATGTGGATTCTACCAATTTTAATTTCCTAGTTGTATTATCATACTAGAGTTATGCAAGATGTTACCATTAATGGAAACTGAATGAAGGGTATATATACAGGATGTTTTTGTATTATTTCTCACAATTGTATGTGAATCAAAATTATTCAAAATAAATTTGTTTTAAAACATGAACATTTCTTGCTAAAACCTCAAACCCAAATGTGTTTGGCGAAAATATCTGTATGTTTCTTTTGTATGTATATATGATTGTGGTAGAGATGTTTAACTTTATAATGTCCAAAGTAATAGTTAACATTTTTTAACTGTTAGAGCACTTAGTTTCTAAGCACCTTACTAATTCATTTAATTCTCATAACAAATCTAGCAAATTGGTATCTCATTATATGAGAAAACTGAGGCACAAAGAGGTTCAGTAATTTGTCCAAAGTTGTTTGGTTAGTACTTAATGAAACTGAGATTTAAACCTAGCTCCTGAGCCTGTACTTTCTCTCAATAAATATCATTACGATTTTGTTGTTTTCCCTATTATCTTGATGTGCAGTCTATGTTACATTTAGAGAGGTTTTGAATTTTTATTGTTATGATATATAATTTCTAGTACTGTTTCCAGAATGAAATGATGTCCAATTTGATAGGATTAGGACTAGGTTATCCCCGTTCAATTTTATCCTAATATTTTTTAATTTGCTTCTCAGACTATTACATTTTGTTGCTCAACATATTCACTCTCCTTACTTCATCCAGCTTGTTCCTTATAAGTTTGAAGCATGCCCTAGAGCATCAGTCCGCAAGCCACGGCCCATGGGCAAAATTCTGCCCTCTGCCTGTTTTGTACAGGCTGTGAGCTAAGACTTGTTATTACATTTTTTTAAATAACTGAAAAAATCAAAGGAAGAATAATATTTTGTGACACTTGAAATAAATGGATTCAAATTTCAGAGTCCCTTAACAGTTTTATTGTAGTATAACCATGCTCATTTATTTACGTATTGTCCATGGTCACTTTCATTCTACAAAGGCAACATTGATTCATTGTGACAGGAACCGATGGCCCACAAAGCATATAATATTTGTTATCTGACCCTTTATAGAAAAATTTGGTAGGCGCTGTTGTGTAATACCAAGGTGAGGGAGTGATTAAGGGTTAGGCACTGTAAGCATTATGAGTGGCAAATTTTCCATGATTTATAAGAAGTAATAAGTTTATGTGAAGTAGCCATGAAAGCAAAACCATGAGCCCATGTAAAGATGGTAGCCAAGAGTGGCAGCTTTTAAGGTATTCATTCACCTATCCAAGTATTGCTGAGTCTGGGCCCTTCCCACTTCCTCCTCCTCCAATTTTGTTTCCCCTGTCAAAGGCCTTGGCTGGTCCTCTGATGCAGCTGTGGACCCTTTAAGGTAAAATTTTCAGCTTATGGAGGGCCTAAATCATCAGTGAAAACATTTACTGAGGCTTCATTTGGACCTGATAAAGACAAGTAGATTGCTAATATGTCTGAAATTTAAACTGGTTGTCAGTCATTGGTTATAACAGTCATCATGAATGTAGAGATGAGAGTAATTAGAGGTAAAAATAGCAATGTATTCAGAACTCACATTTGCTAATTGAGTTTTTCTGCTATGTACCACATATTTTTTCTCATATTTTCTTTATATTATTTTCTTATAAAGCTTTTTATTTACTTAGAGCTTTCTTTTCAACACAAAGTATAACCATTTATAAAGTTTTAATATATAATTAAACAAAATATGCTAATTGGAAAATAATTTATACTTACTATTTTATTAGAGTTTGGATTATCATTAATGGTAACATTAGATATTGAAATAAAGAGACTTTAATAACATTACTTGGGGTCTAGAGCTTTTATTAATTTTGTTTCCATTAGAGAATGCTTTATTTGTCAGTTTTTTGTTTTGTTCTGGGTTTTTTTTTTTGCTTCATTCAGTTTAAAATATTCAAAAATATTCTTTCCAACAAAATTCAGCTATTACAGATCATCAGAAACCGGTAACTAATATATTGTGTAAGCAATTTAGTGGTTAATGGCTTAGAAATCATGCAATGTATTCAAGTTAAATGTATGGTACTCTAATTAACGATGTCAAGCATCCCAAAACAAATGATCAAAATGAATACAAAGAATCTGAGTAGCTCCCATTCCCTACTCATCTTTGGAAGCTATTTTAACTTTCAGACAGTGAAATGATCAGGCAGTAATGTCATCACCTGAAGAGACATGCTAGCAGCCTAAAAGAATGAAACTAAGCACTCTGCATTTGACTTAATATTTATCTCTGGACATTTCCACCATTTCAGGTAAATAAGTGATCATTAGTCAAGAAAAATATATTTTTAAAAAATTCCAAGATATGAGTTAGCTCTGAGGTTAGATTTATTTTCTCTTCATTTTTAGGCCACTGGTCATTTTTCCAAAGAACTTAGAACCACTCCTGTGCATGTGCATGGTTAGCAAATCTTCAATCCACTCTTTCTTCTTTAGGGAAGAGATTCTTAGTTGCTGAGAATATGCACCTGTAAATAGAGAAAAGAAATGAATCTTTAGGTCACCAAATTATTTTCAGGTTAATTAAATATCAATATATTGGGTTTAAAAGGAAAGATTGCTGTTTCTGTCACTCTGCTGTCAAAATTCTGTATATATTTATTGCAGAGATGTATATGCAAAGTTTTGTGTCCTATGCAGTTTGGTCATATAACATAAATTTAAGTAAATTATAAGAAATACATTTCCTTGTTATGATACATTACATTTTTCTGATTAAAAAAGTAAAAATGGTCATTATTTAATTTTTAATATAAAAACATAAAGAAAAAACTTAAAACCTCCCATGATATAATCTTCCCAAAATAACCAGTTTTATGCATAAACACTTTAATTTATTTTATCATTACCCTATCATGAGACATTTAGATTACTTTCAAATTTTCCATTACTATTAATAATATTGCAGTGAAGAGCCTCATACTGCATCATTGGCTACATCTCTCAATGTTCCCTCAGAATAGATTTCTAAATAGGTAATTTCTGAACATGTTGCTTAGGAAATTTCTTGAAATAAAGTAGAAAATCAAGCATTTGTGAATCTAATTATTTATATATTTGAAACATTGTTTTTTTTTCTGCTTCGTGTTTTAAAAATAAGCAGTATGAACATTTGCCTGGTAGTTAGACAACGACTGCAAACATCATCAAATTATAAATCTAAATTTTAATTTTCTTGTCATGGAGGAAAGCAAAGACTCACAATTTTTCTAGAACATGAAAACTGTTCCTCTCAGTGGCAGAGCAAGATTTGTTAAAGGAAGAGGCCATTATTTTTGACACACACAAGGATATACTTCAAAATCTCTTTATTTGCATTAAAGTTTTTACTAACGCATATGCTAACCTCAACTTTACTATTTTCTGTTTGAAATTTATCATCAGCCTACCTTTTTTCCTAAATCAATCTCTCTCTCTCTCTCTCTCTCTTCCTCTTCTCCTCTCTCTCTCTTCCTCTTCTCCTTTCGCATAATGCATCATATTTTAGTGCTTAAGCCTGGTGCATTTTCTTCACACCTTTCAGATATTTTAGCATTCAGTTATTAGCTCATATTTTTCTAAACTATGACAATAATCTTTTGAGATTTCTTAAATGATGATATCTCTAGCCCTTAGACTTCTTTGGTATTCTCATGTCTAGACCTCCTCTGTTCCTGCTGATCATTATTGTAAACAGCCATCGTGTCCAGGTCATCCATCACCAGCTCAGTAAGCTGTCCTTGACGTAAAGCTCTTCCAGAGTCTTTCCATAATTAAATACATGTCTTTTGTAAATTTCTTTTTATAGAGTCACATAACATTAGAATGGAGAAACTGAAGAGCCTTTATGGGTCATCTAGGTCTTTCCATATCCCCCTTTTTCAGGTGAAGAAACTGAGAGCTAAATAAGTTAATTAACTTGCCCAATTACATAGTTTGATATTCCTTGTTTTATATATTTTTTTATATTTTACATTTTATGTTTATTGTGACCCAATCATAACAAATATGATATATTCACATAAATAATTATACAAAAGTTTTATGTTTTTGACAAAGCATGGTTTATAGCAACATTTCTCACGTATTTAAACTATTTAATTTGAGGAGACCAAAACAACAGAACCTTTTGCATATTACATAGGCACTTATTTTAGTTCTTTCCTTCTGTTCTGATGATGTGATTTCTCTGGAGAACAATAGAGACAAACACTTCTTTACCCTTGCCACTATCCCAACCTGGTACGATACAAATCCCCAAAGGACAAAAGAAAAAAATTAGTGGAGAATTTGTGCAGGTACATCCAGAGCTCAGTTGAGCCACTAGAGATTTTACCAAGCCTCTTAAGATGAAATCTCAATGTTCCTGCAACTATTTAACTTTTAGACATGGTGTCTTCCTGACCCAAGACCCTCTTTGACTATGATTATACAAACTAAATGGAAAGACTTTTTTCCTGATCTACAGACAATTGTTTATGTCAAACACTAAAATAACTCTAATAAAGTGAAATGCTCACTCTTGCTACTTGCATAGCAACTCCAGCTACAGTTTGCACACCAGCTAGGTCAATAGCAACTCTGTAGCAAGATGAAGGAAATGGCTTCCAAAGCTAAAGAGAAATCTACTTTTCTTTAAAAAAATGAAAATGCCATGTTGCAGTTAGCTCCGAAAATTACATGTAATCTCAGACTATTCTGATAACCTTGCTGCAAGAAAGTGAATTGAAAGCTGTTTTAGAGAAGTTTATAAATATATATATATATATATATATATATATATATATATATATAACAACTTTTATGTTATTTTAACACAAATATTATTATTTTTATTTATTCTATGAATAACTTAAGTAATTCGTAACCAACATCTAAGGATACTCATTTTGTATTTCCACTTTAGCAGCTAAGCTGCTGAAAGAATATTTCCTCTAAACAAGAAAATTGATTTGAGGTACAATAATACTTGCAAAAATAATAAATTTATCTATAAATAATAGCAGTGGATTGTCTGGTTTTATGGATCAGCAAATCATGGGGATTTCTAGTTACTGAGGTTAGAATGAACTAGATATATAAAGGCTTTACAATATTTTGGGAAAGGGTTGCTTTAAAACTGTTACTGTTAATCGCTATTTTAATAATTATAGGAATGTATAACAATTCTCACAATAAAATGTACAAATGCAGAAATTAGTTATGCCTCAGTTTTCCACTGGTGCATAAATAATTCTAAGAGTCGCTACCATTCAATCAGCCCTTGCTACAAGCATTGGAAGCTGATGGATTGAAACAACACCAAAAAAGGAACCAGAACAATATGAATAGGGCTAAGGTATCTCTCAGCTTAACTCACAGAAGCTAATTCTCCCTTACTCTGATTCTATAAAGGATATTTCTTCTAGTACCCTTACAGAAAACTGTATTTGAATATGATATTTACTTCAGTGAAAATTGCTACATTTATAGAAAGTTCAAAATTATTAAAGATTAATTATTCAGCTTGCTAGAAGTTAATTACTTGTTTGAGATTTATTTTAAAAGCAATGAGGAGTAGATTTGCAAGCCAGCCAGTTTTTCTACTCTTCACTTCAACTAAGTACATCTCAAGGAGTCCCACCATTTACATGAAAGCAACGTGTTGTTGTTTTTAAATTTAAAAGGGGCAATAGCATATGTGTTGTGAATGTTTCCAGGCTTATATTGGAATATTCTCACTTCCATAGCAAATAAACATAGGTTACGATTCCCAGTGTTCAGGCTAATGGTAAAAAATAATATTAATTTTGGGGCAACCCTTTATACCCTTATTTTGTTCTTTGGGAATCATGCTTTTCCTTTCTTGTCTTCTGACTTTTCCCTGCTTCTGTTCATATTATGTAGGAGGATGAGAACAATATATTGATACAAACAGCTACTGTGAAATAGAAAAGAAAGTGAAATGCTATCATTTATGTGCTATCCCTAAGAAGTGTATATATATGAAAATGAATTCCCCTAAAGCCATTTCCCTCTTCCTCACAATTCAGCACATCCATACTTGATTGACCCTTTCAAGATTTGGAACCTGGAGTAGAACACCTTGTTTTTTCCCTGAGTGCTGTAGATGCAAGGCTGAGATCTTCTCTTCCTCGCCAGCCAATTGCCTCCTTCCTAAGCCATGGTTCCTGGAGAGAACGCAGTCCACATAGATGTCCCAGAAGAGTTGGGCCAGATCCCAAAACAGTGCCCCATGCTTCAAATTCTCAGATGACTTCAGATAGATCATAAAGTCCCAGAAACCTGAAACAGTGTTGGAAATTCGAGGCTTCCGCATTTCTAGGAGGAGCACTGAGGAAGACTCCCAGCACTGGGGATCAGCTTGGTTAAGAGCTAGCAGGTTTGCATGACTATAGCAGAAGAAAGGAGACACACAGCACATTCCCACAATGAGCAGGGAGCAGATGAGGCTCAATGGGCGGTAGATCCCTCCTCTATTCCCAGGATCAGCCATAGCCCTGAAAATACATGTGATGGAAATATCTCATATGAGTTCCTGCTTGTGTTCCACTCAGTAAAGAAAATAATTATGCCTTTAAGAACCCTGGTACTAGCAAAGGAAACACACTATTGTCTCTAGGAAAAGTCCTATCTTCTCTCTCATATCTCAAGCCACATTCTATCAAAAATGTTTCATTTTCTAGCCAGGTAGTATAAAACCAAGATATAGATAATAAGAAATATGTATTCCTAAAATATGTTCCTTTGTAAGAAGAATAGGTGAATGTATTTTCCTTAGTAAAGAGAAATATAGTTTAAAAGAGCTGTAAGTGAACATTTTAAACCCTGCTGCAGGTCTTTAATTATTCTATATCATAATTTAGCCTAGCCATCTTAATCTAGAACTTCCATGCAATTAAGAATTTGAATATATTTTACTCTTGAATGCTTTCCTATTCAGGGTGATTTTAATTTTTTAAAAAGGCATAAGAATTATAAAGTGAAATAAATAAAAATAAACACAAGATACTGTGCTAAAAAGTATGTGAACCAAGGAACATATATTTAACCCATCAGAGTAGGATCAATATACACTTTACAAACATCTAAAATGTCCTATGGTTCTGATATAATTTGTATAAAGTGTTTTTTTATTTCTCTTTTTAATATAAATCTTAAAAATTTTAACAAAAATTATTTGCCTCTCATTCAACTTTTCAGGCTATTAAGACTTGTTGCAATAAAATCAAGGCATCTATATCCCACTTTGAAATTATTATATTACACTTTAGACAAGTGCAATGAGAAATAGTGTCCTTAAAATAATAATAACCTAAATTTTCCCCAGGAAAAAAAGTTATCTGACTCTCACAGACTATACAAAATGTATATCACACTTAAACAAATCTAAGGTAAAGAAGATACAGGAGGGCATGTATAGTTCACTCATTTTTATCTTATATTTCCAAACCACTCTGATGTTAGTATGATGAAGGCAAGCAGGGCACAGCTCATGAAGCATTTAATGATCACACCATAAAATGAAATCTTTCTCTTCTGCACAGCAGAAACCATTTGAACATGTATGTTCCTGTTTTGAAGAGGCATGTTGAGATACAAGATTATTCAAAAATGTTTCCTCTATATTTCAAATCATTTACACAGCATATATCTCTGAACAAAATTATATTTAATATGTCCTCTTTTGAACTAAAATGTCAAAGTCTAAGGGCCCTGAAGATTGTTTTTCTTGGAGGACTAGTCCAAGATGTCAGTGCTAAGTGTGAGACAGAGGGCGGGACGCTGTCCAGCGTGCTGAAGTTGGCGTTTCCCGGGTCTCCCTGTCTGCTGGCGCCACAGCGCTCACACTGGCGCTTGCAGGTTCCCTTCTTTTAAAAGGAGAACCCTCCTCGAGCTTGGAAGTTCCTCAACCCTGGGGTCCTCCGTGCGCCCTGCTACGAACCCCGCGCTGAGCTCGGTGCGTTTCGAGCCCGCACTTGGTTGCACCGCCTCACCCTCTTTCGGGCAGAGCTCCCAGGGACCCTCGGAGTCCTTTGTGTCCCACTAGCCTCCTTACTCCACGCCTTTACTCCCAGGTGGAAGAAGGGCGCCCTCCGCACTCACCTGCTCAGCCCTGTCTGGATTCCCTCGAGTGCGTGCAGAGAAAACGTTCAGGCTGCTTCCCGAGAGAGTGTAGGTCCCCAGCTTCGGCGTCCTGGAGGCCACCGTGCCTCTTCTTAAGCAGTGGGAGTGTTCCGCGCCTCTTCAAGTCTACGTCAAAGCGCCAGGAAACTGCCGCCACCTCTCGCCCCCAAGTCCATCTCTCTTATTCCCTCCCTCCCCTGATTTCACTTCAGGAAATAAACAGACACACACACACCCTCATTGACCCTGACCTACACCCACTCTCCACCCAGCGGAATTGAGCCTTTGTGCGGTTTGGCTTTTCGGTCCAACCTCGAGAGGTGTGACACTGCGTGCGGGCGGGAACTGGGAAGTTGGGACCTAGCCCAGCCCCGGTCTAGGAAAGAGTGTGACTCTCCATTATTCACTCTCCAGGCGTGCCTTGTTCAAAAATAAAGATATATGAGGGAATATCGGGAACTCCTAGGATCGGGGAAGGCACGTGGACGCCCAGTGGTCAGTAAGGACTGTGAGGAAATAAGGTGCTTCCTTGAGACTTCCTGGGTGTGAATTTCCCTTGCTTGCCTACGGACCTGTACTCGAAGGAGGGGAACACTCCTGGGACAAGGATGTGGGTAGGGGAGTGGCCCTACTGTAAGCTCCTCCTGACTAGGAGCAGGAAACCAGTTATCTCCAGGCTCTGTGGCCCGCATCACCTCAGGAGCCCGAGTTGGTGCTGGCATCGCTGTAGTCAGCCCACCGCTCCAGATTCACAGCGGAGGTGGCTGCTTTCCGGGAAGAGTAACTGTCTTTGAGTGTCCACACACAGCTGGTTAATATTCTAGTCTAGGGCGAGAGCCCTGTCACCCCTTTGGGGTTCTGTTGACCACTAGCGTCCCCCCTAACTGAAATATACCTAGCCCAAGGAGGAACCTGAGGCAAAAGTCCTACCTTTGAAACTGTTTCCAGGTTTTGCCCCTCCCCTCAAAACCCTCTAAGCATCCTGAAAACCATTTGTAGTCTCCATTAACTGAAAGCTTTTGTGCCAGCTCAATAGTATCCATGGTTACCTTTCAGAGGGGCATCGGGAGGAACCCAGTCTTATAGCAAAGCTTATGGAATATATGAGAAATCTGCCCCCTGCCCAAATGATAAGAAGAAAGAGCTCTGGAGAGAATTCATTAGGAGTTCTGGGCTTTTTCTCTTGCGCTGAAATTGGATGAAGTGTACTTCAGTTTCTCAGTCTGTGACCTCAGCATACTAATGCCTGCTTCTAAATGCATTCTAAAGGTGAAAGAGATCATAGGTGAGGTCTTGAACTTGCTTCCTGAACTTCAGGAAGTCCTCAGCCTCTTGGAAAAAGGTCAGTGGAGAAACATAGTGTGTGAGCACAGGGATAGAAATTGGCATGAAAGAGCCCTGAGGTTGGGAAAGGAAAAGGGGAAAGGAAAGGAAGAGACAGACAAGGTATCACCGAGGACATGACAAGCAAACCTCTTGAAGAAGGAGTTGTACAGGTGTCCTGGGGCCATAAGGGAGGGGATGGTCTCCTGCAGGCTCAGAAGTCAGCATGAGCAAAGGCATGGAGAGAGCACACAGAGCAATTCTGTGTTTCTAGGGAACAAAGTCAAGGAAAGGAGTATAGAGAAAGAATGGAGAACAGAAATAGGGGATGAGTGGATTTAATTCTGGTTTAGAACATGTTGATAGTTACATTACCCTTGAAAACATTGGTATATAAATATGCAGTGCTTACTTTATTTTTAAGTGTCTATGTGCCAGGCACTATTCTAGACAATGTACATACAAAAAGAATAAAGCAAAGTCCCTGCACTCACAGAGCTCATATTCTAGTGGAGGATGGGGAATAAAATGGATATTTTAATTTTAACATATATGTTTGTTAATTAAATAAACAAATGAAGAGTATTAGGTAGCATAGAGAAATGTGTTTTCCAAGTATAATAGTAGGTGATGAGGTCAGAGAGCCAGTCGAAAACCCATCCTGGCTGCTCAGTAGAGAACAGACTAGAGGGGAACCGAGGCAGGAGTAGGTAGTCCAGTTAGGAACTGGTGCAATTAACTAGGATGAAATAGGATGCTATATTAGAAAAGGGTGGTAGCAGTGGAGTCAGTGAAAGTGATCAGATTCTGAATATATTTTGATGGTAGAAATTTTTAATGGACTACATGTGAGGTGCAAGAAAAACAGAAAACTTAAAGATGACTCCAAGTTTTGGGGGCTAAGCAACTTTAAGTTTGGAATTATCATCAGCTAAGAGGAGGAAAATGTTTTGAGGAGTAGTTTTAGAAAGGGGAAATTAAGAATTTTTTCTCACAATGTTGTTTGAGATGACTGACATCTTAATGGAGATGCTGAACAGGAAAGAAAAGGTGGAGACTAAAGATAAACACCTGTGGTACAGTGTACAGAAAAGAAGTCTAGATCTGGGATTTAAATTTATGTATAGCCAATAGGTAAAACCCTCAAAGCAAGTGTGTAGAGTGGGTCCAATAGTAGGATAGAAACAGAGAAATGCAGACATTCATGTGATTAAGGAACAGAGAGTTAAGAAGAACCAGGAGAGCATGGTGCCTTGGGAGCCAATGATATAGAAATTTTCATGAAGAGGGAAAATCACATCACTCACATTCAGAAAAAGGGGTCAATAAAATGAAGACAAAGAATTTACATTGGATCTAAAATAGGAGGTCACAAAGATGCTTACTAAGATAATTTCAACTGAGTGGTGGGGGAGAAGAAGTAGTGGGTTGAGACAGAAATGGAAAGGGAGGAAATACTGAAAGTGCCCCCGGGAAGCACTTTCTATGATGTTAAAAAAGAAGAGGGCAAAGGATTGAAACAGGAGACTGAGGATAGGATCTTTTCACATTTACTAGCAGAGGTAAATAAACCAATGGACAGGGAGGAGTTGATATTCAGGAGAGAAGGACAACTAAAAATCTCAGAGGAAACAAAAAGCGATAGGAACAAGAGAATGAGAAACCAGCGTTTAACAGAAGAGGGGAAGCTTTCTCTCTGAACAAGAAAGAAAGGAGGCTACTTTTGGACATGGATATGTCTGTAGATAGTATAGTAGGTAAGAGAACAAGAATTGAGAGAGATTTGGTCTCAATTTTCTTAATGAAGTAAAAGGCATATTAATCCACAAAAAGTGAATGAAGAGAGAGTATTAAATACAGAACTTAAGAAGAGTAATCATTAGAATAATCATTAAAGAGAAGAAAAGAGAAAAAATATAAAATAAGAGAGAGCAGAGAGAAACTAAAGAAAGTATGAAAAATCCAGATAAAGTCTGAGACCATGAGTTTGTAACAAACTATTTCGCATGCTTGTGTGGTTTTTACGAAGCAGAATAACATAATGATAACTTATGCTCTGGATCCAAACTGCCTAGGTTTCCACCATTTCTCTGTCACTTGTCATATTTCATTGATTCTTTAATGCACTTTTCCCACATTAAATATTGCTGAAATCAGGATCTATCTATCAACTGATGGCATCTTGCAATTAGAATTGCAGCATTTTCTTTTCTTTTTTCTTAAATAATGGAATGTCTGCAATTGATGGTATCTTTGATTTGAAGTAATTCTTTGGGCAAGTTAATTCAGTTTCTGTAAAATGGTTTTCTTGCCCATAAAAACGGGCAAAAAAAAATCCCAAAATCCTGTCTTATGGCTAGTGAGTATAAATTGAGATCATACATTGAAAACACTTAGAATAGTCTACATGTAGTAAATACTTGATAAATGCTAGTTATTATTTTCTCATGCAGTGTTCATCTGACTAAATGCAGGAGAAAAGAATCATCTTTATTATATTGATTCAATGTTAGAGCTATGTTGGTAAATGCTGATAAAAGAGAAGGATGCAAAGGAATCAAGGGAAAAAGCAGGTTAGAAAAAGCAGAGACTGAGGGTAGAAAGAAGAAAGACTTGGAGGAAACTGGAGGTCTCATTCAAAGGGAAAAAAAGAAGTGTAAGGAGAGCAAAGAAAGAGAGTACTGAGAGGCAGAGAGGTTCAAGTCAGGGAAAAGGATATTTAAGTTTCAGATTTTAGAGATGGAATAGCTCTAAATTCTGAGCACAACCACTGAAATGAGTTGCTAATATTCAGTGACAGTTAAGGCCTTTGCCGTTGAGTTCCTGTAAGTCCGAGATGATGAACTGAGATGGCCTCCCCTTGCTTTATAGTAGCTGAGGGTGTGTGGCACTACTATCCCAACCAGATGGCCTAGAAAATTTCTTGCCAACGAAAATAAAACTTGAAAAGTAATTTTTATAAGGCCTAGCTAGTGTCTACTTATATGTTTTCTTTTCTTTTCAATATAAATAATTGAGATCGAATGTTTTGACCTTCAGTAAAACTTTTGTAGTGCCACACTGAAAAACAATGCCCTGATTAAACATTTCACATAAGTATGATTTATCAACTTGCACTTGAAAATTAAGTAGTCATCTTAGTGAATATTTTTATTTAGAATATCTTAATGACTAGGTACTCTGTCATAACATATATGTAGTATTCCTTGGTTATCAGGATGATTTGGAGAGTTTCTTGGAAAGAAACGTCTATCTTTTATCTGAACATTACCATCAGCTTAATAATTACAAGAGAAAAACAGATTACTAATTCTTGCATTTAGATGAAAAAAAGCCACTGCCAAATTATTTGAATAAAATATTTTATACTTTATTGAATATATGAGAGTGCTTAATTTGATATCCTGTGTTTTTGTTTTCACAGACCACTCTCTAACGATGACAAATATTTAGTCAGCACCTACATTTTAAAAAACATTATTTTCATATATGTACATGGTCTCATATGATCCTAAAGAAAATACATTTTATCTTCCTCTTTCCCTCATTTTGCTGTTAAGGGATTGTCACTTAGCTGGTAAGAGTTAGAACATGGTCTCTTTCCAAAACTTAGCTTTACTCATAGCCATTTATCTGTTCTAAAGAGTGTGCTTGTACAAACACACACACCATCTGTCACTATATTCTCTTGAATATCATTATTCTCCTTCTTGCTTCCCAGTACCACCTAGGAGGGAGCCTATGGTAGGTCCAACTTACAGAAGGATAATTTTTCCATCTCATCATTCTAACTTGCTATAAAATATTGAAGAAACCAATGGTCATTTAAAATTATGTAATACTAAATGACTGGTTTGACTGTCATTTGTCATCAAAAGAGTTGTTTCAGTTTTATGTGGTTGCAGCCTACGGTGAAATAGTGACTAGTTGAGAAGTAAATTGCAATTAGCTGAATATATCTCATGAGTAAGTTTTCTGATTTTTGCCACTTGAAGCAATTCTCAAAGACATTAGAAAGGACTTCCGATTAATTTTAATGAAATTCAAGAGCAGTTATACAGTTTGCACCTTCAGCAGTGCATTAACTTACAAATGATGGGGATAGACTTTAAAAATAAGGTGCTTTTTTAACATTTAGGATCAGATAGCAAAAATAATTACTTTCTCTCATTCTATTAAGCTGTTCCCATCGTTTGAAGATGGCAATAAACAAGGACAATTTCCTAGAATGCCCATTGGGATAAGTGGATGAGTCATTAAGGGTCATCAAATTCATAAGGGCAAGTTGCAGTGAAGTAGTCGGATGATATTGGACATTGAATCTAAAATGTGTGGCAAAAGAAAGTTACTCAGTGACGCAGGAATAGTTCATTCATATGTTTCCTGCTTATATAAGTAAAGATACTATAGTTGTGATAATAGATATAGTGGTGGTTTCTTCCTAGAGTACTTCTCAAGGTACATCCATCCTTGGCCCATTCTTTCCAGTAGGTTGCAAAACTCATGTGAATTCTTATGGCTTTATCAAAAGTTGAGTTTATCTCTTGCTATAATCCCAAAACTTCATTAAAGTATTGGCTCTCAGAACAGTTCTGTTTTTCAAGCTACTCATTTCCAAAGGAGACTGTGATAAAGTGATTTGTGTTCAATTTGGTTTACATACCAAGGCAATATTGACAAAGTTCTAAGATTTTAGTAATGGTAAGTTTCTTTTTTTCTAAGACTTCAGTTTTAATGTACTAGCATAAAATGATATAAAATTTCAACTTTAACATATATAGGAGAAGCAGAGGGATTCACAACTCAAAAAAACAGGGATTCAGGGGCAATCATGGACTTTTGCCAAGAGGACATAGACCTGATTGTTGAAGGCATAGAATATCTTACAGTATGAGCAGGACTTCTGGGATGAGAGACTTCCTTGACTTATGCATGTTAAGAGAGTTAGCTCTGCTCTGCTCTAGATCCCTACACAATTTTGTTCATATTTTCATTATGCACTTACTGTAGTCTAATTGTCATACATGCTTATCTGTCTCTCCTCATTCCCACTCCTATCTACTAACCCTATGAACTCCTTCAGAGTGAGAATCATGTTTGACTACTCAGCTTTAGAGCCCAACACACATATTGCTTCTTTACCAATGTTGGTTGAACTTATTTATGAGAACTGTCTCATTCTGAACTTGAACTGAAGTAGTGAGTGCCATTAATTAACTTTGCATTGATAAGATTTCTTTCTCATGTCTGGAGAAAGATATTAAAATGTCGGTCAGTCAATTTAGTGTTTTCTTTTATCCAGTACCTTAATATTTTTTATCATCCTTTTGCTGAATGGAGATATATTCCTTTGATGTGATTATGGACACATCATCTGAAATGAAGTTTTTGATTGAAAGACTATTATCTAAAAGTAGATGCTAAGCATGAAAGTATAAAATTATTTTTCCCTAAAAAAAAAATTCCATTTAATGACAAGATTTTAATTTTCAGTCACTGGAAAACAAAAAACATTCTAAATTTGGTTTGAGATAATTTTTGTAACATGGTATGTTAGTTAGGAATGCATTAAGAAGCAAGTAGTGGAAAACATGACCATTGTAACTTAAACAAAAACAGGTTTATTTTTCTTACCTAATAAGAGTCTAGAGATGAGTGACTACTGATGTGAGTTCAGTGAACCAAATATATCAGGCCCTATGTTTCTGTGATTCCCTTAACCTTCCCTCAGACTCACTGGTTAGCTGCCCCTGCTCCAGACATCACATCACCATTCAAGGCAAGAAGTAGGGAGAAGGGTTGTGCCAGCTCAGCCATATCAATTACTTTTTAATCAAGAAAGTAAAATCATTTCTATTATGCCTATCAGTGAGTAGACTTAGGCTTAAATTCATGGGTGACAACTAGGTCACATGGTCATTTATAGATGCAAGTACGTCTGGAAAAAAGAGCTGTAGTAGGAGGCAGTAAAGAATTTTTTTCAGAGAGTTGGGAATGACTTTTGGAGAAGCAATCAGCAAAATCAACCCCAGAGGTCAATGTGAGCTGTTGGAAAAAACTATGCATTAAATAAATTCAGCTTTAGCCCTAAGCTGGGATAACTCCTTTGCTGCTTATCTTTTTTATTTTTTTAGGTTTCAATGTCTTTATTTTAAAAATTGAAGTTTATTATTATCCACCATAATGTATATGAGAAATAGCAGATACTACTAGGTGATGTATCTGAAAATCCCTTGTTTCTAAAACTTTGAGGAAATCATTTAATCTCTCCTATGCACCAATGTTCTCTGTAAATTAGGTTCAATTAGATAATCTCAACATTTTTTCTGCTTTATTATTTTATTATTCTATAACTTAATTTATTATTTATTTATTCTATGTTTAATGATCCATTAATTAAATATATATCTAGAAATCCTGGAGTTTGACAAACAATTGAAATCTAAAATTAAAAATGGTATAATCATTGTAGCACGGAGTTGAACATTGGTATACCCCATGAGTAAGAAATTGCACTCCTCAATATAAATGTCAAAGAAATTCTTGCACTTGTACACTAATAAACATGTAAAAGAATGTTTACAGAGACACTATTCATATAGGAGATACCCAGAAATGACTCAAATGCACAAAGAGTAGGGAATTAAGTAAATTGCAGTATGTTCACATAATAGGCTATTTAATACCAGTTAAAATGAATGAAGTACAGCTTGCTGGACACTGTGGATAGTTTTATAAATATATGTTGAGAAGAAAAACATAAGTCCCAAAAGATTATATACAGCATGTTGATACTCTTTTTATAAAGTTAAAACAAGTAAAAACAAACAATGCATTTATTAAAAGAATATAACTATGTATGTTTCCAAATGACAATGAAATGATTATTATAAGAATCAAGGTAGTAATTACATTAGGAGAGAGGAGCCAAATGAACAAAATGGAGGAGTTTTACATAGAAAATGTTAGTTACTATCAATGTTTAATTATCACATTGAGAAGATTTATAAATATTTATTATAGAATTTTAAATAAGTAGGTATGTAAATAAATATATACATGTATACAAAAGGTCAATGGACTAATGATAGTGTATATCAGGAACCAAGGATTATAATTAACCTCATTTTGTTCACTTAAATTTCAAGTAAAAAATTAAGTCGAGGGGGGGAAAATGGCATAGATGATAGAGGCTCTGTTCATCTCTCTGGCGACCAAATCTAAATTGTGACAGAAACAAGGAGCAGCAGCATGAAAAAATCGCCTGAGATCTAGATGAACAAGCCATATGACTATAGAGAAATCCAAGAAATCACCTTGCAATAACAGAAGGTAGGAAGGGACGAGGATGTGGGGCTGCCCAGTCCTGAGTTGCTGAGTGAAACAGAGGCTGCAGCAGTGGCAGTGGCTGAAGCCTCTTAAAGGGGCCCAGTCTGTGAGTGAATTTTCACGGTGACAGACCTGCTTGCTCTGGGCATTAGTGCCAGTTTGGCTGTGCACAGAGAGCACCAGGACTTACAGGGAGGCAATGAGATGTCAGAGTAAGGGCTTAGGGAAGACTTACTCTGTACAGAAGTGCCAGCGGTGTCTATTGTTCCCTGTTGAGCCCTACGCCCTTATAGGACACAGCGCCGCCATAGCTGAGACGTCATTAAACTGAATAACAGAGGTCGCTCTGCCCAGAAGATTCCCTGAAACTATACCTCCCCTAACTAGCGGCCCCACCCAAGCTACATCCAGGAATATCCTCAGCGAGTCAGGTGCTCCTTGCTGAGCAGTGCCTAGACTCAAAGCAGCTGGCCTTGGTTTCTGGTGTGGCTTTTTGAGGCAACTATAAACACAGCATCTGTGGATTGCTTGCTGAATCTTAACAGGTGGCTACAGAGGGATAGATGCTTGAGTTAAGTTTGGCCTGCAGCTGAGCCCCTCTCAGGACCGTGCCACAGGGCACCTACTTCACAAACCCATACTAAAAAAACCAGGAGACTTAGGAGCTTTGCTTAGTACATAGAAACAGACACAAAAAGGCAGCCAAAATGGGAAAACAAAGAAGCAGAAACCATATGAGAGAACAGAACAGAGATCCAGAAATAATGAAGTCAAGCAATCTAACAGATGCAGAGTTCAAAACAGGTTATAAAGATACTCAATGAACTTATGGACAGTGTAGATAAATTTAGTGAGAACTTCAACAAAGAGATAAAAAACATAAAAATGGAAATGGAAATTATAAAAGGGAACTATTCTGAAATGAAGAACACATTATCTGAGATGAAGAGTATATTAAATGGAATAAACAAAGGAATAAACAAAGAGGATCAAATGACCTGTAAAGAGGACGGGATAGCCAAGGACATTCAATCAGAATGGCAAGAAAAGAAGCCAAGGCTATAATAATAATTTAAGGAGCCTTGGGACACTATTAAAGGTAAAAAAAAAATCCATCTCATCGAAGTACTGGGAGGAAAACAAGATGTTGAACAGCTATTTAAAGAAATAATGATGGAAAACTTCCCTGGTGAAGAAAATAGACATACACCCCAGAAAGCTCAGAAAATTCCCCAAACCAGGAATCACCAGAGGCCCACACCAAGACACATCACAATTAAAATGCCAAAAGTTAAATATAAAGAGAATCTTAAACTCAGAAAGAGAAAAGCAGATAGTTATCTACAAGGGAGCACCCATAAGACTGGCAGATTTCTCAAAAGATACTATGCAGGACAGAAGGGTTTGACACAAAATGTTCGATGTGATAAAGACCCAGTATCTACAACAAGAATACTTTATTCAGGAAAGCTATCAATTAGAGTTGAAGGACAGATAAAGAGCTTCTAAGACAAAATTAAGCAAAAAAAAATTTATCACCACTAAGCCAGTATTACAGGATATGTTGCAGGGACTTCTTTAAGAAGAAAAAACATGTATCAAAAACAAGAATAAAGAATGGTAACAACTACATTCCTATCAATATAAGTACCTCAAATGGAAAAGAATTAAGTGCTCCAACTAAAAGATAGGGTGAATGAATGAATAAGAAAAAAAGACCTCTACATATGCTGTCTACAAGAGACTCACTTTGGATTAAAAGACACACACAGACTAAAAGGAAGGGGATAGAAAAAAGATATTACCTTGATGGACCTGTAAGGTACTATGCTGAATGAAATGAGATGGATAAAGGAAGACAAATATCGCATGATTTCACATACATGTGGAATCTAAAAAATAAAATTAACAACAACAACAACAACAAAAGAGGAAATAAACTCATAGATACAGAGAATATTTAGAGGGCTACTAGTTGGGAGGGAGGTTGGGGGATGGCAAAAAAAGGCAAAGGGATTAAGAGGTACAAATGGGTAGTTGCAGAATAGACATGGAGATGTAGAGTGTAGCATGGGGAAGATGGTTAATATTGTTGTAATAAATATGTAAGGGTGAAGAAGAGTACTAGTGGGGTCATCATTTTGAGAGTTATATGGATCTCTGATCACTATGCTATACAACTGAAACTGGTATATTACTGTATGCCAACTATAAGTGGGAAAAGAACTCACTGAACTGCACAATGTAAATACAAGGAACTAATTGTCAATTATATTCCAATAAAGACAAAAAATGGAAAAAAAATTAAGTCTATGTCTAGGGAAGCTCTTTAAGATAAAGACCTTAAGCTAATGTTCTTCATTCCTCACATAAATCAAATGATATAAAATTTTATTTACCAAAAATAGTAGAATTTCTTCGTATTTAGGATGTCTTTTATTAGAGCACTTAGACATTTAACTAGTGGTGATCAAACAAGAAAACCAGAAATATATCGCATCCTGCCTTAACTCCAGTCCCTCTTAGGATGGCAGTCACTCTGTTCTCTTTGACCATCAGTCTCGTCCCTGTGCTGCTTCTCTGGCATGAGGTCAGGACAGTGAAATGTGAGAGTTTATGCACAACATCTTCCTGAGCAGAAAGGAGATTGTTGAGATGACTGAGTACTTGCTCTTTTAAAGCATGTCCTCTACTGGGTGAAATGAAAGACCATCAAGATACCTTTTAAACACTGATGAATCCACAAGATAATGAGGAACACAGCAGATAAAGAGAGGCAAAGAACAAGGTATTGAAATATAATGACATATATCCTCAAACCAAAGCAATTTATTTGTTCAATATCACACACACACACACACGCACACACAGACACACACACACACACGCACGCACGCACACGCACACACACATGCACATACACACACTCTCATTAACTGTTATGGGCATGGGAGAAATATATCAGTGAACAAGATAAGCAGTCTTTGCTCATGACTTACATTCTACTGATAAAGACTAACAATATTTATGTAAACATATAAATAAGCAAGGTAATTTAAGAGATTAAAAGTGAAATAAAATAATATCATGTATTATAATGGACACTGAAGAGAAAAACATGGCTTTTAAGCGGTAAAAAACAAATGATGTCAGCCCTCTCTAACTTGTTTAGATATTCATATCATACAAGCTTTGAGACTGCATCACTGCTCAATATAACAAATGCACAGCCCCTTATGTTTATGAATCGTATCAGCCAAATTCAAGCATCATTAGGCATACACATCTGAAACTACTGAAACCTACTAAGATATACGGAGAGCATGTGCCTTTTTACCATTCAGCCATGCTGCAATCAGGCTTCTTTTTAACCCTCCCCCACTTTTTTCTTGAAAACCTTTGGAAAGATAGGTCACTCAGACCTCTTCTGTAATGACAAGCAGCTCTCTAAGAAGTACAAAATTCTTTCAACAATCCCCATGCTTCTGACATATATGGGGGGCTATATCTTAAGGAAATTTAAATTTATACATAATTTGTATAAGCACAGATTTAGAAGACCATGTTACATATTCAAATATGTATTATGTTATAAATATATATATTTGTATGTATGTATGTGTATCCATTCTGTCTTAGAATCCCACATTCAGATGAAGTTTCATACCTAACACACTTCTCGGGACACCCATTCATACATGGTTTTGAATTAATAATCATGCAAAAGATTTCTAGACTCTGACAAAGGTGTGACACAGGCCAAGGTATTGAGTAAATCTTAATGAGAAATTTATAAATTTCTATATATAAGTGTGTGATTTTTTTAACTTGTAAACTGATCTAGAGTTGCTATGAAAAAATTGACCACATCTACTCTTAAACAAGACATCTTTATTTGATATCCAACATACTTTATCATCCTCAGCAGCAAAAGATATTTTATTTTCAAATGAATTCATTGAGTTTCCAGTTCAACATATTTCTCACTAGGTCACAGGCATAAGTGAGAGAATTGTCCGGGACATCTATTACACAACTATTGCACCAATCCATTTTAAGATCAGAAAAATGTCAGGCAACAACCTATGCATTTGTGGTAAGCATTCATCAAATGCCTGACAGTTTTTGAAACACTTTTGAGTAGCTTGTTGTAAAGACGTTGTTGAACCTCTACCTTACCTTCCTCGGTCATAAATGTTTCAGACATAAAACTGTAGAATCTGGGAGGAAATCAAAACAGCAAACAAAATAAAGTTAAAGCCAAGCTCATATGCTAATAAATCCAGAGGCCCTATGCCTCTGACGATTTTTGCAAAGTGATATTTAAAAATATGAACCCAATGCATTTCTCAACCATGGTAGTTCAACCATACTCTGGCCAGACCATGATCCCAGTAGCTTTCTGACACTGAATTTCCCCTTTCTCTAAAATGGTTCCCCATGACACGTTCTATAGAACAGCCTCTCCCACACTGAATAGGAAGGTGGAGGTATTCTCAGGCCCTCATCAAATGCAGCAGATGAAGATTATTATGAAGGGCTGGAATTATTCTGTTAGGGATGCTTCCAAGGTTTAATTTTTCCATGTTGGAAAATAAAATCTCTTAATTTAAAAGCAAAATATTAATGTTATTTTTAGCTGTCAATTACTTTTTATACAAGGAGTTGAGTTTTAGATATCTATCACAGTTTGTGAAAGAAATTGAAAATTTATCTTTCACTACAATAAAAGTAAATATATACAAAGCTTTCTAACCAAACTAATTGCAAAGCTATGTTGCTGTCAGAATATTGTAGGAAATTGAGCTGAATAGAGAGATGACCAGTGTTGTAAAATATTTGTAATAGTCCACTAAGATAAGTGATATGTGATTTGTGGATAAATGAATTATTTTCCCTGAGAATTGTACAGACTTTGATAGTCAAAGGACTTCTTTCAGGGACATTCATCTGTAATTCAATCATCTGTAAAAAGCCAAAGGTTTTTTATTTCATATGAATAGCTACCTACTCAGTATATATCCTGAGAAAAAAATAAAAAATGAACTGATTTAATTACATTTCCTCCATTCATATGAATGTTTGGTCTCAGATAAATATTTGAGTACAAGGCCCTTTCAGAGTTTTTAACTTTAATAAAGAAAATTTTATTCTTCATTTCTAGACATTGCTAATGAAATGTGTCTCTGGGCAATATATCACCAAGAAAGGAGAAATTAATGACTTTCCAATACAGTCATTTTAATTAGCTATAACCATGACTTTCTCCTTGGATTGGTTCTTTTTATTTCTATGTTCAACTCACATTTCTCAAAATATTAAATGCCTGATAAAATGTCTTAAGCACGTTGCCTCCTCTTTGTGTGATATTGAGAATGTAATTTTAAGACTCCAGAGCAATTACCAACTTTCTTGTGTTCCACCTTATGCCAGTCATCTGCACTTATATCATAGTGATCCAGGAATAATATTTTTCTGTGAAGAGCTATTATGTTGTTATTAATAAACAACTACTCTACTGATAAATCAATATTTGGCTTCTAATAAGTATGGGAGTGTCATACTCACTGCTTGTAATTTTAGTATCTGACTAAAGAAAGTATAATTATGGTTATGGTAATAGAAGTACAAGGGCTTTTTCTTTTTATAATGTGTTTTTTTACTACATGGAGATATCATGAAAAGTGGACAACCTAGTTTCCCTCTGAATTTTTTCAAATACCCTTGTGAAGTAATTGAGTTTTTCAGTAATTGAGTCATATGTTGCATTTTAAGGAGAGTTGTTATCAATTCCACATCAGTTGGAATCATGGCTACAGCAGGAAAATCAAATTTACCCTTTTTCATTGGGTTCTGTTCTGGGGACCAACAGAATTCAGTTCTAACATCAGTAATCTTTTAACACGTACTGTCAATTGTATGGAAGTAATCTCCTTTTGTTTCATTCATCTCATATTTTCTCTTAATATCTTCAGCCCTTTCTCTCCCTCATGCCTCTCAATTTTTTTATGATGCTTCCTTGAGAAATTGCCTCTAATTTTACTTCTTAAATTATTGCATCTATAGATGGTTCTCAAGCAAATATTTTCATCCCAATTTCTCTAAGGAGTTTCACATCCTCATTTCAACAGCCTGCTAGACATCTTCACAGAGATTTCCTTGAAGCCCCTCAAATTCAGCAGATCCAAAATGGAATACATCTTTGCCCCCTAAATCAGGATCTCTTCCAGATTGTCTCCATCATCCCAACCACTACTTATCAAACCTGGCCTTTATCTTTTACTGTTCCTTCTCCCTTGCTTTCCACAACCAGCTGCTGAGTTCTTTTGATTCTGCCTGTATGATCTGTCCCTTCCACTCTGTGCATTACCAGAGCCCTGCTTCAGTTCTTCATTAATTGGTTTGCCTCTCTTACCAACAATCCATCTTGTATATACCACTGGCAGATAGCTTCTGTTACCCTGATCATCAGAAAACTGCTCGCAACTGCCTAAACAATCAAGTCCATGCATGATAGTTTAGGGTATCTATAACTTTACTCAGGGCTATAGGTCATTCCCCACTTCCTCCCTTTCCTCTTTATATACTCCAGCTCTGCTAAACTCATGCTATTGGTGATTGTTCTAGATGGGATTTCCTGGAAAGCAGACTCCGAGGCAGAGATGAGCTTCATGAAGGACCAGCAAAGGCAGAGCTTTTGGAGATGGTCTGGCCCCGGGAGCTGTCCCAAGTGGGGGTGAGAGGTCTGGGCCTTGATAATTCCACACTGATCTATCATTGGCTGCTTCAAGGAGGGCCATTTTCTTCACTATAGGCTATCCCCAAAAGGGTCAACAGCTGATGTCCATCTTCCAGCAGCATTCCCGACATACAAATAAACATTTTATAATCCCTTTATTCTTCTAAGTGGATCTGAGTAGTACATCACAAAGCCACCCAAGAATCCCCATCTACCCTCACGATTCCCCAGCTTCACCACTAACTGGAGCTCCCACACTCTATGTACATACTTAGAAAGCTGTGGTAGAATCAGGAAAAACTTTGTGAAGGAAGCAATATTTGAGGTGACACTTGGGGGTGCATGAGAATTTGACTGGGGCTCTGAGAGCAAGAGGAAGTTTTTCCAGCAGAAGAAATAGGCTAAGCCAAGGCCGAGAGGCTAGAAAGTACTTTTTTGCCCTAATGAACTGACTGTTCTGTTTCTGGAGCCAGTAGAAAATAAAAATGATACATAGAACATAGATACACACACACACACACACACACACACACACACACACACACACACACGTAAGGGAATGGAAACGAGAGACCCACTTGCTGCCTATCTTTGTAGGTGAATTCCGTGGTGATGGGAGAAAACAAAATGAAGGTTTGAGAAATTAACAAAACCTGGTGATTAGATCAGAACAGTTTACATTTTCTTTACATTTTTGTTTGTTTTCCAGATTTCTGCAATAAACATAAATTTTCATAATTAAACTCCCACAAAATTGTAATTAAGTTGGCTTTTTTTTTCGGCTGGATTTTTAAGCTTCTAGATTTTTAAGCTTCTGAATTTCTTTGCTCAAGAATCCTTTTCTTATTTTCCTGGATCCAGAAAACTACAAAGAGACCTCTGGATTAACTGGATTGGCTGATTTATCTGTATATCCAATATTGCCCTTGAAAGTAAAGAGTGAAAAACTGTCTTAAGATTTGTGCAGCTCTATACAGGTACTTCTAGTTGCCAGGTAGCAGACATCTATAATCAACCATAACACTTTCTCTAAACATTAGTAGACATGGCTTAAGATTCAGGCAGCCACTAAGCTGCCTTAGTGAGCATTGAGGAATGAGCATTGAGACAAAGCCTATTTGCCAACATAGAATTTGTTCTTTGTCAGTTGAACACATCTGAGTAAACTTAACACGAAGCACCACCCAAAGGACATCCTTCCTCTAGGCTGCCATGGATACTCTGTGGTTTTCAGGATCTGCTCCTCATCCACACACACAAAAAAAGACAGTGTCAACTTTATAATGGCAGCTCGTGTGAATGCCTGCATGACTTGTCACATGGCACCCTGACTGGAAACAAGGCTATGTCTGTGTACTAATTGGAATTATCAGATGATTCCTGTAGGTCACATGTGAAAATGTCTCATAAATTTATCCAGAAGTTACATACCTGGGGCCAATAGGCTAACATTTTAAAAGTAGGAAATTTCATATACAAATTTGGATTTCTGGCTTCTCTAGAAAAATAAATGGAAGACGTCATGTGGAAATATTTTCCACATGGTGACTATAGGCTGGATCTGAGTAGAGACAGTGTGTGTGCTCTCCAGCTCAGCTCCGTCTCTCTCACCCTTCTCGTCTTCTATACTATGCTATTCTGCTCATTTTGGCAATTAGCTTCTGTAGACATTAGGGTTTGTCACTCTTGCTTTATAGTCACTTTACCTATGTAGGGAAGAAGTTTTAGCCTTCTGCATACAGTCTTTACTATTTCTACAGGAGTTACAATGACTCTACAAGTCTGTGTCTATTGCAACAGAACTGCAACCTCCCTGATGTCCCTTACAATCCAAGTTACCTTTTTGCTATCTTCACCCTGAGACCTGGCCTGACGTAGGAAGGAGCTCTGCTGCAACTCATTTACCTCCTGAAGGCTAGAAGCTATTTAAAGCTCCAGACATCTGAAGAACTCTTGACATACTCCTGATCATTCAAGATGAAGATTGTGTTTTGTTTTGCTTTGCTTTATTTTGCCTTGTTTTTGTAGAACCAATCGATTTACTCAGCTTATTTGGCTTTCACTGATCATCACAGTCTGATAAATGTCCTCATAAAGGTGGACTCTGTAGGATCACAAGTGCAGTCTTTGCAGCCACACCAGAGCAAGTATATGCGTATAGGTAATCAACTGGCAAAGGAGCATAGGCAGGTCACAGCAAGAAAACTATTTTCAGGTAATGAGGGATCGTGGCATTTCCTTTCTCTCCAGAAGTCAGATTTATGTCCTAGAACTTGTCCCAGTCAAGGAGCCAGACCTGTTGATAGGTTTCTGAAAAGACTGAGGAATGATAGGTAACCTTCTCTCCAAGGCATAAGACAGATAAGCACAAGCTTTAGTGACCGGAAGTACAATTACACTTGGGAAAATGATTTTGACCCTTCATTAATTGAAGGACTTACAAATGATTCTGAAAGAGCATTTATGGTTCTTATCCAACACTTCATTCCAGACTGAAATTAGCCAGGACTCTTTATGTTAAGAAAATATTAGAGATTTACAAGTCAGGTCAAAAAGTACTCTTTGTTATTATGGACAGCATCAAACACTAAGACTGATGATCCATGATGAGTACATCAGTGGGAAAATATCTAAAAATATAAGCTTCTGATGGAGAATCTTATAAAAATAATCTTTATACAATCAAAAGAAATCCAGATATCAGAACTAGAAAATTAGACTGAATATTACAAGTTCTTCTTCCAAGTCATCTATGAACGAACATCCACTGGCCCAAATGAGCCCTGGTTAAACCTAACAATGTGTGATCATGGAATTAGGTTCAATTGCACAGCCTTTTGCTCAATGCTACCTCCTTTGTGAGATCCTCTTTGATTTCAAGGGCAAGAATAGTGTTTCACTTCTCTCTTCTTCTGAAGCACTTATACTTATGTCTGTTAGGGTACTTATCACATTGTACTTACATATTGCATCTTGTTCACAAGCCTGAGAGCTCATTGTTGTGTCCTTGAGATCTTGCACAGTACTATAGGATTCTTATAGATCAAGTATTTGTGAAAGGTAGGAGGGGAAAAAAAGGAGGGAGGGAGATGAAAGGAAACACAGGCCAGATGGATCAGACACTTAGCATCACTTACCCCAAGGGTGTAGCTCTTCCTCCTGGGTCTTGGCACATGTTGCTTTCTGCCTTGAGTGTTTCCCACTTTATTAGATTAGTAAGCTCCTGCTATCTTTCAAGATAGTTCAGAACTTACTTCTTTCAGGAAGCCTGTCTGCACCTCTCTCCCACATGCCCCACATGAGCTCTTTTTACTCTCATTCACAATTTCATTTATCACATGTATCTCTGCCAAATTGCGAGCAACTTTAGGCCAAGAATTTTCTTTTGTTTCTTAATAGGAGTTCCTGGCATGGAGGCTTAGTAAATATTTGTTGGATGAATAAATTAATGAGGAGCAGCCCCTAACCCTTGCATGCTAACCTAAAGCATGCCTGCCTTAAATTTCGTAAGTTACTTAGGAATCCCATCCTGAATATGTGGATTATCTACTTAATTATTCTGTTCTATTACGTAGGGAGTTTCTGGTTTCTGGGTCATCTTTCTCAGTCAGTTACCCAGGGAGCATGGAGTAGAACTCATTTCAATATCAACCTCAAAAACAGAATGACTTAAAGAAAACCTATCAGGTAATTCTTCTAAAGTCAAACATAAATAATTCTAATATGCTTTCTTAAAGTATAATACTCATGTTATATGTAAGGGCTTTCTACATTTCTTTTATTACATGAAATGATATAGAAACACATGAATTATGGTGAGTGGACATAACATTTACTTAAAATTATTCAGATCTGAGTAGAAGCAGCTCTTCAAGTAGAACTTTAAGTGGGGTGACTATAAAAGGGTAAGAGCCAATGAAGGCTAGAAAAATAAACAAGGTTGAGGTTGTGAAAGACAGAAAGTTTAAGTTACATTATTAAGTTTGGACTTTATCCTATAGAAAATGAAGAGCTCCAGCAAACTTTCAGAGGAATGGCGTGGTCAGATTAGCCTCCCTCTGTGTTAGTGCAGAAGATATATGAGATATCTGTGGCTGTTGATGCCAAACCAAGGCCTGGCAGCAGGAATGGAGAGGTGACACACTGAAATACATTCATGAAGGATTATCATTTGATAACCAATTCCATGTGAGGTGTGAGGAAATACTTTCCTTCAAATGTTTCATATAACACGATTCATATAACAAACACTTCTATTTTCTTCACAGCTTAATTGTAAAATTTGGTACCAGGTCAATAGTGTGGATGTTATTACTAGCCACCCCCTTCACACTCAGAATAGAGACTAATGAATAAAAACAAAAAACAGTAATGGTATGATTCTAAGGTGGCTTTCCCTCCCAATTTACAAGAAGCAAAGCATTTCCAATAAATTCAATGAAACTGAATCCTAATCAGGAATACATTATCATTAATCAGAGATTTTATTTTGCTCCATTGACTGCTTAAATTTTCAGGGAGCCTTTGATTGAGAGACCTGTGCTAAAAGTTGATGATATCAGGCACATGGCCATTTATTCAACAATACAAGAAGTCACAGAAAAGGGGTTTATGAAAAATGATCAAAATATAAAGCTACAACATTTATGTTAACAAAAGTTTTAATACACACTTGACTAAAAGATGCATACAATGAGTACCAAATCTCCATTCGTAGGCAGCCAACAGGATCATGAATGAATTTATTAACTTCAAACAAAACTTCAGGTTGTGCACTTAAAAAATTACAAAGCATCTAAAAATGAAAATCAATGATGACTATAAAATATGATGAGATGACTAAAGAAAAGGTTCAAGTATTGTTTATAAAGTTCTTCAGACACTAGTCTTTGAAAAGTTTGTGCATTTTCCATCTTTGCATAGTAAAAAAAAACAAAAACAAAAACAAAAAACAGAAAACACACATACCACTTGGTAAACTTCACTGCAATATGTGATTCATTTTGTAACATGCACCTATGTGTACTGCTCATTTACCTAATAGGAGTAGCTCTAATTCAGTGGGCTCATGCAGTATCTCAGATGAGCAATGAAGTTAAGCACACATCTCATCCATGTGTCATTAATTAATGCAGCAAAAGTATAGCAGGTGAAATGGGAACTTGTCATCACTTAACACTAACTCTTGTTGGGTAACATTAAAATGATACACTTGTGCTTTAAGCTCAAATTAATATAAAAGAGTATTCACATCACAAAAATCAGCAAATGAATGGTGTGTACAAGAGAAAATACAGCAAAGAGTTTGAAACTACATAACCTAATACCACCAAAAAGAATTATAATCCATTTTTTATGATTGGTATGATTGCATTATCTTTCATGTTCATACACACATAGCTTAAAGCTTGTGTATTTTACATATACACACAAATAATTTAACATTGGAGCATAGGTTTGGTTACCTATGAAACTGCCAGTGTAACAAAAAGTTACACTGACATTTGCCATATGTACATAATATTTGGGGACCACTGTGGTCTGATTTAAAACATAACATCGCACATTTACAATGTTGTTTGTGAAATGCTCAAAAGTTAATTAATAAAGATTTAACTTGTTTTGTAACCACCATGGTTTTGTTTCTATTAAGTCATCATGGTGCCTCTGGAAGAGCAATAAAATGTACATGGTATAATGGTGTACAGTGACAGAATCCACGTGTGAGTAGGATCCAGCAATAGGGAGACAAATAATGCAGTGACAGGAAGAGATGCTAAGTAATCTGAGTTTCCTCTGAGCTGAAAAAGCCATTACCACTAGATAAGGGATACAACTTGTATCTTATGAAGCCACAGTAAGGTTGATACACCTTATAAAGAGCCCCGTTATTACAATATAAACATATGGCTAGTTCTAGAGAGACGGTGTACCTGTGTAGCACCTAGTACTCAAAAAGCAACAACAAGAGTAAGATGTTAGGTTATGGTCTACTGTAGTATGTAGACATTAAGGTTTCTGCTCTATGATTGTGATACTTCCATAATTAAGGATAGACGGGGAAACCCCCATTTTTTTAAGCAGTACATCTTTAGGACATGATCCTTTCTTTCCTAAGTCAAAGTTGTGAGACTAGTGTCATGAATCTTGCTGGGGAAAACCTTAAAGCTAAATCTAGCAACCTGATTTGGTTGTCATAAAGTGAATAGTACAAGTGATGTCTTGTTCCCCCAAAAAAAGATCTCAGAGAAGTGGGGGCTCTTTGGGGGCCTTTAGGAAAGCTCACTGAAGGGATCGTGTACAAGTTTTTACATTCCAAACAAAGCTGGGACCCAATTTCTTTATTAACATATATAATTAACACTCAACAGAAAATGGTCATGATCATATTTATGGAAGAAGAAACCTCCATGAAAATGAAGTGAACTCAGAGAGATTTGGGAACCCAGATTACATCTGCAAATCTGCCTGGAGGGAAAATAAAGTGAGTTTGTGTATAGTAGAATCCCATCGTAATCCAGCACAACATTCCACAGACCAGCAACACACTGTGGGCCAAACAAGGTTTGTTGAAAATGCAACACACAGAATTAAAGACTATTACAACAGTGCTCACAAGAAGGGGATAGCTGTGTCTGCCCTCGTTACTGGTTTTACAGTGAGGTTCTACCACACATAGTCTGAGGCAGGAAGATGAAGCATGAATGAAATACTGACAGTAATAGATGTGAATAAAATGGAAAGCTTTAATTTTTTCCCAAGCTTTCAACATTGAAAAATCATTTTTTAAGTTTAAGGCTTTAAGTTTATCCTCCTTTCACATTAAAGACAGGGAAAGAAAATCGTCAAAACCAAAAACCAAAATCATGAGCTTGGCACTTTTGTGATTAATTTGAGAGGGTGTCTACTCTCTTACACTATACTATATACATATGTTTATAATGACATCAAAAAATTTTAGAGACTTATCAGTACATACACCCGCATTTACATAATTTTCATTTTTAAATGGATTATTTTGTTGTTTGTGTCCCCCCCACCTTTTGTTTTCTGGGGGTTCAAGCATTTCATTTTTAAATTGAACTTGTTTTGTGCCCAAATTCCCTGCATCTGTGGCTCCATGTCTTTTTTTAAACAAGCCCAACAATCATGGTATAACATGTTACAAGAGAGAACAGAGACAGAGAAATAGAGAAAAGAACCCAAAAAGATGAAGCGCAAACAATAAACTCAAATTTGCAGAGAAACTTTACAAGAAAAATATTTCAGTTCAGACAAGGAAAATGATGTGTCAAAATCTCTTATTTCCATATTTACATTTATAAAAGAATTATACAGTAGCATCATTGCTCAAATTCCAGCTCCCATTTCCAAATAATACTCTCGTTCCAGGAGAAAAGACAATGTGAAAGTGAATCAACAAGAGCGGGAGTTTCTTGAGGGGCGTGGTCTAGACTATGGGGTGGGGCCAGGCAGCTTCCTTGTGTTCATCTGTCATCTTCATTTTAGGAAGTCAACTGCTCGTTTTGCTGGGGATTGGCTTGCTAGCTGCTTGTTGTATATATGCCATGCAGATTTTACCCTTTCGAAAATTAGATCTTCATGCCACTGGAGTGTGTCATTGGTAGGAAAAGGAAAAAAAAAATCATGCCAAATCATATAGAAGATATTAAGTGCCAGCAGGCTGAGGAAAGGAAAAAAAATCATTTGCTATTTTTTAATGGTTCTTTTATTGCACTTAAGTTTTTGTTGTTGTTGCTCTTTCTTCCTTCAGTTAGAAAAAAAAAGATTCTGAAATAGTTCTTTTTATAACATTGTCTCTTAACCCCTTTTATTGACAGGTGGTGGGAGGGGTTCTTTGAAATTATTTCCAAAAAAGGACAGTTTTCTTTTACCTCATCCCTGTCATTCCAACTTTAGTTCTGTTGTCATTACCACCCAATGTTCTTGTTTACAGACTTAGTAGTTCTGGCAATGTTGCTGCAAGTATATCATACCCAGAATCCAACAGTACAAGCCACCCTTCATCCAGTGCAGCTGATTCAGATGGGGCCTTGTTGAGTAGGATCGAACCTCCTCTTCTTGACATTTCTTCCAGAGCACGTCAAAAGAAGATGCAAGCAGAGGGGGGAAATATCCACAATATTAATCAGATCATAATGAGAGAAGGGTGATGACAATGACAATGCTAGTTCCAGAGCAAAGTAATCAACTCACAATGAGGCAGATTTTCCAAAACAGCTTGAAATTCACAGAACAGCTCACATTTCTGAATGTTTTGGTAACCTCTCCACTAGAATACATCCATTTGTGAAGACCTAAAGAAGCTTCAAGTTTTTCATTTTAAAATGTTGGAAGCCTCATTAGCCCAATTTGTCCTTTGTTTCAGAAGTAACTGGCAAGGCCAATTGTAACTAGATGATTTTTATAGGGAGGGCTCTTTCACTTAGGGGGCTATTAGAACTAAGAAAAACTTTAAGCAGCGGTCCCCAACCTTTTTGTCACCAGGCACCAGTGCTCCTATGAGAATCTAATGCCTTATGATCTGAGGTGAAGCTGAGGCAGAGATGCTAGTGCTGGGGAGCGGCTGCAAATACGGTGAAACTTCGCTCACTTGCCTGCTGCTCACATCATGCTGTTGTGGCCCGGTTCCTAACAGGCCCTGGACTAATACTGGTTTGCAGGCCAGGGGTTGGGGACCCCTGCAAAGGTCTTGTAGCTGCTTCTCTCCAGGACCTGAGAATTCTGCATCAGTGGATCAGCCTTTGCCAAAATGGCAAAAAAGGCTTGTTCTACTCAAGTTATCTTGCAGCCTTGGGTGTGTGAGCTCCTACTCCACTATGGAACTAGCATTTTTCATGTCTAGAAAGTTGAAAACCAGAGTGCACAGGAAGGCAGTGCACTCAGAGGAGAATGGACACAGGCTCAGGTTAGTTAAGCAAATGCAGCAGATTAGCTTAGTTGAAAGAAGCAAGTTAAAATGCCTTGCACACAGTGTCCAGTCTCCTAAAAAGTGGTTCCTATGTTTAAAAGAGGAAATAAAGAACCAGCAAGACACTTGTACAAGGCAACAACAAAAGTTGGTTGCAACCTCCCCATGGTCTGGCTTCATGTGGGGCATCAAGCAAGGGGGCTCATGCATTTAATCTGCACACTGGGTGGGTGCAACGCTGCTGCCACCGAGGCATCATGCAAAACTGGAGACTGAGGAGTCCCCAGGAGCCCTCATTCCCCTGCCCACCCACTCAGGGCTAGCTGGAGACCCTTCCAGCCCTAAGTTCCAGGATGATTCGAATATTTTCCTCCTCCCCCACAGGTAATTTAAAAAAGACCAAAGCTCAAAACATATATAAAGGCATTCTGCAAAGTTCTTATTTTTCCCACGATGACCACTTTGATGCTTCTCTTTTAAAATACCAAATATAAAATATTTTAAAGAAAATCTCCCTCTTCTTTTAAAAAGTTTTCATTAAAACATCTCCATTAATGGCCTAAACACATGGTTCATTGGGCTAGCAGGTAATCCAACACAGCAAACACTATTTACAACAGTGCTAGTTCCTTTTCTTCCCTATCTCCCTTGAACCCTCTTTTGAGTTAATATTCTTTAAAGCAGGCATTGTAGATGCTGCCCTGAAAACAGATGAGATGAAAAGGGACATCTCTCATAATGTACCTCTCACCGAGTTTGCTTTGGAGCACAGGATCTGCTTCTGCTACCCATGCTCACAGCTCTTGAAAGTAGACACATAAGGAACCACACTTTCCGTGAGTCAGGTGGGGAATAATAGGGACAGCTTGACCTTGTGAAATGACCCTGGAGGATGATGGGCCCCAACCTATTTATCTATGTATTACAGGAAATCAAGAGAAATGTTAAACTAAGGTCTCCTCAATTAAAATGAATGAAAAGATCAAGCCAGCTAGCGCCATGCATGTAAATGACTATTATTTCCCATATCTAATAAATTCTTTTATTCGAATTTAGGGAATGT
The DNA here is from genome assembly GCA_004027375.1 of Macroglossus sobrinus. Lineage (NCBI taxonomy): Eukaryota > Metazoa > Chordata > Mammalia > Chiroptera > Pteropodidae > Macroglossus > Macroglossus sobrinus. The sequence goes on from PVKZ01001573.1 coordinate 116,906, forward strand.
CAGGTAAATAGCCACATCCAAGGTCATAACTGCAATCCGGTTCATTTTTAAATGGAGATATGAAATTCCATTTCAACCTGGCATACAGGCAACCTCCAGTGTCCAAAATCAGTGTTTAAAGCTTAGATTGCAATTTTTATCGGAATGATGTTATATTGGGTGGCTGGGCTCCTAAGTCAGACCAGAAGGCCAACTACCCTGGAGAACCATGTATTTCTACAAAAAAAATGTACTCTCAATACCAACGGAGACTCCAGGACTATACTTCTTCCACTAATATGGAAGGGCAAAGTGGAACTCTGATGAAGACAAAGAGGGACACTCTCTGTGGCAGGCTGGCTGTGAGGGCTCCCCACACATCTATCAATTGTTAAACCACTATGAGCCATTGTATGTTCCACTGCTTGTTCTAAATTTTCTAAGTGAAAAAAAAAGAAGTCTTTTTGTTCAATTTTAATATGAAAGCACAACTATCAGGATAGGTACTCGCTATCTTCCTTCCACAACTGTTTCAACCGAATACTCTCTGCTCACTAGGATTGTGAAAGCAATTAACTTTCTGATCATAACCTATAAGCTATTTCTGGTTCATTATAAAATATTAGCATAATCCATAAACTTTGCATCAATTTTTACTACTTTTGAACACCTGTACTTTTGTTCGCACCATATATTATATACATTTTCATCTATACAAAATTAAAATAAAGCTCTTCAGGTAACAACAGCTATCTCAGATTGCAAAGCCTTTAGATCTTTCAAGAGTATGTATTTATCCACTGTTATCACCTTGTCTTTCCACGATGAGTCATCACTCCCCCCACACCACCACCACCAAGAACACCTTGCCCAGACCTTCCTAGGCCACTTTAGACTGAGTTCACTTCCTCAAGGGGCTGAGTCAGGGAGCTGAACTGGGGCTTCCGGGCCAGCCTGGCACCACCACCATCTGCTAGATCTGAGTGAGAAAGTACCTAATTCAGGAGTGATAAGGCACTAAGGGAACCAGGCTCTTTATTTTGCATTGAGATAGGGTCATGGAATTCATATAAGCAAAAGTCTGGTTATCCTCATCATGGAAAGACTAGCTAACACTGATTCCATTTCCTAATTCTGTAAAAAGCAAAAGCAAAAAAAAAAAAAAGACATTTATTCTTTTGAGAAAATATAATTACCAATATTAAGTTACTTTCAAATTTCATCCAACTTGACATTCAAACAATTCAGTTAACTTTTCTTGTTTTCATTTACGTGAATACCGACACAATCCTTTCGTTAGCATGGCCGATGAAATGGAGCATAGACCAAACAGAATCGCTTACAAATCGCTTAGTAAAAACTTGTAACCTAAGTAACTTCTCATAAAGAAGAAATCATATTTGATCATTACAGACATAATAAATTACCATCTTTAATGTCAAAAAAAGTTCTGCCAGGCAATATGGCCACCACTGCCACGGAACCCCATGGAGAGAGAAAATAGTGGGGCAGTGGAACATGGTAATAGGGTTCCACAGACTGAAACGTTGTAATGTGGTCAGACGTGCTCAGTCTTGTGATCTGAATTGTAAACAAACTACGTCACTGTTACCTTCAAGTTCTTTTCCTAGAATTTCTCTTTCCTACTATCACCAGCTATGGTGTCCATATACTTTATGTGAATACAAATAACTAGATTGTGCCCACCTAATTTCCTGCATTAAAATTTAGGGAATGTCCACAGTAAAAACTGATATCCTGTTCATTTTTAAATGTAGACATAAAATTCTCTTTTTATATATATGTCACCTTTCCTAAGCTAAAACGATCCTTCATCTACACAATTTTTTCCAAAGTTTAGAAAGAAGCAACAGATCTAATGATCTAATCAAGTAGCATTACTATTCAACATTAAATATAGGCCATGAGTCTCCATGAGTCAATCAGAGCAGAGGTTTGAAATCCTCTTCACCATAGTTCATACCTTAATTCCGTGTATGTAGGTGATGGAGAGGAAAAGGAACATGAGGTGAGGGTAAATAAATGCAGATGTGGGGAAAAGTTGGACAAATTGGTGAACCAAGAGCTTATATTCATTTTTCACCTTAACGACTTGGAATCCTTACTTATTATCCTCATACTTTTGGAGTATTGGATTAACTGAAGTTACTAAAATATAGCTACCACATTACCAACATATTAGAGTATGTTAAATAAAATAACCTACCAAATAAAGCATGTTTTGTCCTGTCAGGAATTCTACAGTCTTGCTTATAGGAGTGTTGTTTGCATTAAGCAAAGCTTTTAGACTCTACTATCCTACTCAAAAAGATCTAAATTTATATTAATTTTTATCACAATAATTGTGATAAACCTTCATTATCCCTTTATACACATAAAGGTGCATACATTCACACATGCACACATATTCACATATATTCATCGTTTTACCACCTATTTCAGAGGAAATATGGTTTAAGAAAAAACTATAAAGAATGGCAGGTAATGTCAAGGGTCAAAGCATAGCTAATCTCTCATTTATACTAGAAGAGGTCACATATGGTATTATACTTCTACATCTAAATTGCTCACAGTTATACACCTAAAGAAGTGTGACATTAGGAAAAAGCAATACTTCTGAGCAGTTAATACATTCTCCTTTAATCTGAAAGTGCATGTGCTCTCAAATTCTTCAGGTTACTTTGCTAATTTCTCTTCTGGTAATAGAAACCTGGTTTCAAGAGGGATTTCCAATAAAAGTACTGAGAGCCGTCATTTTTACAAACTGCTTTTTAACTTCTGAACCTAAAGGAATCTCTTTTGTATTTACCTTGAACTCAATGAGAAACTCGAAGGCTTTCAGTTGAACTAGTAAATAATTATACTTCCAAATCATTTCTAAACTAATCATCTCCAGAATTGCCATGCACTAGGAAAGCCTAAGCTTTATCATTCAGCACCCAAAGTCTTTTATTGCAAAGTAGAAGCAGTTACTTAACACAATATAAACCACACAGCTACTATTGAAATCTAATGTAAATCCAGATAGATCCTCACGTAGCAACTAATAGCACAAAAAGCAGCAGCTTCTCTAAATTTAAACTCTTAAAAGTTATTTCACTTTTCACTTCAAAATTTTTTGCCTGTTTCAGAGCTTAAAAGTATTTACTTCACACTATTGCATGCCTTTCTACAACTTTTTTTTTTATTATTATGAGAGTCCTAGGGCATGGGGAGGGGTGTTGACTTAGTGCAGCAGTACATATGCCTACACAGTAATCTCCACTCTGCCATCAACAGAGGCTGTTTCTCCCCTAAGTGTTCATCTCCACCAACCCCCCTTTTTTGTCTGTTCTTCTAATGATTAGACATCTCTCTCAGATATAAATAATCTGTACAGGGCCTAATCCACTTATATACACAGTGATAAAGGCTTTTCAGTTTTTCCCCAAAGAAACATGCAATTCAAGCTGTGAGCTAGGCCAGGCCGCTGTTTTGAGGTCCTGCTACAGAATAGTGCTCTTATTTCCAAATGTTGAAATAGTAAATTTGGCACTGCATGTGGCTGAATGGCAAAGATGCACAGTAGACTGTTTCCCAAACCTTTGAAACTGAGGTTTCCTGATGCGAAAGCCTGGGCATGAGCCAAATTTCTTTTCCTTGAAGAACATTTGCAAAAAAGTTAAAAGGGACATTATAAAATAATAACAGGTTATGGAAGTACTTTAATGTGCAATCACTTATTTATAGTAATGAGCCACTAAGAAAATTTTTGCTTGAATTAGGTCAGTATGAACAAAATATATTCTTTAGTTAAATGCCACATGAGTTGTTCATTATGTGAGTATTGTCTTATTAATATTATGATGATAAATTCAAATATGAGTTGCCCATTTCGTATGTGTGTTTTTGAAAACACACTAATGGCAAAACTACTCTCCCACCAAATGAGTTCAAGTTTATAAGATTCTCTGTAGAAAAGTACCATTTGATAACAACTTTCCAGGTTGAAGCTGCCTGAAAACTTGTAGGTTTAGTCATTAAATCTTAATGTAGTAAAATTAACAGAAAATGTTAAATTTACTTAAATCATATTTTGGTTTTTCTTTTATAATCATTTCTAATAATAACATTTTACCTGGTTTAAATATACTGAATTCGAGATTCCAAATAAAAAACAGACTAAACTTCATAATTAAGGCAATTACTCAAATAATTCATGTCAAAAACTTCCTCTTTGAGTAACCAAATGAAGACAAAGCAGGTTTGGGTATTTTGGGGTAATTTAGGTAACGGTCTTATTTCCCACTTAATTTGTTTCTATAGGTCTGGATGAAACATAATTTATCACAAGGGCTATTTGTCACAGGAGGTCATATTTACAAATCACAATAATCAAATTATCACAGCATTAAAAGCTATACAAAGCAATTATCCAATGAATATGAGGTATGGAAACATCCAAACTGGATAAATTAGGTTGAAAATTTTTTATCATAATTAAGGATTATTTGTGATTATCTGGCATGTCTATTTAAACAAACTTATTTAGTGATCAATGTACAATACAAGCTCAAAGGTCACTATGAAAATGCACCAGGCCTACCAGTTATGTCAATATTGGCAGTTAATTAGGAAATATTAAGTATCACAAAGCCATAGATTTCAAATTCCAATGTAAAACTAATTCAATGGTTAGGAAATTAATGAAAATATATTTTATGTAATCCGTTTTTAAACAAAGCTTTTCAAATCACAACGCTACATAAATTACATGTGAAAAATTTAAAAAATGGTTATTAGCTTGTGAAAATTTCAAAAATTCAATGGAATATAAGCCTGTTTTAAACATACAGAAAGAATTTATAACCACTATTTCCAACTATACAGGTTCTTTGATTATCTATGTATAAATAAATATATCTCAGAATGCTGGCTCCTAAAAGCTGAAATGTCTCATAAAAAAACTTTTACTTAGTTCTCCTTAAACCAGTGCATGTGAATTCCTTCTATAATTTATGTTTTCCCACTTGTCTGAAAATGACATTTGAGTTTCCATGTTTCTTCTTTTATGACCCATTTCTGAATAAAAATATTCAATTTTAGCAGTTTTACTGTTAAAACTTGTAGCAGGAACTCAAAACTTGGTTATGTAAGCAGAAAAGAGAAGTGCCAGAGCCACTGAGAAGAAGGCATGCGGCGTTGCTTACTTAAATCCCCATCCTGTGCCCCCAAGGACAATAGCTGCTACCAGGATGGCACCAGCGATGGAGCCTATTATGAGATTGGTGGCACTAGGACCTGTGACAAAGGATCATGGGAAGAAAGTCATATGAGCCAACCACTTTCGTTACCACAAGGGAAAGGCAGTTAAGCGGTTTCAGGAAGTAAATACCCTGCATAAAAGATTGCTAAACACATAAATCGCCTGTATTACTTAGTCTAATTGCACTTTCAGTGCTATGGATAGCTACTGTTTGGATTTGAATGCCTTTAAATCTAAAGCTTCTGCGGTATTGACAATTAAGTTCCATTAAATTCATCTTTTTGCAGAATTTGAAGCAAATATGCCCAATTGCTGTCATTTCCTGTCTTTCTTCTCCACCCCTTTCCCAATATCATGAATCAAACAAGTAAAAAAGTGTATAAAGAACATGACTGAATTAGAATTAGCTCAATCTGATTGGCAGATGAGGGCATGAAAAGAAGGGAAAATAGTCTACTGAAGTGTTCTTTCAAGCAACACATAAAGTTGTCTGAACGCTAAATTTTTTAGCCCCAACTGTGAGACAGTTAAAATTCAGAAGTCAGAAGATTACCAATAAAGATCTGACTTTGAAGTCTTGTTCTCAAAGATAGTTTTCTTTACTGTATGAACCCGCACAGTGTTTAAACAGCAACATGGGGTTCCAAAGGCAAGATATAAAAGAATCGTAAAACTCATTTGGGTAATTTTGGGGAAATGAAAAAAGGACTCTTTAAGTGTGATTAAAACTATCTTTCAAGTTCCCATTTGAAGTTTGAGGCTTGGATAGATAAACATAAAAAGAAGGGAACAGGAAGGACAGCAAGAAAAAAATATAAAACGGGGTTTCTGTCAATTGTTAGAGTAAGAGTTGGTAAACATTATAACACACCCTTTCCACTCACATGAAAGACACCTTAGCTCGCTATTTTTAAATGTAAGCAGCATTAACCTTAACACAATTATTTCAAACATCACATCCTACAGGATTCTAATATGCAGGTACAGTGCCTCCAAACAGAAAATATTTTCAGTCCTAACATTATGTCCCTGTTCTAGAAGTCACAAGGCCAATTTTGGTAGTTCCTCTAAAATCCTCGACTTTGTGTACACATTTGTTGCTGTGTAAAAAAAATTCTCTTTTCTGCTCACATCAGTGCCCTCAACTGTGTACATAAATGGATGCCACTTTTAGCAGCACTAAAATTGTGTGCAGCATATGTTTTTACTCAGAGACTACCCAGTGCTTGTGGGTGTGAGTAGAAAGGTGGAGGACAGCTGCAATGGGTGTCTCGGGAATGCAATCTCTTCAGGCTTCTGGGCTTGTGACAGACACACTCTTAAGACTAACCACTGAGGTTCCACAGAACACCAATCTCAGTGGCCTGTAGAGATACACCAATAAAATAATAATACTAATAATGAGGTTGGCCACTATATATTATATATATATGAGCATTTATGACATGCCAGGTGCAGTTCTACTAAGCACTTGACAAGGCATATTTCATTTGATCCTCACGAAACAAAAGAGGTAGGAACTATGACTATCTCTGTTGAACAGATGAAAAAACTGAGGCTTCTAGAAATTGATAAGTGATAGAGGCAAGATTTAACTCAGATTTGTCTGACTCTAAAGTTTCTGCTATACATCAATAGTAAGAAAGCTACAGCCCACAGCCAAATCTGGCCCTGCTGACTGTTTTTTCAAAGAAACTTTATTAAAGCACAGCCACACTCATTTGTCTACATATTGTTTACCACTGTTTTCATGTTAGAACAGCAAAGTTGCACAGTTGTGACAGACATCCTGTCACCTGTAATGCCAAATGTATTTACCACCTGGCCTTTCGCAGACAGTTTGCTAACCCCTGTGCTAATGAAACATTATTCTATTTGTATGTATTTCCTCCCCATGGTTTAATAAGGAATCAAATTTTGACACAAACATTTGAAGATATTTATATCATCATAATCTGTGCTTTTGTGCATAATCTATGCTTTAGACATGATTTGCACATTACTAGCTCAGAGAACAGGTTGAGCTAGTAATTAAAATCAACACATAATCCATGAGAAATGATTCTGAATGTACAATTATTAGCTAAGAAGTAGAAATCAAAGCAAACAAAATAAATAAGACAAAACCTCTATCTATGGAATCCTTAGTGTAGTGACTAAATGAACATTATAGTATCAGTTAAACTAGAAAGTGTTAAAACTATATCATCCTATGTAGATTTTAGCAATTAAGGCAAAATTTAAAAATTTGAAGGATAAATAATTAGTTAACTAATAGACAAAAATGGTGTATAAGCCAAGAATAATAACATCTACTTTCAGTACATATACACACACCTGTACAGACCTGTACAGACTTACCTGTCACAACCATAAAAGGCCACAAACCAACAACACTGGAAGGGATGAATGAAACAAATGCTGGTAACAAGGACTATGCTTTACAACAAAGGATTTTGCCTAGCTCTAAGACTCAAAGGGAAAATTATTAAAACTCATCCCTTTAGTTAATACATTGTAGCCCACCAACAGCCAACAAATTATATTGAGAAAATGGAATTGGGATGATTTAAAAAAAAAAAAAAACTACCTTTCTTCCAAGGAGGAATTTCACACAAATGTACAGAATTTCCTCTGGAAAAGAAATGTTACTTCTATATATAATCCAGTCAACAGAGCCAAGGTGAAATTTCATAAAATAAAGTTCTTGTTTTCTCTAAATATTTTACTTCTGTGATATACTTTATTTTCTAACCAGAAAGGAGAAACGAAATCTCTTTTCCAGTATTTCTAACTTCCCCTGGGTTAACTGGTTTCACAGCCAACACTCATCAGAAGAGCCAAGTCTAGTCAAAACCCTAAGATTCAGAAGGAAGAAGGTTTATCTCCAAAACAGAGTGTGACCTATGGAGCTGCTTTCCCCTTCGTGCCATTTCTCCTAGATCTGGTACGTAAAAAGAGCATCTGTGTGGTGCAATTGATGGCATTAAGGGGGTGCATGTGTGATGTTATCAGCAAGCCCGTGGTTTGGGCTGGCTGAGTGGAGGGTATCTGGTGATTTCTTAAGATACCAGTAATTTGTTCCTGTGTTGCTGTGAACTGTTCACCACCACCACGGTGAGTAGAAAAGACAGCATGAGAAGTATTTCTGTTATTTGCAAATGCTCTCTTTGTAACTAGAGAGAAAGAAAAAGAAAAACATGAAAATGTTTTAATCTATAGATTAGCAATCTCATGAAAGCAATAGCCCATGAACAGACAGCTATTCTGAGGATGTGTGATCAAGTACAGAGCAACCTAAATAAAGGCACCGGAGAGCTGTATTTCTGTGAGGGCTTAATGGGCAAGCGACACGCAATATATTTATTAACACACTGTCTATTTTTAAGACAAATTCACCAGATAATTAACAACTGTTCACTTAAGATTTTGCAGGTTTAGATTAAATATCTTCTCATTTTTAATGCTGCTGGTTCCCAAAAATTTATGTAAACTTTGATTTAAATTAGTAACCTGTTTTGTAAAAAATAATAATAATAAAGGCAGTATTCTAAATATCTTGTTTAAAAAAATTAAACTGAAGCCTCCTATATCATTCAAAAAATTGGAGAAAATATTAGTGACTGTCATTCAAATTATTTTTAACAGGAGCTACAACTGTTGATAATTCCTAGTTGTATATGTGAATCTATTTGACTGGTGACAATTAAATTTGTTACAGGAATCTTAATAAAACACCCATATTAAAGCATTTTTTCCAATAAATATTTTTTTTTAAAGGCATATCTTAAAATTGCTTTTTCAAGTGGAGGAGCAATGGAAGGGATTTGGACCATTGCCTTAAGTGTGAAGACATCATAAGCACCCCAATATTATTTTATGCCCCACATTGGTCCAGACAGGAGAAGGTTCTCCACTGCACGAGAAAACCACAAGACACAAACCACGACATCCAAATCACACCACAAGTTGCACTACCACGGGACACACATCAATGAGACAACACATGGGAAGTCAGGTACCAAGGGTCAGCTCACACACCAGGAACCAAACAGAAACACTCTGAAACTCATAAAGATGCTTACTCTATTCCCCACCCTGTGCCTCCAAAAATCACCCCCAGGGCCAGAATGGTGCCTGCCACAGCACCTATTAGCCTGCTTGTGGCCATGTTCACTGTGTGGAGGGAAAAACGGAGATTTTTTTTAACAAAGGAAATTAATTACACACTGATTTCACTAACATACAAAATAATTTCTTTAGGAAATGTTTTGAAAGTCAGTTAAATAAAAATCTTTGCTTTTTGATTTGAAATTAAGATCTACATATACACTGATTATTCAAGGATAATTTTGAATTTACCTTCAAACTCTACTAACCCTACTTAAAAACATAATATCTTATACCTTGAAACACATAAATAATCCAATTTGAGATACCGTTCCTACAAGGAGTGAGGTAAAATTAAAATGTAGTTTAAACTGCATAACAGAAAATCTATATTTTAATTATGAAAGTAATAAACCATTAGTATATTTTTAAAAAAATTCTCGAGCTGTAAATTAGGTCTAAGAAGCTACATCTTTTTAAAATTCAGAACTTGACCAATTCTGTGAAAATGTTTACAAATTTAAAAAGAGTGTTTACAATTAATTGTACTTTTATCTGAAAAGTTATTTTACCTGAAAAAGTATATTTCAGATAACTGCATTTATTTAGGGTTGAGTGTGTCTGTATGTGTGCATGCAAGTGTGTGGACCTATATTTACTTTATCTCACATTTCTATGAATCAAAAGTACTGGCTTCAAATTAGTCCACTAATGGAAATAGAGAGTAGCCTCAACAAGCCTGCATTTACAGACTGTGTGCTATGAGACACAGTGAAACAAAGCACAGAACCACGACTGGAAGTCAGTTTCCTCAGGTTTAATATTGGGCTCATTGACTTTTTAGCTATATAGTCTTCCAAAAAAGAGAAAATCTTAGATTTCTAACCCAGGTAAGCAACTGTACAATTACTTCATTTTATCACAGGGCAAATAATGAGAGATTCTAGTTTTACCATTAACTAAGTACAATTTGAGTTGTTCTTAAACACAAAAAAGATGGGAACACAACAGAAAACAGAGAAAGGCTATTGAGAGCAGTGAGAAGAAAGGGAAAAAGACCAACATATAAGATAGTGGTAATGTTTTCCAAATATGACAATATATAATTTGAAATAACCTAAATTACAACTCAGATTTCCAAATTATGGAGGTGAATACTGAGATAAAAGGTATTCCAGGTATAATGCCTCATTTTTTTAAGACCTTAGAAAATCATTGTTTTCAGAATATTAAATTAATTAGGATATATTATGTTAAATGGAGAAATAAATTATATATTTATATATATATATTTTTTTTTTTTTTTGCTTAAGTTTTAGACATTGGCTCTCAGAGCCAGAATACACGAGAGTCCTATTACCTCTTTAATTTTTATATAAGCCATATATGCTAACTTATAGAAAATGCACATATTCCTGTAAAATTTGATGCTGAATAAAAATTTGTTAATTTTTAAAAAATTATAGTAACTATGAATGATGAATATAAATATTTTAAAGGCTAAGGATGTAATTTCTCACTGCAGAATCAAGAGAATTAGGCAATCCATCATGTAGGTGTTAAAAACACAACCAGAGGAACAAGACATTTCTACAGATACTTCAAATATGTATGCAAGATAAACAGATACAGTCTGTAATCTCCACTGAACAAGAATGCCTATCTCCAAATTCTTAACTGATAAGTATGTACTCTTAATACCAAAGCAAAATAAAAGTGGGAAAATAGCTTTTTCAAAAGTATCCTCTCCCTTTCTTTTTCTTCCACCCTCCTACTACTTCGAATTCTGCTATACTGAGAATATATGTAAAAGTCATTTGATCCTTTATCAAGATAGTAACAAGGTTATCTTTTCTAGTAAGGAGGGACTCAATCATGTCAAAATGACATGCATTGCCTGAGTGGCTCACAGACAGGTGAAATTTTACAGGGGATATACTTGCAAGATGAGGTCTCAGATGCTCTTCACAGCTACTAAGAATTTATCATCTTATTGAAAAAAAATTCCTGGGACCTTCAGGGGCACCTGCTCTAGTTTTACTTTTATAGTAATTTTATTTATAAGGTAACTGTATTTGTTCACTCACTCATTCTTTCATTATCTACTAAATGCCCTTTTCTGTTCTAGGAACTATACTGGGCAAATGATGATAGACCTTATTTTTCTTTTCATCCCGTGAAACCTGAAAATGAAACTCTTAACGATTTTAGCTTAAAAAAAAGAATTCTAACTAATAACACATTCCTCCTAAGGGACTTAATTTTGTTCCTTAACTCTTTGATACACTTCTCTTTCACTATTGACTATGAAAGCTATCATTTAGCAGTACGTTTTCATTGTTGTTTCCTTGTTTATTTCTTTTGTTTATTAGTTTATAATTATTACTATTAGTCTTGGTTCCTACTATCTAAGTTCATATGTACTAAAATGTAGACTTTTTGAGAAGTATATAGTATCAAGACACAAGCATGAATTTTCTCCTTCTCTTAAGAATTTCTATTTTATATATAGAATTCTTCCACAGATAAGTCATGCTTCAGACATTTTGAAATTGTGTTTTTGAAACTGAGTGGTTCTTTTTCTTCTTCTTCTTACTTTTAGGAAGTTTCTGAAATAGAAAGGTGCATTATTTAGTCCATGGGATTCCAATGAGCCAAAAGGGGCTATAATCCTATAATCCTATATCCCTTAATATTTCTAAATGGGAGGTATCAAAATTATCAGTTGTACTCTATGGACCAAAGTTCTTTCTGCTGGATTTATTATTTTGCTAAAATTTAAGATTAGAAATAAATACTAAATATACTCTTTAGATTATAATATTGGCATGACAAACAGATATTTTATCTAGCTCCATATTTCAACTTGTCAGACCTACATTCATCTCCTTACTCTTTTCCATGAAATAATTTTAAAAAATTAAATTAATTTTGGGACAAATTAAATTAATTTGGGAGAAATATCTAAGAAAATAAAAAATAAATTATTTCATATAAGAATATTATTTCAGTCTGTTTAGCTGACTATGAAATTATCATGGCATTTTTCTGAACTCAAAGAAAACAAACTTACATAAGTATAATCATATATGAAAATCATAACATCTCATATCTAATCATCTGAACTACAAATCACAGATTTGTGCACTCACAAAGAAAGTCATCTTTTAAAAAGATACATTAAAAAAGGTAAACATAAATACTAAAAAATACTCTTCAAAGTATTAAGAATTAGAAATTATTGTTTCCAAAATACTAAATGCTAATAATATAACACTTCCTTCGACAAGGACTCAATTTCCACTAAAGCCTTTCTATCTCTGATTTGATGACTATGGTCATGATGAAAGGGTCCAAATAAAGCATCCCAGGAAGCTCTCTGTCCTTCCATATCAACAAAAACATTTGATCTGTCCCAGCATCTTCTCTTCCCTCCTATGATGGTAATGTAAAATATCGAATAAGAAAGGTTCCATTGTATCTCATAATAAGCACTGTGCAAAGGTACCTACCAATTAACAAAAATTATGGATATTTGACATGCCTGTTCCCACAGCAGGTCAGAACTCTAGGTCTCTTAAACAGAGTTCAAATATACACTACCTTTGCTGAACAGTGGGTCAAAAGTGGACCATTTTAGTGCATAGACTTCAATAGCTATGTTGTCATGCATGTTTTTAGTTCCCACCTAGCTGAAGAGGTCAAATTGTTATTCTGCCAGCAATTTATAATTAAAATGAAAGAAATACCCAAAATACATTGGTTCATTTCTGACAACCTCAAATTGATGGAAAGAGTCACAGAATTCACCTTTACTTTTACTATTTTGGCCTTGATACAAAGGGCTATAGTTAAGTACAATTTATCTTTTATGCTTGCGTTCATTAAAAAAAAAAAAGATAATAGTTTCATTTTCCTTCTTGAATTTTTTTCTCTATAGAAAGTATAATGAAATTGAGTAAAACCAAGTATTTTTAATAACCTCTTACTATATCTATACAAAAAAACCTTCATCTATGGATATGACAGGTCAGATTATTGTAGTGTTGTTCATTACATATGGCAAGTATTTGGGGAGGGCCCGAAGTCAGCTCCATAAGGGAAATGCCAATCAAACCCTTGATCATGAAAAAGAATATACAGCATGCAGTTATAGAGAAAAACCTTGGCTCCTCATGCAGCTGCTGAACCCACAGTCAAGAGAGTACTGATTGTTCAATATCTTGAGTTCATTTCCTGTTACTCTTCAGCAAAGCAATACAACAAACGGATACTGATATAAACTGAAAACCAGCACCAATATGAAGCATTTCCTTCCCTTATATGTTCCCAAAGGGAAGAGATGTAATATTTTACTAGTATTATTAACAGATTTTTCTATAAAGGCTGAAAAGATATAAAGATGAAGCTATTATTTAGTTATGCTAAAATTGCTTGACTTTTCTGGAAATCTAATAATTTACAATAACTGCTCTTCATTAATATCAATTAATGGCTTTTTCAATTTAATAAAGATTATTAGAGATCATGAGGATCCTACTTTTAGAACCAATGGTTATCCTGATCCTTATGACTTCATTGTCTTCATTAAGAATGTGAAAAACAACAACAACCATAAAATATACCAAAATGCTTATATTGATCACCTCTGTGTTATGGGATTAAGGGTGGTATTTATTTTTTTAAATTTTTTCTGTATGTTCAAAATTTTCTACTATAAATATGTATTACTTGCATGATCAAAGAGGCTATCTTTAAAGATCATGTAAAATAGCACCACCGTATTAAATAAGGAAAAAACAAAAAACAAACAAACAAACAAAAAGGAATGCAGCTATTCACTATATGCCTCCATATAAATTTTCTAGGCCTGGATGGATATAGGAAGGAGGAATAGATAGAGTCAGACAATTAATAATCCCCTATTCAACCTAATGAAAAAAGACAGAGTCTAAGCCAATTTAGCTCTGCCCATCTGTTCAGGCACCTTTATACATCCCTTGAGGAAATAGCATCTAGATCTTTAAGAGAATCACAGACATGTCATAGAGAGAAAATGTGGAAAAAATGAACCTCTGCTTCTCTTTTCAGAGTCTAAATCTTCTCTAAATCTAACTTCTGAAGGTGGATCTGAGAATTTTTTGTTCTAGTTTTAAAGTAACAAAAGTCTACATGTAAAAGTGAAATTGGTTCTTTTTTAGAAACAGAAGAACAGAAATAGACTGTGAGGGTGTGCTTATTATTCTTATAGAATTTTAATATCATGGACATATTAAGCAAATGCATGGAAAGTGTTTTAACACACTCACAATTACTGAACATTAAGTATACACTTGAGTCAGCCTACATCCCTTCAGGAATTTAAGACTATAGAACTTCATATGCTTTTGAAGTCATATTTTCTCATATGGACAATACTGAAGTTCAGAGTTTAAATGAGATTTTATTCAAAACTAAGCAGATCAAAATGGCACTACTTCTACACATATATTTCCCACCTGTAGGAAAAAAGCATGATAGTTATTTATAAAATGCTGTTAGCAGTATCATGAAAAAGAAGAACCTGATGTACAACGTCACTGGGATATACTATTCACTCCTTGGTTTTCCAGGTACATACAATGCCATGAGTGCTACTGTAAGCCTATTGCAGCTAATGACTTTTCTTGGTCTTAAAAAATAATATTAGGGCTTGGGAATGGGGAGAATAATGAGAAAGTGATTACCATATTCATGATGACATAGATTACATTATAGCATTATGTAACAGAAGAAACTGGGCCTAATATCGGGCACTTAGGTACTGGTCCTAGCCCTACCTCTGGTTACCTGGGTAACTATAGCATATCACCTGACCTCAGGGCCTCGGCATCCTCATCTGCAAAATGAGGATGGTCTAGTTGGTCACTGAGACATCTTCTAATTCTAAAATTCTAATTTCACTCCTTTTAATGGTTGATAAAAAACAAAAGTCTAGATCTTTCATGTTTTCTTTGAACAATTCAAGTTCTGTGAACAAAATTCAACTTCTTCCTAATCAAAAGTGTATTTAAAACAGAGTACGAAAGACTACAAGTCTTCACTTCTCAAGTACTAAGGAATTTCACTTCTCAAGTACAATTTCACTTCTCAAGTACTAAGGAATGACAAGACTCTCATGTCAGCCAAAAAGACTTATCTGTTAGAAAACTCACATAGCTTAGATGAACTATAAAATTAGCATTTGTTATTATGAAAAAAGAATGAAGTTTAAAGAAAAAAAATAAAACCGGAAGAAAAGAAATTGGTAAATTTACTCCCTCTTAATCTCAGTTCTAGACTAAAGAGTAATTCAAACATTTTTTTCAGTATAATATACTAGAATTCTTATTTCTACAGTAACATGAATTATACATTTTTATTGCAAAAAGAGATATTTTTATGTGTCTTCTTTCCAATCTGTTAAGTTTTATTGGCACCATTGGAAAAGTACCAATAAATTCTGTATGTTAAGTATTGAAACTGAAATCACACAAACCCTTGGGTCCCTCATCCTTGGGGGGGTGAGGGTTCCTAACTGGATCCCGGATACTGCAGTCTGTCCCTGCCCAGGTGAAATCACAGATGCAGGTGGCTTCGTTACTACACACCTGTGAAGAACAAATAACAGAGATGGAATATTTTCACTGTTCTTTGTAGAATACTCATAATAAACATAAAAGAGACATGGGGTCTGGAAGACACTGTAAAAACCATTTTCAACTTTTTAAAAACTCTCCCACAGTTTTGAATACTAGGCAAGCGGAATTCATGTATGGATCAAATAGCTGAATGATGTTTTTTCAGTTAATTACAAAAAAATAAATATTAAAAGGAAGACATTTTAATTAAATGTTATTCACAATAATATTATTATTTAAGTTTAGAAATGTCTAACGATGTAATTTTTCTTCAGAAATAAGACCATATTAAGGAATATATATGTTTAATTCAAGGAATTAATAGATACTGGGTTCAAGAAGTATTGCTAGAGATTAAAGATCAGAAGACATAAATCACTAATGCACTGCTCACTACTTCACCATATTCAACTCCAAATTCATTTGATGGTACTTTTCCAGCCAAATAAGCACCCCTCCCACCATCCCTCTCTGCTATGCTATCTCTTCTCTCAGTCAGCCAGGCTGGAGCCCCTCCTAGAATGATCTCAGTCGCCTGTCTCTTCCTCTGGGAACCAAGCAGCAAGCTGGAATAGACTTGTAATTTAGATGAAATAAATAACTGTCTGCAAACTAGAGATAGAGTAGTTTAAAGCCTTATTTGCCTATAAAAATACATTCAGAGACAGATTATTAGAGATGACAAAATCAAACTTAAGCTTATTGATATAAGACGCTTTTTAATCTGAAATGTTACAATATCATGATTATGATTAACAAGTCTGAATTTGACCTTTTTTTTTAAACAAGATTAAAATGTGGGGTGAATAATAGAGAATCAGAGGCCCTTTTATGCATTAAGTTTTATAATGCTTAGAAAGCAATAACTGCTTCTTCCCAGTGCATTAATTTGAACAGCAATTATTGAATATTTACTATGTGCCAGTACCTATGCTAAGTGTTTTATGTATAGCATCTCATCATCCTCGCACTAGCATTACGATGGATGAGAAAGGTTAAGTGACTTGCCCAAAGTCAGTGGGATAGCAAGAAGGATAGCAAGAAGAGCCAGGATTCAAACACAGGATTCTTCCAGCCCCCAAATCCATGCTCTTGATCACTAGGCAATATGGCCTTCCTTGTGAGCCTATGATTCAACTAAACCTGAAACTATAATACATTGTTGTTGGTCATATGCTTCTTAGGCCTTTCTGCCTTATTCTATTCTATATTACCTGCTTAGTTATCTGTATTTTCAAGTATTTTTACCTTCATTCCAGCATCTTCCTTTTATATTATCATTCTCAGTTTCCTCATGTCTCTTTTATCCACTTCTGAGCTCTGCGTAGATTTTGAAATATCTTTCTTTTACAAGCCCAATTTGGATAATTATTAAGATGTTTTAAGATATTAAGCCTAGGTTTGCCAGAAAATGTGTTCCCAAACTCTTTCTTCATAGAATTAAAGATGCATGCAGGTAGAGGGAGCAGCTCCTCTTCAGCTGCCAATGATTCAAACGTAACTACAGAACTTTAAATGTGTGAATTATCAATGATCCAACCTCTAGTCTGATCTGATCTTGTACATATAGACACCCAGTATGCATGCTGAATAGCTGACAGGAAATTACTGAGAAGTTTAAGTATAAAGTAATCACATTGGGCTCATACAGTTCATTTAGGAATCATATCAATTTTCTTCCAACTCCTTAGATGTCAAGTGATATCTAGAGAATGTGGTGAGTTCAAATAGTCAGTAATAAAAGAAATAACAAAAATACTCCATATCAATACATATAGGCATTATTGTTAGCAGATAAAGATATTAAGAAAATAATCATAGTGCACAGAGATAGCAATAGCCACAAAAGGCGAATAGGTGAACTGGAGGTCTAATCATTGTGAACTCTGATGATGCCAGACATTGAAGGTTTGAACTAGAACATTAAAGTCCACTTACCCCATGGCCTGAACAGACTTTACCCTTGGAATCAAGTGGGCAGCTGCTCATATTTAGGGCCTGAATCTGCAGGCACTTCCGATCTAAACACATCATAGATGGGCCGCATGGCGTCCCATCTTCCACATAGCCCACATCTGTATCATCATCTAACACCACATGAGCACCACTAAAAAGAGAAAGATATTCATACAATCATTAGCACCACACTTAGAAATATAATGTCAGCATGAATGAGCCTTGCTCTTCGTGATGCTGAAGAGGCTGTCAGGGGGCACAGATTTCTCCTTGTATCTCTCCACTTTTCCTTTCTCTTTTCCCCGCCTCCCCTTAATAAAAAAACGTGATTAAATGAACTAGCTTTCCCTATCATTATCACACTATATGTCATCAGGGAAAAAAAGATGTCATTTGCAAAAAGTGTATTCTAAATCTTCACGTTTTCAAGACCAACATTATGACTAGGATAGAGGTATATGTACAAGAACAACAGAAGCAATCTTATCATAGCTCTCTAAGGCTTTCAAATGTGTAAAACTGCAAAGTTAGGAGCAACTTGAATTTGAATAATGATCAATACTATAATTACTAATAGAGTATCTTGTGAATATTTTACAAATATACCAGTTTAGAGTATAATGATATAATTTAATAAGCCATTGTATCTAAATACATGTGGAAATTTACATATTCAAAGGAAGCTTGTGTGCATCAAACTATATTTGAAGATTGAAAAATTTTTCAGGAAGGATCTTATTATCTAAGGCCCTATTAGAATTGCCTTCAGAGCCATTTAAAAGATAGAAAAACAGCAATGATTTGATCAAGACAGCATTATCCAATTTGGTTACCCAATCAATTTACTAAATTTTGTTCAAAATTACTTTTGGACGTTTCTGAATCTTACATTCACTCACATAAGATGAAGGTTTGCTACTCTGGGTATATAAGAATAAAATTTTGCAGATACTGAAGGCAATTCTGTGAGGGGAATTCCAGAAGTTTTTTGAGCAATGACAGTACCATGTGAAGGAGAGCACAGTATCTGAGAATTATGACTACTTTGAAGGGAACAATGATTATTTGGAATTCAATATGACTCCCCCGCCTAAAATATAAGTCTCATATTTTCTGCCCCTTATACTCACTGATAGTTAGGTATCAAATGTTTGCTACAACTATAAATAACATTTTAAAAAATGTTTTCTATATGTGATTGGGTATTTATTTAACAATCTTCTAAACCAGACACATGCTACTTAAAGTAAGCTTAAACCCTTTTGTTTGTTTTGGTGATAAAAAATAAAACACACACAGTGCTTAAATAGTGACATATTTAAATGTTTAAAGCTTTAATCATGGGTCAAAACAGATAACATAATTCTACTCTTAAGGTTATAATTACAAAGAATACCTTACTTCTAATTACTAGTATAATTTTTGAATGAATGCAATTTGCAAATCTAGTCACAAACTTTGTTTTTAAATGACTCTTAACATGAAAGGGGATAATAAAATCTTAGCCAGAATTCTTCTTGTAAGACAAAGAATAATTTCTCTTGATTTTTCTAAATTTGTAATTCTCATCATTCATTCAGATTTGCAATATTTAATATGTTACCTGCAATCAATTACCCGGCCTTGATGGTAGAAGGAAGTTGGGATGATCTCACCCTGAAGTTGACCAATACGTGGAGCTCGAGTAAGATTGGTACAGAGTAAAAATCCACAGAACACATCGCTAAATATGTTTTTTTTAAAAAAGATAAAACAAGAGAAGAGAAATCAACCTCAAAAAATCAAAACTATTTAGTCTACATATATTCAAAAACAAAGTGTTCTCTTTCCTTCTAAACAGAAACATTTCTTCAGATATTGTTGGTTGGCTATGACCTCCAACACATTTATGGTCCACTCAGCAAAATTCCCAGCCCTGAAAGATGGTCATGACTAGTGCCTAAGCCAGTCACGTACTTCCCATTCCCTACACCCACTTTCCTAGTCATCTTTTCTTCTCATCCTCTTAGAGCTAAAAGTGGCCCCTGAGTGCTGAGAAGTGAGAAAAAGACAGCTAGGAAGTCGCTGGGGAGAATTTTGCTTTCTGGATAAAAGGTTAGAGCCTGACAGAGAAGACCTTTTGTTTCTACCTCTGCTTGCTACCTTTGAATGTGGGGCCTTTGCATCTACTTTGCAATTGTGAGTTCACAAGCATAAGGATGCAAACTCAGGACGCTAAGTATTATAGAGCAGAGGGGCAGAAATCACCCAGGTCCTTGGTGACACTTTAAATGACTCACCCAGCATGAGGGCATCTACCTCCAGTCTTTCTGTTAAGTAAATAATGCATTCCTAAAAAATATGCAAAGAATTGAAGTGGCACATCAAAAAAAAAAAAAAAGGAAATCCATGTCCAATAAAAGCATGAAAATGTACTTAATTCCATTTGCAATCAGGGAAGGACAAATTAAAACCACAATAATATAGCATCTCACACCTCTGGAATAGATAAAAGTAAAAAGGCTGATAATACCAAGCGTTGATGAGAATGTAGTATGACAAAACTCTCATTCATGTTATTGTTGTTATTGTTGATGGGGTTTACTAGTACAAATGTTTTAGAAAACTGTGGACATCATCAGATAACAATGAAAACATACACCCCCTATGAGTTAGCAAATTTTTCTCTAGGTACTAGCTTTAGAAAATGTGTCCAAATGTGCACTAAATTACATGTAAGGAATGTTCATAGCAGCATGGTTCCTAATAGACAAAACATAGAAGCAATCTAAATGTCCATCAACATAGGATGAAGAAACAAATTGTGGTATATGACTATGAATATGAATGAAAGTAAAACAAATGAACAAAAAAATTAAGAGGCAGTTGCAGTTGTGTACACTGTAGAAGACTCTCAAAATGCTGAACTTAAGAAGCAAAAGACAAAATGATACAGGAAGTATGATTCCTTTTCTATAAAGTTATCAATACTTTTGGCAAAATATATCATTTAGAGATGAAAAGTTAGGTAGTAATACTCTAACGAAAACAAGAAAGCTATTGGCATAAAATCAAAATGATAATACCTCCAGAAGAGAGACAGGGACACCATGAGGGGAAAGAATAATTTTCTAGGATGCTTCAGCATTCTATTTCTTGATCCAGGTAGAGGTTACACAAGAATTCACTTTGTAATTATTTGGTTAAATGTATATTTTGGTATTACTCACTTTTCTATCTATAACTTATGTTTCATGATATTTACAAGTTTCAGAAAACACATATTGTTTTTCTGTAATTTATTGGTAGTTGGATATTCTGTTATCAATATGCAAAAGCTATCTTTTACAATGATCTGATCCAATGCCTCTCAAACTTGATGAAGCAACAGAGATACAGAGAAATGATCGGATTTGTCTAGGACACCAAGTTAAGGAACGAACTTAATCAAATCTAGAGATATTCAATCCCATGAATTTTGACAAATTTAGATGCCACTTTCTCCTTTTCTCTGGTTCCTCAAGGACTGAACACTGCAGAACATCTGTACCTCACTCATGAGCCATCAGGTGGGAAGCATTGTTCTATATTTTGGGTTGATTTTATAGAAATTATGGTCAACAATTTATTGTCTCTTAAGGCCTCATCTCTCATCAAAGACTAGATGAAACTGCAAAGTTTCATACAGTGCAACATAGAAATATTAACCAGAGAAATAAAATTTTTCCTTAAATCCTTGCTGTGCTTCTAAATTGAGAGAAGAATCCTCATTGCTACAGAAAAAAAAAAAATACAGAGGAGCTTTGGCCTATAACTTAATGGTCCCAAAGATCTAAGTTATTGAGTTAAATTTAATAAAACATTAAATCACAATTTTAATTTTGCTCAATAATCAAGACAAAACACCACTGATGTGCTCTGAAAATATTTCATTTCCTCAGTAAAGATGTCTGATATGAACAAACTAGATGGCTTTTAGAAGGGAAAAAAATCTCTGAAATAGTTATTAGTAATTTAACTAAATCAAAAATATATGTTATGTCACTTTAAATGCTCCCCAAAATATATATGGTCTACATATTTTTCTTGTAGAGTTCTATTTTAGTGCATTGATAGGGCATATCTTCTAGCAACAGTAGAAAATTAAAACCTAATATTAATTTATAATATGTTGGCAAAGTATCTCTTCAAAAAAAGCATCAAGTAAAATACGGCATGTGAGAGATTTTCTGAATTTTACAGAAATGGAGTGAGTCTATGCCACAGCACTTGTCTCTAAATTAACTGATAAAATTTTTTAGATGCATACCATAAAATTTGAAATAGTTGAACATTTATTAAAAAAAAAAATCAGTAAAATTTATTTTGTGCCCATTTCATTAGGCTCCAAAGCTGAGTACTCACTGTTTGCTGCACTGGATCCATCGATCTCCATCTTTCCCACAGTTTCCCTTCTCTGTGCCTTCTGTATTCAGCTTTTCATAACAGAACTTGTCAGACCCTGAAGCCTCTTTTGGACATAAGCAAGAGAAGGAAATTATTTCAATTCTCTTTGTTAGCCATAACCAGTAGTGTGACAGTAAATGTTTAATAACTGGTTTCTCCAGAAAAAAAAAATTCTAATTTGCAGCATTGACCAATTTGCATGGTATAAATATCATTATGTAAATTTCCACAGTATAATTCACAGCTAATTTCAAGGTATCAATGTAATGTCAATTGGCTTCTACAATTCCTAAAAATTTAACTATTGGCTCTTGTTAGCTAATACAAGACAGCTCCAACACATAACTGTTTTTAACTTGAGAAACAAATTTATTCCTAATTCTTGTTGGTGGGTTTTAAGATGGAAGGAAGGAATAATAGCAGAAATTAGTGAAGTAATACATAGAAAATCAATAAACATTCTTAGTCTTGCTTTATATTACTATCAGGAGATAGTATAAAGTCTTAGTCAATTGAGATTTTATGTTGGCTCTTGGGTTTTGATATTTAAATCCTTTAAAAGACAAAAGTTTCATTATCTTTCCTCTGTCAAAACTGAAGGACCAAATGTAAATCTTTCAGCTAAGTGACATTTGACACTAAAATCATTTGTGCAGGGGAGGGGCTCTATCCTCCAGTTATGTGATTTCTTTTCTTTGAGGGGGTGACCTGGCCTCAGCCAGCAAGGCAGACCCACTTCTTTCTTTTCTGTTCTGTCCCTCAAGAATTGAAGTTCACTGGAGAGGCACTGGAAAGGTCGGGAAGATAACATGTGCATTAGCATTTAGGAAACGTACTGAGAATCACGACCATGTATCTGAATTTCTGTATGTCTTTGGGAAGTACCCGTGTTTCTTCACTTCAAACTGAGGATGGTAAATTACAGAATTTAAAAAATAAAGGGCTGGAACTTTCCTGGGGTAAAAGAATAGAAAGCTAACATGGGGAGGAGGGATGTTAAATCCAAGATACGAAGTAAGCTATACAAATGGTTAGATAGTGAACATGATGCTGCACACTCAATCTAATTTATACCAGTGGATGTAATATCCCTGCTCTTGCAGCCACAAGCACTGAATGACACCGTTTGGTTCTGATGACAAGTCCCCAAATTCAGCAGTCGTTATCCGTAGTTTTGTGACTAGGATTCATAGTTCTCTTTATCTCACACTTGCATGGATTTAAAAAAAAAAAAAAAAACACTCCAAGCTGTACATCAAGACTGGCAGAGAAGAACACTATGCAACAGAAATCTGAGTGTGACCACCTAGCAGGAGAACATGACCTACTTGTTCCCCAGATGTACTGACACTGGTTATCCCGGGTCTTGCACTCCCCGTTGTAGCAGCGGCCCTGAGGACAAGTACACGCATGTTATGGGACACATGGAGTCAGTTCTCTTTCCCCCAAAATTTCCTCCTGTAAAGTCTCCTTTTTGTTGTGTAGATAAAGTTTTTTTTCATTTCTTAATCAAATATTTTCGCAGTGAAAATAAGACTCACAAACATCTTAAGGGAAGCATAGGAATAACAGTCAAAATCTAAAACTCAGTCAAGATCTCATAGTACAGCCCTTTAAATTCAAACTCATCATCTAAAATGTAAAATTTTATGGTAAACAAAAATTCATACATTTCTTTGGATGATACAAAAATGACTTTTAGCTCCTTTTTCTGTGAATGGTTAGGTTATAATATGGCTTTGGGGGCGGGGGTGGGAACAAAAACAAAAAAAACATAATAATAAATTAATAATAAATAGTCACAACTCAATAAATTAGGTTCTGAATTCTTCAGCCATCACATTTTTTTTTTTTTGCCTTGCCTTCTATCTAGACAATCTACAAGCGGAGTAAAATATGCTATATTTTGGATCTGGTCTGACACTAAGTAATTCTGAATTATAAGACCACTACAACAATTGACTGTTGTTTGAATTGTGATTTCCCTTCAAAAATATATTTATCAAAAAGAAAAAAACTTGCAAATTAATCCTTTCAAAATTGTTTTTAAAACTTATAACTCAGCATACCTGATTTTGATTGCATGCATATCCATCTTGCTTATGAAGATTTGGTGGGCACTGAAAAATATGATCTCTTTAGTTAATCATCAGCATTAGTCCCTTCAGGTATGTGCACAATATATAAAAATGAAAAAAAAATGCAAGCATGGTCAATATATAATTAGAAATGTTGAGGAAAACATGAGTAACTCCTTAAGTAGCTTACTCAAATTAATTATCTTATTATTGGCAAAAATAAGTAAATTAGGTACACACAGTGGGTGCTTTTTATGTTTCCATTTTCCATAAGGTGGACCAGAATAATAATTTACATTCACTTGCCTACAGAGTTAAAGGAAGAAGGGATTAAAATGGACAATGAAAAGAATGATTCAACTTGTTATGTAGGAGTGGACACATTCAGGCACTAATTTACAAGACCAGCTCAGCTCTTTGAAAAATGTCAAATCTATATTTGACACCTATGACACTTACCTATAGGCCTCATCACTAAAACGAAAGAAATATTCAGCCTTTCAACTCAGTGTAAGTGCTGTATCTTTTTATTAATTTCTGACCTCTCAAACCACAGACATGTTATTAGAACAATCTAGATATGATGGATATTTCTTTTTTCATGTCTATTTATCAAATAATTGTTCAGAAGTACATTTCATTTTCCCCCAAAATTACCCTGAATAAATTAAGTTAAAATGTTTACTCTCTGTGTATTTCACTTAGCACATTTAATAGAGCTAAAAAAAGGAATTTAACTCAAAGGCTCTGCTACAGTGTTCAAAGAAAATGTGAAAAGGAAAAAAATAGAGAAGTATGACAAGTGAATAGAAAACAGCAGTATGCATCGATGTCCTCCTTCTCAGTTTTCACCTTCTTGATAAATGACAGCTCCATTCTTTCAATTGTTCAGGCCCCAACTAGAAAGTCATCCTTTGTTTGTCTCATACTCTTTTTCTAGTCTGTCAAAGAATCCCAATAGCTCTATCTTCAAAATATAATCACTATATGACCACTTTTCTACACCTCCACTGCTAACACCTGGTCCAGCCCATCACTGTCTCTCACCTGGATTATGTGACAGTCTCCAATCCATTCCCCTGCTTCCACTGAGTCACCTTATAGTCTATATAACTACCAGAAAGTCCCTTTAAAAACATCAACCAGATCATGTCACTCCTCTTCCCAACTTAGTCACTAGCCTTCGAAGTTCAACATGATCTGTTCCCATACAACTCCTTCCCCATCCCAATCTCTCAACCTCATTCCTACTCTCTGCCATGACTGATGTGACTCTACATGAATGTGCCTGGCAAGCTGCCACTCCATGGCTTTTACCCTTGCTCTTCCTTTGATCTTTCCACCAGATTTCTGCATGGCTTTGCTCAACTATCAGCATCTCAGAGAAGCCTTCTCCAACTATGTTCTTCAAAACTATAACCCCTGCTGTGCTAGCATCCTCTGTTCCCCATTCCCTGTTTTTTCTTCTCCACAGCACTTATCACCAACCATCAATTCATATACAGCAGGTCCTTGAATAACATTGTTTTGTTATAACATGGATGAGAAAGAACAATAAAAACTGATTTTAGCTGGGGCCACAGTCTGTGCAGGGTTTGCAGGTTCTCCACATATCTGCTTAGGTTTTCTCCAGAGATTCCGGTTTTCTTCAACACCCCAAAGACATGCACATGAGGTGACTGTCATCTAAACTGTCCCCATCTAAGTGAGTGTGAGGGTAAAAGTGAGTGTACCTGGATGGAAGGGTGTGCTGTCCAAAAGGGTGCCTGCTTTACACAACCAGGGTTGGGACAGGCTCTGGCCACCTGCAACCTGGACTTAGCAGGTTGGAAAAGAACGATCTTACTTGTTTTTCATCTTTCTTAAATGTCTGTATAACTCATATTTATTTCAATGTTTAATATTAGAAGTGTTTGGCTCTTTATTTATTTATAAGTTTGGTGATAATTTAGTGAAGAAATAGGCTATAGGAACTTAATTCTCGTTCATATCCATCAACCTAAGTAAATATTTTTTTTGTTACACATCGTTAAACTTGAAGCCACAGTTTCCAAGAACCTATCGATGATGCTAGGTGAGAACTTACTGTATTTTACTAATTTGTGTGTCTATTGTCCTATCCTAATGTGAGCTCGTGCAGTCAGGGATTTTATGTTTTGTTCCCTGCTGCCTCCCCAGCACCTCCAACAACACTGGGCTCGAGTATTACTGAGTAGGTGGCTCAATTACTATTGACTAGCTAAGAAAATAAATGAATGACCCACACAGATACATACAATTAAGTTATTCTTTTCTGCACATATCAAGCTGTTTAACTAAAGTTCACTACAGAAAGATAACAACTAATTTGGAACTGCTAAGAAACAGTAACTTACTAAGGAACACTTTGAGATAAAGTGCTTTGGTTCTACATCTTTCTAAAGTATAACTGACTCTTACATAAGCTTTCCTTCACCACAGCTTTTCATTCAACCTGAAGGCGACTATTCAAAAGATGTAATTATCAGCACTAAAACCTGGTATATTGGGCCAGCTCCACAGAAACAGAACTCCCTGTGGCCTCTCGTCCATCCAAATCCACTCAAAACACAATCATTATCTTATTAATCAACTAACATTAATTATTTACTTACTCCAAGATAAATACAACCACGCTGAACAAAAACACAAAATAAATGGTTGCTACCAAAATAGGCACGTCACAATCTATAATTAATTCGTCATTATTGACTTTTGCAATGTCTCAGTAGAAAAAAACTTGCAGAATTCTTTACTAATGAAGAAAAGGCCCTTGCTATAAACTGTCGTGGCTATATGCAAGATGATTCCTAGTCAACTTATTTTCAGTTCAAACAAATAAAAGCCAGTAGCATATCACTGAAATGTTTAACAAGGGAAATTATGAAATGTCTATGTTCTCTGGAGACATTTAAAACAGAACTATAAATCTGTGCACTTTATTCCACCTGTGAGTACAGCTCTGGAGTTAGTCTCTAAATGGCATTCTAGCCCCCGGTTTTATGCTGTACAAGAAGGTTCATTTGAGGCAGGCTTCAGCAATAGCATTTAAACAGGCTTATTTTAAATTGTGTTACACTACACATTTAGATGACATATAACAAAAAATATTTCCCACATCTTTCCAAAATATCTTTATTATATCATCCAGTACTTTTTGCCAAGGAGTTCTCTCAGTTGCAAGTACTGTTTACTCTGTTATCAATTGTGAATTTAAAAAGTAGCTCAAAGCCATCAGTAAATGCTATTATTGAAATTAAGCAAAAACATACTATGAGATAAAAGAGATAGTCAAAATGTTGCCAATGATACTGATTCTCAGAGATTGCATTTTCTTAATCATAATTCATATCAATTAAATTCAAAGTTCACTGCCTCTTACAAAGCAAAAGAATTTGAGGGGCAGGGGGCTTAACTCCTTCAACTCCAATTATCTATTTCGGATTCATTCTAGTCATATTGGAAATAATTACTGAAAGAACATTTCCTTACTGAAAGAAATTAATTTAACAGTACAATTTTTACCTTAGACACACACAATCAAAATAATATTTTTTTAAATTTAGACAATAGAAAATCAACCTTCATTTAAAAAGCCTACTTCTAGTAAATTCTATTGTAATTAAGGAGTTAAAGGTTAAAATGGAAAAACTATACTTCTAAAAGAGCTGAATACACAGAATCAAAACAAAATATGATGGGTATAAAAATAGTATTATTCTATATAACTAAAAATATAACTCAATGAAACAATATGTCAGGAATGTCAATATACTTGTCATAAAACACAGAATGAACAATTCTTACACTTTGCTACTATATTATAAGAAAATTACAAAGAAACCTATTTACATATTTAAACATAAAAACCAGATATGCATAAAAATCACAAAAGAATAGCCTGAACATATTTCACCATACCATATCCTCACAAGAGTCCATTCAAATTAAGCCTTAGTTGATATGTATCAAGAATTTTCAAAAAGGTTAATTAGGACCCTTTCATCCCCTCTCCCCTTATTTCCTCCAGTGAAGAGAACTCAGTGTAACTCCAACTACTACTCTTTGCTCCTTTACTTCTTCCCCAGACAGGTAGAGTGATTAATTGGTTGACTGACTGACTGATAAACTTGGGAAGAATAATGGGCATTCTGGTTTGCTTCTGCCATTCTTATCTTGCCTGCTCACGTAAATAATATACTCTCTACTGCTCCTCCATAACATGTGAGGCCAGGGCCCGCCTCTACAGGAAGAGGTCACTGCAGACTTGATTTTGTTAAAACCTGTTGCTACAGCCTGAATCTGGGATATATAAAGAGGCCCATTTCGTCCTCACACTAAGCTATGGCTTTTAACTTGTCTATTTTCAATAACAAAAATTATATTCTGGCCTTCATCTGTACTCTATTTACTGGAAACCCCTTAGAAATCACAATACCTGGCAATAGGTAGCTCTGCTCATGGGAATTTATCCTAAGCAGCTAACTGTGAATGAGAAACACTCTTAAAATTCATGAAGGTGTTCATTGCCATATTAATTATAAGTTTAAAAATGCCGAAAATCTAAATATACACCACTGGATATAGAAGTCAACTGATTAATAAACATGACAGACTCTCATGTAATCATAAAAAGGATATTTGCGTAATAGTATGGGGAAACACTTTTGAGGTAATGTCAGAATAAAAATGAAAGTAGAATGAAATCCAAAATTCTAACCAAGTTCCTACCTGCTCTATGCCTGACTTCTTTGAATCCTTTCCACTGTTCTCCAGTTATTCCTGCTTTCACTCCATTTCTTAAAGAAACCAAGCTTCTATAGTCACTATTTTCTGACTAGCTCCTTATTTGTGTTTTTACTTAAATGCCAACTTCTCCAGGAAAATATACCTGATCACTCCACTTAAAGCTCCCAACCCCACAATTTTTTTCACATAGCCTTATTTTCTTGCTTAGTATTTATCACCATCTAATATTTTTGTTCATTTATTTCTCTCTATCCCCCCAGTAAAATCTAAGTTCCAGAAGAGCAAGGACTTGTCTATCTTGATCCCTACCATATCCCACCATTTACAGCAGTGCTTGACACACAGGTGCTCAACAAATGTTTATTTGAACAACAAATACTTAGAATAACATGATATAAATTATTAAAAATGTAAAATTACACAAAGAAGGAATTCTGTAAGGCAACATTATTTATAACGTTATAAAAATTTTAATGTGAGGAAGATTACAATCATGTTTGGGCCATGAAGCCAGGACTCTGAAAGTGGAAGAGAGATGGCAACAGAGTTGACAAAGGAGGACAAGCAGTGCTACTTGTTCCCTACTTTCTACACTGGGTTTCCATCCAAAATTTTGTTAAAAGAAAGGGTTTCGTGGCTTAAAAATGTTTGAAAACAGAACATTAGTGTTTCATTGGTATTTTAGATGTGTAGACCAAGAAAGAAAAGGAAATTTGGAAGAAAAATATATTTAGGTCCAAAAAATACAACAAAGGTTCTTAAAACAAATAGTAGATAACTAGAAATTACTGGAAGACAAAGCAAAACAAAACTAAAATAAAGGAACTAAAGTATATACCCACATGCAATCCAAAGTGAAAGCTTTAAAATGTGTATTTACAAGTAAAATGTATTACCTAAAACTGAGTTTACCATACCTGGCCAGAGTCTCCAGTACAATATTCAGTAATATCACACCCATTCACAGCATCCCGACATTCATACCCTCGTGGCTGAAACTGCAAATCAAAATTCGATATTAGGAGACAGTATGAATTAAAATTTGAAAGAGTTAGCATTCTTATATTCAGCAATAATTCTCATACTCTGTTATAACCATCACCAAACTCTTTTTATGAACTAGCAAGATTATTGCAGAATAGAGAGAAGGCCAGATACTACTCTCTGTAGTGAATATGAACCATTAACCAAGGCAGTAAATGTTTAGATTTTAAAATCCATTGTCTCAGAGTATTATTTTTAGAAAAGAATATGATGGCAATTATGTAAAGAGGAAACACCAGTATGGCTTAACACAAAAGAGCAAAATACTAAAACATAATATTTAAGATCTTTCTGAAGATTATTGTATGTACCCAATGCTCACTAAGTTGCTTAAGGGCTTGGATAGTAATATTGCTTTAAATAAATATACACAATCAAATTTCAATGATCCCCTTAAGTAACACCAGTGAATGCCTACTATATACAAGGCATTTTATTTGTCTGGATGGGATTGCATAAAAGAGGAAGCAAAGAGCCCATCACCCTCAAGCAACTTATAACCTGGTAAGGAACGTAAGGTGAGTATAAACTACACTAAAATCATCTAGAATACCATAATTCATGATACCAATTGGTATTAAATAAAATAACCAAATCATGCAATTTTATAGTTCAATGAAATTTTAGAGGTTTTATACATGAGAAAAGGGAAGATTTAAAAAATAAACTTTCAATTTTTAAATCTAGAAGTCTCTACAGATGGAAGTAACTATGTGTCTACACATATATAAACATATATACAGGTATCACTTCCTTATCTAGCTTTCTTGCTTTTATAGGGGATTTAAAAAGCCAAATGTATAAATATGAGCACTAGCTGTTATGCTCAGGTTCTAAAATAATTAACGTAAGTTTTAAAGAACAATATTATTATTAGGTCATATTATTAAAAAAATATGGGAATCGTCCCTCTTCTATTCAACCATTTAAATTGTTTTTCATCTGTGTTAATAGGGAACTCTCCGTGTTTATTTTGGAAGGAGTATAGGTACATATTTTTAAGAAGGCATTGGAAGATAGGATGGTTGACAGTAAATCATAGTAAAGGTAAATGCTGTGACCCACAGAACTTGGGTAAATACATTGATTCTACAGAATTACCAGACTAATATGCATACTGTCAACCGACAAATTTGTGGTAAGCTATACAAATGCTCAATGTGCATATTGAGATATTTAGCTAATATGTCAATAAAAGGAAAGATAAAACTGTCAGAGAACTTACAAGACATGAAGTATTGTTACAGCAAGGCCCATCGCTGCAATGGGCCCCATTGGAGAGAGAGCACTTCTTACAGCACAATCCATAGCATTCCTAAAAATAAACACTTTACATGAGTGAGGAAACTTACTCACTGATCATTTAACATTCTCTCCACATGTGATGTATGCATAATCCAGATGAGGAGATGTATACAATAGTAAGCAAATACTTTAGGAAATAATTAATCACTATTAAACAATAATAGATTCCTCCCTGCCATATTTCTCGGCAAAGCATGATCATCTCTGAAAGGGTTTTTCTACCAAAAAAGTCAGCTTATTTCTTAGCAGGCACCCCACCCTTGATTAGTTCTATTACACTCTTAATAATCTAGTTTTATAAAACAAAAATAATACACAACACAAAAGAAATGTTTTGTCATTTGGTAAAACTGGTTTGAGATGAATGTGAGCTTTTAAGAGGTAGAGAATTTGATTAGAAGAATGCATTAGGTTTTTTTTTTTTCAGAAAGGGCCTTAAGAAAATGATTAATTCTAATGTGTCTGAGCTGGGATTAAGCACTGATGAGAAAGGTCTGAAAGAAAGGCAATAAAACCACAATGAATTATAGCACTGGCTTGTCCCTAAGGCTATTCTTGTTTGCTCTGGGTAGGAGCTATGCTAAAGGTAGAAAAGATCTCTTATACCTACCACATGGAAACCACAATCACATTCCTCCCCAGCTTCTACATATCCATTTCCACATTCTGTGGGCTCAAACAGCTGAAAGATATTAGGGAAATAAAGAAAAAAACATTTTAATTTATCATAGAAAATCACCATACCAATCTGGCCATATACATGGCCCTTTAATCAAATATTATGTGATATTCTTCTGTGATCTGTTGTTATGGCATCTTATAAGTGATGTCTGTGTGGGAAATACTGTTCACTTATTAATAACACTTCTAACAATATTTTAAATGGGGTAATATCTCTTGGAGGATTCTCATGTGGTGGGCTCCAGAGATTACCTCTACCATTAGAGTTACTTTCTACAGACATAAGCTGTCAAGAGGAATAGATCACTGTTCATATTTGTTAAAAGAGATAAGATGCATTGCTAAAACATAACAATGCCTCAGTCAGAGCTAAAGGTGATACATACAATCAAGTAAATGCAAATAAGCTTTAAAAAATGTGGCTGGAAATCCACGCCCATCATTCTCACTGAAAAAGAAATCCACACTGCCCAAAGTATATATGCACAGATGTACAGGAGGCTCTCAGTCATTCCTGGAGCAATGGAAGGGTCAAATTTTTAAAATGATCCACCTTACTGATGCTATCAACTTGCCTGCCAGATAAACTCTATTGCAACCAATTGTGGAGACAGTTGATTGTTTACGAGAACCATTCCAATTTCCCATTGCCTGGGGCAAGATTTCTCTGTGCATGTCCACCACACCTGGGTAAAGACAGGAACAGTACATCCCAACACAAATGATCAGTGCCATGAATACAAGAGGGAGAAAAGAGACTCATTCCCCAGAAGCAGCCCACACTCAAGGAAGGGTTGGCTTCCACTGAGTCCACCTGAGAAAAACCTAATCCTCTCTCTATGTCCAGGAAAGGAAAACTATTATAAGAAGCAAGGAAGGTTTCCAGGATACTTGGGTGGGACTCCCCTGTGGGAAAGTATGACGAATGAAATCAATAGTCCTAACGTCTTCAGTGTTTTGGTATTTTGTTCAGCAGGCAGGAGGAAATGAAAAAGGGAAGGAAAGATTGGAATATTACTCATGCTTTACATCAGGCCTCCCATGTAACCAAATGTTAGATTTCATTCTTAGGACTCGCCCATCTTGAGACAGGTCACTACTGTAAACCAGTCAGAAAACATGGCAATTGGGAAGATTCCCACAGCACAAAAAAAGATGTATATGGACAATGTAAAAATACATAAAACAGGAATACATACATTCATTGACTAAAAACACTTGGAAAAAGTCAGTTGTTTGATACATATATATAAACTCTTTTATTGGAATCTACAAGGGCTTTTGAAAGTTATTCTAATATGTAGAATGATGGATCCTTATATACACACTAGAAGCTTTAACCTTTCCAAACAACTCAGCGTTGTTTCCTCAGGTGTGATGCTTATAATTAGCTGGCGAGCTGCAAGGCAGGTAAAATTAGCCAAGTATATTGTTACTCAAAAATACCAGTTGCTCACATTAATTCATTATTACTCATTTCATCCATTTTAAACACTCTGAAGCTTTCAGATTTCTGTTGCATTGAGATGAATGCCATAAAAGGCAGGCAGCCGAGTTTAATAATGCAAGGTCACTTTAAAATTCCTGTTTCTTTTTCTGCAGCCTTACTGAGATTTTATACAGCTCTCAGGCACCAATCTACCATCCCCTGACTACAGCAGTATCACTTAATTATGGGGCTAGGAATAAATTATTCTGTCAGTTATCTACATTTGTCACTAATTTTTTTAAAAAGGCTAATGATTTCACTCCTCTCTCAATTTGCAGAGTATTAAACATTTTGTATGGCAATAGACTATTTTTGACTTATGAAGTAGTATTTTAAAAGAAAATTTGAAATGTGCTATGTTAGAATTTCTATACCATCTGCTAATTAACATCAATCCTGTCTTTTTGCCTGTCAAGCAACTCTTCCCAAACATCCTACTACAGGTCCTCAATCTATTATCCAAAAGCTTTAAAGCTGGCATATTTGAGAATTTTGACTTTGCTGTATTTTAGAAAAGTAAGATGCATTTACCATGCTCTGTGTAATAACCCTGAGGTGCACACCCTATAATCAAACACATCAATATTTCTGCAGTAAGACTTATGAATATTTACACTGTGAGGTATAAATAAAGATTTTCAGTTTGGGGTAAGTTCTACTGTCCAATGTGTTTCTGCAAACTCATAAATAACATTTCCAATTTTCAGAGCTTTTTGAATAAAGAAATTTGTGGATAGGGGATTGTGACACTGTATACATGAACTTTGATGAAATGTCCATTGACAAAGTGGAGCTTCCTAAGTAAAGAGACTGTAAAATATAGATACATATATGTATTTGTGGGATCCATAAGTATTTTGCACCATTTTTTGACTAGCCGATATTAGTAATGCTTCCTATCTGGGAGAATAGACCACTCAAAAAAAAAGAAGATAAGATATTAGTTATACTCCTAGAAAGAATGTTAAGGGGAAATGAAATTTTTGTCAGAATAATGGATTAAAGTAATATATTTTAATCTAAGGTACTATCTCTTAGCAGCAGGGCAAAAACCCTAACATGAAAATTTCAAAGATATTTTAAAAGATTGGTTTGTTTTTGGAGGGGGGATTTGGGAGAGGGTGCAGCTAACATTAAAAACCAAAGATTCAGAACAGTGAGGCTATGCTTTTGCCATTCATTTAAACTGGTCTCAGTCTTCGACATGATAAAGCCTTTTGTAAGTAAATATTGATCTGATTGACAACAAACCTGCTTTCCAAGACAAGTATCTGATATTTGGCACTATTCTAGTCTTAAAAAAAAAAAAAGAAAGAAAGAAAGAAAAAGAAAAGAAAAGAAAAAGAAAAAGAAAAATTTGAGAAATAATTAACACTTTATAAATTACCAACCTTTGTTGGCCTGTTGAAAAGACAGGCTCCACCCCCTCTCTGTAAAAAGTCTCTATACTCCAAAATGCTGCACTTTGAGAACTTCCGGGAGTGGGATACCCTGAGGAAATAAGGAATCAATGATGTAAATAACTTACCAAAAGTAGTTAGTTATCAGAGGAGAAAATTCAAACTCTGGAATTAAAACAAAATGTTTGCTCTGGACCCAGACGATTTCACACAAATTTTGACAAGGCACTTATGTTCAAATTGCCAAATATGTGTGATTCAGTTTGTAAAAATAGTAACTCAAAGAAAATCACAGATTTTGGGAGCTAGGTTACAACCTCCTCAGTGCTCAAGACCTTTGGTGCCTGGGCTGGAAAGAGTTTATGAAAAGTTCATCACAAAACTTCATCTAGGCTGTATTTTAAAATGTGGTCATTTTTATTTGGTCTGTCTCAGTAAAGGATGCACTTTTTTTGTCTGTCCTAAATAAAAGGAACTTGGGAACTCACGGGATTTTATTTTGAGGAGAGAGTTGTTAGGGTCAATTTATTAAAGATTACATAATGCAAGCTTCAGCAAGACAATTCGGGTAAACAATAAAACCCTAAAAAGAAGTGTTAGACCATACGTATATGTGCATATATTTTTTTACTGTACCTTATCCTCACCTTCAGATGCTACTGGGTGATATTCAGGATTTAATAGTACTATAACATAAGCCTGTCTATGATTGGTTTAATCAAATTATTATCTCTATGTCAGTACATACGGGAATATTAAACACATAGTCAAGGTTAAACAAATAATAACTGATTCCTTGAGCATATCTGTAATAATACTTGATTTGAGAGTGAAAAACCACTTATTCTAAGATGTGAGCCAATAGTTTTATGTATCCTAATGTATAAGGGTAGTGTATGCAAGTAAGTAAAATCTGTCACTGTTTAACAAATCTCTTACAAGAACTATGCAGAAATGTATACTTGAGAAAATATATATCAACATTAAATAGATCTATTGTACCTATGAGTAATCAGCCCAAAAATCCATTTGGAAATTGGGAGTTTAGAAGACAGAAGACATCTCGATATAGAACTCATATTATAAATGGTGTTACCTTCCTATAGCAGTCCTCAAAAAAGCGTGTTTAAGCCATAATGCTACTAAACTATGGTACAATAGTAAGGGGACCGTGAAATCTAACAGTTTCAAGTTTAGACTACATTTCTAGAAACAAGCATTCTAAAGTCACAGGGAGCATGGCTGACTCTCTCTGCAAACCGTCATGCTCACACTCCTAAGCTGGATTCCTGGTGGAAGAACAAGGAAGGAAACTCTGCACAAGTAGGTCAGGGCTCTGGCAAACCGGATCTCCTGGGGTTGGAGGTAGGACTGGAAATGACCGCCATGTCGAGCAGATGTCTGGCATGGGCAAAGGAAGTGGGAGAGGCACAAGGGTAAGGAAACCTTTCTTATCTACAAGGAGAGCTTTAGGGTTCGTAGGGCAGTGGTGCCTGGTGCCCCTCAGGCAGGAGTCCCGGGAAAAAAAGGGCAACGTTTCTGGGCCTTGGTTCCCAGAAGCAATGGCAACTCTGGAGCATCTGTTCTATTCCCAAAGTATCCACAGAAGGGAGGAGATAGCTGAGAAAATGTTCAAATGCCTACCGATAGGAGATATCTAATTTAGACACAATAAATTTGTTTTAAAAAATTATTGATTATATAAGCAGTATAGTACAATTTTTATTACAGTAACATGTCTATTTGTGAGTTCCTTAAAATAGAAATTGATGACTAAATTGATTTTCACTGACTGCTTCAAGTAGAAGACCAGCTTTTATTCTAAGTGTACTAAAAAATTAATGCCTCTACTAAACTTAGAAGCATTTAATAATGTGCTTCCTTTAAGGGTTAATAAAAGTAGAAATAGTTACTATATTTTACCCTTATCACCAACTTTAAATAAAAAATTGAAATGTAAAGTAAATTAGTCCTTTCATTTTTAAAGCATCAGATAATTAACTACTGAATTTATACTACGTGCTTAGCCTAAAAGACCAGTACCCAAGAGACTGTTTATATAATTATATGCAGCAATTTCAGTGAAAGACATATATCAAATGCATATACAATAACAATTTACCCTGTTTCCTCCATGATGCAGCCACCCCAGGATTCTGTGCAGTCACATTCTAGTCCAATGGATCAATAAAAGCAGAAGAAAAGGAAAACAACAAAAGTCACATCTTCAATTTGCATTACAGCTTTTAAAATAATTCCTTATTACCAATTCTATGTGAAACAGGTAGAGAAGGTAGACTCACAGAAAAAAATCTATTTTCTTTAAATCAATATTTATCCTTTCCAGAAGCATAGGTTACTTCCTAAGACAATGGCTGGCAAGAAATACAATTTTTGTGAAGTCAGAGAACTCAGTGTTCCAATGTTGAATAAAAAGTACCCTGGTCCAGAAATCGGAAAGCCTGAGTTCTAGTCCAAATTCTCCTTGATAAGAAAGCCCCATAGGGAAGTGACTTAGCATGTCTTGGGTCTGTGTTTCCACCTCTAAAATGGGGAATGAATCTCTCTGCCTATCTCCCCGAGTGGTTCTGGGGCCCACGGGAACTGTCATGCCTGTGTGCTCTCTGTGAACTGTAAAGCTCTATTGCACAAAAGCAATGAGTCATCATCAAAGTCCTGCTCACAGAGCACACTGGAAGTTAAAGATGCGAATTCAATAGGCCAGAGACTTGGAGAACACTATACTAAAAAGGTTTAGTCTAAGAGAGCAATCTAAATGTAAATAATCATTTAAATTAAATAACAATCATAAAACTAACTAGATACCGCTGATACTGTGATGGGCTGTTCTTTTCATTTAATTTTTCCTATTCTCTTTTCTATTATAGATAACAGATACTTTTAAAGAAAGACATCCGAATGGATTTTTTTAAATTGAAAGTTCAGAACTAATAACTATCTAAATAATTCAAACAAATAATTCACAAAGGAATGAAGAATTTTAAGAAGGAATTATGCCAGGCATTAATAATGAATGCTGTTTCTCGCCCGACCCCATCATCCCACTCAGTAACACTCCCAGTGGCCCCAGCGCTGGCTTCTTCTCAGCTCCAGGGGTTTCAACTTATCACCAGCTTTAAATAAAAAAATTAACAAGGCTGTAAAACCTGGTCTTACTCCTTTCATATTTTAAAGCATTTATGCCAGCTGACAAAGCCCAAAACACCTCCTTTAATTTTTACTCCGTGTTTCCTTGGGAAAGCAAATTCCCTGAGCAAGATACTAATAAATAAATGTTTGCTAAATGCCACTAGACTTAATATACCCATAAATTGATGACTTAGTATGCCATAAAGGGAATTGAGAAGTCTCTGGATAAATATCTTGTTTTAAGTTTCCGTAATATTATGTCTTACTGACAATTAGTTGATAGTAAAAAGCATAAATGTAGAATAAAGTTAAGGTAGATATCTGTCCCTTTCTTCTTTGGGGGCAGGGGTGCTTTACTTCTGGCATCTGATATTTTTCTCAGAGAGGAGAAACCTTTCACTTAATTCCAAGGTAAGAGAATAATTCTAGTGAACACTTTGGTTCTTCTTTCCACAAGATCTCATTATGGGAGTGCTAGGCAGTTTTTCCTTCTGCCACAAAAAAAAAAAAAAAATGTATTAGAAAATTATATTTTATTACTGTGTCGGTATAAAAAGGAACATAATGCACACTGGATTTTATTCTGATTTTAAAAGAAACTAAAAGTTTTTATGGACCCCCTAAAACTATTGTGGGCCTTAGACACTTTGTCACTAGGAACTCAGCCTTGCCTTTTCATCTTCCTCATTTGTACTCCCTTTTGGCCCTGCCCGCCCTCTAGAGGAGGTGCTCTCCTCTCCCACCTCCTCCAGGCTTAAAAGGCCTGGGGGCAGGGCCTGCCTGTAAAGAAGGTTTCTCTAGTTTCTGGTGGGACTGGTGGATGAGTTTAATTAGAGGTAGGTAGTTGGGTAAGTTTACAGTTTGGGCTCTCTCTTGACCCTAGATCTAAGCTATTTCCTGAGCCAACTGTGCTCTTATCAGACTTGTGAAGGAGACTCACTGGCATCTTGTTTCTAGACTCATGTGGTTGGAACCCAGAGGGTGACTATTCACCACTCTAACACTCTGTAGTATGGAAAAGCTGATCAGGATCTCAGAAAGTGAGTGTGGTTTTAGCAATTTTGGGAAAGGGACAATTCTACAACCTAAACAGACTGAGAATTACCTTAAATTGCTCAACTTATCTTTTTTTTTAGAGGAAAAAGATATACTACAATTAAACTATAATAACTTAGGAATAAAAAATACGTATTTATTGACTGGACATGCGTTATACAGACAAAATAACACATGAAAGGGAGTAAAAGGTCAGTGTACATACTTGGCTTTCTGCTAGAAGGTTCCCATTGGATTCCAAGGTTTTGAGCCAGGCTCTGCGATAATACTTGTGCCACTGCCATTGGAAGACCATACTGTTTTTCAGAGTTGAAAGTGTGTGGGAGACATTTGAGAAAGTGCACAAAGCTAGTTATTATTTCTTAATCATTACCACATATCATCTCAGTTCTCTAAGTAGAGCCTCACAGCATCAGAAAGCAGCATATGCTCCTTTGTCACTTCTTCCTTGCAACTGGGCCCAAGAAGCAGAAAGCCCCTCTTACTATGTGGCATCTCTCAGAACTTGATGCTCTCACATGGAAACATAATATACAAGTCATAAAAGGCTGCATGTACCTCAATTTGACTCATACTAAACCAAGAATATATTCAACTTACTAAAATATGTCAAGAGAGGTCTCCAATGGCTATGGGGATAACCTGGTATACTCTGGTACTGATCAGGGTTTAGATATAGTTGATTTGACTTTTTGGGTGCTGTTGCCGACTGTTATAAGAATTTTCTTTATATTAATGATGGTAATGAAAACCAAACAATGAGATTAAGGAAATAATTGTCTCAATTGATTCTACAGATAGGTAGGTAGAAGGCATAAAGATAAAAAATTTACATAGGGAGAAAACAAAGATACTGATTAGATACAATTACAAACTCTTTGATATAGACGAGTTAAATCTAACATGAGCAAAAGAGCATTATAACTTCAAGTTGTAAGGAAAGAATTAATAAGCTTATAAAAATTATCTATAGAGGCCAAAAAAAAATCTCTAAGCTAATCTTTGGCTTGCATTTACCTGATAAATATGAACACTATTATTACAAAATGAAACAATGTCTCTTTTCTAACACCAAAGACCACTTTGGGTTCTATTTGCTAATATAAACAACTCAAAATATATTCTTGAGGTCGTTATCATTCTAAACAAGGCTGCGAAGGGATATAAACCGGGCCATAGGGAAAAAAAGAGATCATATAAGATACGAAGATAAAGCTCTACTTTAGGAAAATTGACAAAATGTACCTCATTCACACCAACTCCCCTTGTGCGAGAACAGACACCTCCAAAGTAGCTCAGACTGCTTCTCTTATAGTGGAATGTCACGCGTCTTAAAAAAAAGTTGCAGTTAGGAAAGTACATTACATAAGTTCTCCAAAAACATGTCTACACTCCTACAGTGAATACCCAAAACCTGTACTCCTGCAAAAAAAATCAAAAACTGTGTTTTAAATACATTTATATTTATGTTGTCATAAAAATATTTAAATTTATGTTAAATTAAATAACCTGTTGAGAAACATTAATTGAGCATCATGTACTGGCATAGGAACTGAGGACACAAAGATAAATAGACCATGGGCCTTGACTTTTTTCTAGTGAAGAATATCTAGTATTTATACAAAATATTGCTGATTATTATAAATTGCTGATTAAAGACTGAGAGTAAAGAAAGTAAGAGGAAAGGAAGGAGACTTTGGTTGGTTTGATTCCAGGACAGAACCTTAGAGGACTGTCAGAAACAGTGTCACCATAAGTAGAGAAGGCAGCACCTGTTTTATTCAGGCAACACCTGAATAGAATTGAAATTCTATCACTAAGGATGTGTGTGTGTGTGTGTGTGTGTGTGTGTGTGTGTGTATGTGTATGTGTGTATACACTTCAATTTTATTCAATAATTCACCTCAAAAAAGAGTATTTCCTAGCCTCTCTTGCAGGTCAGTGTGGCGATGTGACTAAGATCTAACAAATGATTTGCTAGTGAAATTGATGTGTGCAAGCTTTCAGAAAATCTGCTTTAAAAGAACTCGGCTGGAAGGAATGTTCTTTTGCAGTCATCCAGGACCGTAATTCCTGCTTCCTACAAGAAGGCTGGAACACCAGCAGCCATCTTGAATCCTGAGTTGACCTTGTGGATGGAAGGTCTGAAGGTAAGGATGTGCTCTGAAGGTAGATCTAATAACTAAAGAACCACCATCTCAGCATCTTTGTGTGTCTTACTAACAGAGAGAGAAATTAACATCAGTCTTGTTCAAAATCAATATACTGATATGTAAACTTAACTTTTCCAATGAAGGAATAAAGATAAATGTCAAACCAAAGACTAGGTACATACGATATGAGGTGCACAGCGTCAGCATGCTGCTTGATACGCTGCCGGTATTTGGAGAATTCATGGAGCATCTGCACAAGGTTGGTGGTGATATCAATATGATCCTTCTCAGTCCACGTCTCTACAGCCACCAAGACAACCCTGGTATTGAGCTGCTCCTTGTAAATCTGAGGGTACACAACAGGACAGGTGCAGGAGGAAAACACTGGGTCAAACATGCACAATCAGTGATTCAGAGTCAGCGGAAAGACAGGAGGGAAGGTACGAGGAGAACACGAAGTCATAATTAGCTCATCATAAAGAATCTTCTTTTCCTTTCTCTTTTCCAAGAGCAAAAATTAAGAACAATCACACAATTCAGCCTCTCCCATGAGTTTATTTCAATCCCAAATCAGTATATTTAGTGGCCAGGCATCTCACCAGCAGATAAATAAGCAGGGATGTCATGATTATAAAGTCTGGTCATAAATCTAAAACAGGGATCAATAAAGACACTCTTCCAAACCTCACAGGGGTAACACTTTGGAGCCAGATACACAGCTCTGGGGAGTGCAGTACAACCAGTTATTCCTGCAGGATTGGAACGGATCACTGTATCTTTCAACAAGCACCAAAGCCATGGCCAGCCTGCCCCTGAAGCCTTATTATATGAAAAGTAAAGCAATACTGGGAGAGAATCAAGGCTCTGAGGCCAAAAGAGGGAAGGGCAAATTTATATCATCCGTTTCACCCTCACCACAGGGTGGCATCACACAATACTTAAATTGTATCTTCCTGCTCTCTTTATTTTGGGGCCAGTAGCTAAATAATTCACACAATTAAGAAATTTCAATGAATATTGTCACTTGGTCCTATTTTCAAACTAATTAAGAAAATAATGAATGATCTTTAAATACACTGAAGAAAGGAAATATTAGTGTGGCTAAATCAACCTGAAGCGATAACAATTTTATAAGGAGAGCATTAAATGCAATATATTTAAAAAATTAATTAGTCAGCTTCAGAATCTTGTATGATAATCCAAAACAAAAATTACACTTTGCAAGATGTGATTCTGTTCAAGCATACTAAAATGACTAACACAGAGATGCTGCCAAGGGGGAAAAGTGTGTTTAATATTTTTATTTCCATATTCACTTATAATTTTCCTCTGAGAAGACTGATGAGAGCTGAAATTAAAGAAAACCAATAAACCATGTATAATTGGCTTTCAGAATTTCAGTTCTAAGTTCATATGCTATTCTAGGTCCATCCATCCATGTTATACTTCTGCTTAGCTATGCCTACTACATTATATGTCATGAGTATTTATATGATTGGAAGTTTTCAGATTGTTTAAAAGGCAAAAAAGAAAGCAGACCTTTAGAGAAAGTAAGTATCATTTAGATATTTGGCAACTTATAAAAAATTTTTTTCCAAGAGGGAACATACAATAAATATCAAACAAAAAATATATTTGGCTGAACAAAATAGCACTGTACATTAGAATACACTAAGTAGTATGCTACATTTAATTTATGACTAGTCATATCGAACTATTTATTGGAACACAGTGAATAGTACTCACATCTATGGAGTTCCTATTTAAAGAAGAAAAAGGCAAGAAAATTTAACCATCATTCTTTGTAACTTACAAAATGAGAAGGGAAAATTATCGATATGAAAGATTGCTAGAGTAAGTCTTTGTAAGGAGCATTGTATTTTACTGTTTTAAATTAGTTTTATTTGAGGACTACACTTAATGCTGTCACTTAAAAATGAAGTCTGAAGCATTCCACTAAGGGGAACACTAAGAAGTTAAACTTGGGTTCTTTTTGAAGAAACTTT
This sequence comes from Macroglossus sobrinus, assembly GCA_004027375.1. Classification (NCBI taxonomy): domain Eukaryota; kingdom Metazoa; phylum Chordata; class Mammalia; order Chiroptera; family Pteropodidae; genus Macroglossus; species Macroglossus sobrinus. Next base: position 160,430 of record PVKZ01001573.1, read on the forward strand.
TTGTATTTTCTATATCCTTCAAGCATAATGCACCTCAATCTGTTACTTCTTTTGCCATATATTTAAGACAATAAGTTCAACTGATTATTATTATTATTAACAAAGTTTCATTTGCCAAGTTTAATTTGTACTCTTCTTCTTAGCTAATTTTCTCCAGTGTTTTTGTCCCCCATCAGCTCTGGTGACAATGAGGTCTAGATATCACTTAGAAGCAACAATGGTACATCTTTGAAATCTGAAGAACAACAGTTCCCTGAAACTCTTACAACACCACCCTTTGTGAAGCAGACCTCTCCATAATTTCTTAGCTAAATGAGCTGAAGAATGGCATTTTTATATTTTACAAGAAAGAACTAAAGTAACAAGTAAGCACACAAAGATATAAACCATTCTATTATGGAAAATAGGTTCAAGAAACCTGGAATACTTACAGAATCCACAAGGTTGACCACAGACTTTGCAAAGTTGTTGGTGTGTGCATGAGAAGAGCGATACTTCTTATACTGGGGAGGAAAAAAAGATATACTAGTCACTGCCAAATCATAATTTAATAGTAAATTTCTAAATTCTATAAAAGCAGAATTCTCCCAGCAATAGTAGAAGTGAGGACTAAAAATACAGAATTTAGTTTGTGCCACGCTGGGTATGGTGTATTCTTATTTTACTTCTGTGTTATGCAGGAAAACTCTGACGATCTAAAATACCCATGGTGTTCTAGGTAACAGAGAGGACCTATAGAAATCTGTGCGAAGCCCTTTACACTTGAGAAGTAAGTTGTTATTTCAGTCTTACTGTCTACAAATGCAATCTTCTCATTTTCAAAGAAATGACCTTTCCCATCTTATAAAAGGCTTAGATCAAGAAATTTAGTCCCAACTGGACACCCTCTTCACTTTAAACTCAAAGCCATATACAGATCAAAAAATTTTTGTAGACAGCCTTTTAGATACTGTCCATGATATGGAATGCATCTGTCATACATTTTAGTTTATTCTTTCAGAAAAATGGCTCCTCCAAATGAAGCCTTTCACTTTTGGCTGCTCAAAGTTAGAACAAAGAAGAGACAAAAAGTAAAAATGAAATATGATGATAGTTTTTTATTGTCTATGGCTATTTACAATTATTTAAGAAAATAATAAGTAAATAAAATAATTTTCATAGAATTATTACATAGCAACACCTGAAGGGTTACAGTTTTAGCAAGGAGTACTTTGCACAATGTGTATTTAAGAGATTTGAAAACAAAAGTCTATCACAGGGGGATCACGCCCTCTGCTGAGATAAAAGAAAAACATTCCCAAACTACCAAAACAAATTAGCACTGTAAGTCTTTAAAATGTGTCTTCAATTATTAATTGAATTGAAATTAATTGAAATTTTAATTATTCAAATAATGCATCTTTTATAAAGGTTAAAAATACTTCTACATTGGAAAACCATGATATTCTATTTTCTCCTTTGCCCACTTTCACACTATAAATTTATTAGACTCCCCTCACGTAATTCTCTGTTACTATGTTTTTTAAACAAAGAATATATGTCTTAACGCTTATGTATCTGATATTTATTTTTATAATACTAAACACATTGACAACCTATGATAAATGTGCAATATTAGTATTGTGTTTTAGTAGCATTCATTAATTTATAACTATTTATATTTATGATATTGCTATGGTGTGAAAGTTTGTGTTCCCAAAATTCACATGTTGAAATCTTAATCCCCAAAACAATAATATTAGGAGGTGGGCTTTTGGGAGGCCTTAAATCATGAGGGTAGAGCCCTCATGAATGGAATTCATGTCTTATGAAAGAGGCTCCAGAGAGAACCCCACCCCTTCTACCATATGAGGACACAGCGGGACATTTTAACAGGTTTTTTAAAACTGAGTATAAAGTTACTGTAAATAGTTCAGCATTTTAAGTTGCCTAGCAAATTCTGCAAGCTGAAAAATTTCAAATATATCTTCAAAAGTAAAAGCAAAAAAGTCTTCAACATTAAGTCTCTTTGGAGTGATGAAAATGTTTTTGGGACTCAATAGTGGTAATGGTTCACCACATGGTGAAGGTAACTGAATGCCACTGAACTGTACATGTAAAAAAAAGTCTTAATATTAAGAAGCACACATCATCACAGAAAGAAAGGAAAATATAAATTTTATTTTGCTTCTGAACATTCATTTGTCTTTTTGAATACTTCTCTTTATAGTATAATGGTCATGGAAAATATGGCATGCAAGTTTAATAAATGAGATCTTTTTAAAGTCTATCAAAATAGAGTTTTTCACTTATTTTATATTTTTAATTTCTAAGTCTCTGATTTTGTTTTCAAAAAAATTACTTTGCCCACTGTGAGGTGAGTGAATTAGAGAGATCCAAGAATTAAAGCAGAGAGACCTGTTGGGAAACTATTGCAATAGTCCGGGTAAAAGATAATGAGGGCTGGACATCTGTATAGGCTGTGGAAGGTGAAGAAAGAGAATAAAAGATGACTCCGAGATTTTGAACTTGAATAGCTGTGGGGATGGTGGTGACAGTTAAATGAATGAGAAAAACTAGGGGAAGAGAAATTTGGACCCAGGAACCAAGAGTTCTGATCTAGCAATGTTAAATATGAGATGCCTATTCAATATTGAATTACAGATACCAACTAGGAAGTTGAATATATAAGTATGGGACTCAGAAGGCTAAAGGCATAAAGTAGAGAGAGTGATAAATTTAAAGTCATGATATTATTTAAAGACTTGAGACTGGAAGTAGTCACTTTGGGGGAGAGTCTTATAGAAAGGAGAACCCCAAACCAAGCTGAGGGGCACTCCTAAAATTCTAGAAGCTAGAAGCAAAAGACTAAGAAGAAATGGTCACTGAGGTGAGAGAGCTGTTGTGTCACAGAAGCCGAAAGATGGAGAAAATGTTTCAAATAGGTGAGAGTAATGCACTCTGTCCAAAGCTGCTGATAGAGCAAGGAAGATGGGGACAAACAGCAACCACTAGATTCATTCGCCTTAAATTTCATTTAACTGAGCACCTCATATTTGCTATGATCTACGATCAGCACTTCTCCTGCAACAAATATTCATTCCTCACAACTCTATGAGGTGGGTTTTATTATCCCAATTTTATGAATGTGGAAAGTGCTGCTTGAAGAGAACAAATAAAGTTACCCAAGATCACATGGCTGGAATTCAATGGCTACTCTGGGTTGAGATGAGATAAACTTGTTCAGTTAACAATTCCTATAAAATTATATTATAAACATATCATGAGTAGTTCTCATTTATTTTAATAATAATAAATAAAATGAATCACCTGTATTTACCATTAAAAGATCTAGTAGCCTAAATAAGGTAACTTTATCACAGAATATATGGTATAATTTTTCATATGTGAAAATAATATTTTTAAAGGTACTATTTTATTATTCATAAGATAAAGACAAGATTATTTAAATGCTTCTTATTTACAAGGATTAAATATAAATTCAAAATACATAATTTTTTTTAAATTATCAAAATTCCTGCTTTACAGTTACTGAAATCAGCTCTCTAATTGTATACCTCTTGTGTCTTCTAAATAGAGTATGGTGGAACAAGAGATTGGATCCATAAATTATGGGTTGGAGAACTGTTCTATCAATTACCAGACATACGTGAATACACTTTGTAAATTTAAAGGCTTTGTATCTATCTTATTATTATTTCCCCTTTTTTAAAATATTTGTATAATGAATGTTGTAAAAGTTGGAGTTTCTAAAGCTGAAATTTCACAACATGCCATAATGCTAAGGATTGAGTTGTAGCTAAAAAAAAATCTCAATGTCCCAATCAACAAAAACAATTTAGATTAAAAAAAAAATTATCTGGGGCTTTCAAGCAAATTAACATCCTTCAGAAACTCATATTTTAGCCTTCATTACCTAATATGTCTGCCTGCATACTTGGTTTCCCTTCCTACCAGGTAAACGTCTCCTAAATTATAATTCTGCTTCTTACTAATGTGTCTTAAGCAATGAATTTAAAAGCAACTGTTATACTGAATGGCTCCATAGTGTAGTGGTTAGCACGTCTACTTTCTGTGCAGAAGGTCCTGAGTTCGTGCCCCAGGTGGAGCCTCGGACCATACTCCGGGTGTGCCTGGGGCACCCAGCCCCCGGTGCATGCCATGAGTATGTGGGAGAAGAAGCCCCACCTTCAGAGATACATTTCTTAAGGGGAAACAGCAATATCCATAGGTCAGGGGTGGAAGTGGCGGGGTGTGGGGGGAATTAAAGAGGGGAAAAAATAAAAAATAAAAGCTACTGGTATAGAAAATAAATCTGCATACAAGATTAAGGGGTATTTTATTGAATAATTTTATCATCAACATAATTTAACTGATGCTTGGTAAGAAATGGATGACATCAGTTAATAAAAAAGACCCAAATTTAAATTTAAATTTAAATTAAATAATCATTTCTAAAAATGGATGGATCCAAGGACTTTTCTAATTAGAATTTCGCATTGTCATTTTTGTTTGAAACTCAACTTTATCCTATAGTCTACTAATCTAATGTTTATTTCCTTAAAGAAAAACAAGGACTTAAAGGATATTTGAAAAGCAATCTAAGTTTCTGTTGCAATCTTTTACAAGTTTTTCATCCATACCTAACTTTTAAGTATTTATTAAAAGATTCTCATCTTTATAAAGGCTTTCCAGAAATATAACTTAGCTTTCACAGAAACAACTACTCTCTGTCTTAGTTTATGCAATTTTAAAAATTAAACTTTAACTCAATGGAGTGAAATTCTAATAACATAGTAATTCTTCAACATTCAACTTTTCAAAGGAACAAACATTAACAATTTTAATGTTCTAAATTTTTCCAAATGTTGATTATTACTAGGTAATCCTTTAAAAGCAAAGGCCGAATATTTTAGCTATCGTTTTAGCCATCAACAAAAATTACAACTGGCCTAAACAGCTTGGAAAGCGTGGCAGTGGGGTAGTGGAGTTAGCGCCTAACCAGTTCGCAAGAGCCAACTGGCTGCATCTTTTGCCAGCTCCTCACTGAGTGACCTCGCTTTGTTAACCTGAAATCAGTCATGATGGAAATATTTACACCATGACATTTTAATTCAAGCTTTTTTTCAGAGCCAGGTTTTATACATTTACAAGCCTACTACAAGTACTGCGTAGAACAGCAAATAGCCTACAGACTAAGACGTTTTATAGTGCTCCAGGCTTCAGTCAAGATGTTTTATAAGGAAAATGGTTGAGTATGGTTAAGAATGTTTCTAAGTCTACAGCCGTGCCACCCTGAACACGCCTGATCCTGTCTGATCTAGGAAGCTAAGCAGGGTCAGGCCTGGTTAGTACTTGGATGAGAGACCACATACAAAGACTGGGTGCTATAGGTGTAAAAAAATAAAAGTTTCTATTTTATTTTCAAGAGGGGCCAATGGAAAACAATAACTATTTTTCATGTATCTTTTAAGTGATACTGAAATGACACTGATTCACATTTTACTTTGACAGAAGTAACATGAAATAATTCATCTCTCCAATATTTAAATCAGTTAAAGATAGTTTCTTTGGGCATACCCTTTATTATATATGCTTATCTCCTATAATTATATCTGCCACAAATCATAGCAATTAGAAAAAAATTAACATGTTAGCAGAGCAAAGACATGAAATAAAATTAGAAAGAGGTGACCAATTACATAGATGAAGAAAAAGGAGGGAATAAGAATTTTAAATGAAGACAGAGGAAAAGTTTAGTTATAAAATTTCTATAAAACCCAGTTTTCTCAGAAATAAGGTCATACAGAGTTCATTTTGATGGTTGCTGGATTGGAGGTGGAGGTCAAGGGGCAAGAAACGGGTAAAGGGAGAAGGGGATTAAGAGGTACGCATTGGTAGTTACAAAATAGTCATGGAGAGGTAGAACATAGCATGGGGAATATAGTCAAAATTATGTATGGTGTCAGATGGGTACTACTTTTATCAAGGTAATCACTTTCTAAGTTACCTAAGTATTAACTCACTGTGTTGTATACCTGAAGCCAATAAAATATTGTATGTCAACTGTAATTAAAAATTTTTTAAATATTTTTTAAAAAACAATGTTCCAAAATACCATGAAATAAATGAAGTTAATATGTCCCAAAAATAAAGTATCTAAGTATCTTGGCTTTAATAAGTAACAAATAATGATTGAATATAAAGTGAAATGTATTCTTTCTCAGGTAAGCTGTCAAGTCCAAAACCAATTGATTCTATAGTCTTACCGTTTTGTGATCATTAACAATCATAAGCTCCAAATATTTCATTTCTTCAAACACACCACGAGATGGCTATGGAAAATAAAAATATATGGTCAAAGATAACAACACCATCTCTGATGCAAACTGTTAAGTTGTAGACTGACTTTGAATTTCAGAAGAACTCTTTGCTGCCTACTTTATAAACACCCTCAAAGAAACAGTCAGGGAAATCAAAAAAAGTGACTAAAAAGAGTGAGTATATATTCAAGTATTCAGAAAAGAACTATATTTAACTATCACTAAAGTACTCAACGAGTAGAGAACAGCCTGTGTTGTTTTATACGATTTTCATATATAAAAATACTCTAGAGAAAAATGTACAGCATAATTCTGTTAAAATAAATAATCTCAATGTCTTTGGCATTAAGATGTGATAAAAATATTCATGTCTATTTAAAACTTCGAGGAAAACCTATGTGAAACTCATTTAATAAGAATAGAACAGTGCTTGCTTTGGCAGCACATATACTAATAAGAATAGCACAGTACAACTAGAAAAGATACAAATGTTGTCAAATCTAGCTCAGTATAGTGAAATTCTAATAATAATGTACTAATTCTTCAAAACACAACCTTTCAAAGGAACAAACATTAACAAGGACAATATTATAAATTTTTTCAAATGTTTATTATTACTAGATACTCCTTTAAGATAAAGGCTAAGTATTTTAGCCATCATTTGGACTTTTATTCTTTTTTCATAGCTGAAAAGTACAAGGTTATTGATCACTTTATATTAATAGGCATGAACTATGGTGAAATGTCATTAGCCTATCTAAAACTTAATATTTCTAAACACATCTTCAAGACTAAGCAAAAAGAGATCTTTAAGTCAACATATATAAATAATATATATAAATTTCCATAATATCCATAATAAAAGCTCATAAAAGATGTTAATTTCACACATAACTAAGTTTTTGAAGGCTAGACTTCTAATTTTTTCACACACACAAAAAATGCATTCAGCAAAACATTATCTAAAATGTGCAATTTCCAGTACAATTAATTACTCATTAAGTTATCTAGTAAATTACCATGTAATCTGTAAACTGTGGAATTAGTTCTCAGTTACATAGCATTCACCATATAATTACTAGATAGTCCCCATTATTACAGCTTTCTAATCTATGATGAAAAGGACTAGGAACATAATTTCAATTACATTTCTCAATACATGGAGCTATATGACAGATGTTGATTATATAATTACATAATTCTTATTTAGTAACTGTCATGATACTAATGGTCAAACAGATCCATTCTATTTAGAAATACACATTCAGCTTCAAAGTTCGGTAAAACAGAGTTTTAATTTGAAAGAAATAAAAACAAGTGTGATTAGACAACATTTCAGAACCTAACTTTTCCCCCTACACTTTTTGTCAAAAGAATAGTTTTATATGTTATATTAGCTATATTTCTTAAAAGCCTGATATACTTTCAACAGAAACAAAATGCACTGCAATTTTTCATAAGAAAAGACTTTGAAAACAGTAAAATGATACATTCTTTATAGGATATCAGGGTTCATAAAACATCTTTATCAGTTTATATCACTAATAGAGAAAGCTGAATAAAAAGCAATATGCCTGTAAGACTCAAATTACAAGGGTTTTTGGTTTGTAGTTTTGTTTGTAAGAGAAAGGTTCCCAAATCTAAACTGTTTTGAGTACACTTAGATACTGTGTGATGACAGCAACTGAGTGAAATGGCCCCACCCGTGGTTCAGTGTCAAACTCACATTCACTGCTCTCTTCCTTCTCCTTTTGAACCACTGTAATTCTGATAGAAAGGGCCACTGGTCACTGCTTTCCATACCTGTGTAAAAGGAAAAGAAATACCAAAATCTATGCTTGACTGCATTGCAATGAGAGTATGTGTTTTAAATGTTATATGAAGAAATAGCCACATTAATAGCATATTTCATCTTAAAATCAAAATTAAGGTGAAAAAAAGTATGTTGATCACTAAACATTTCACATTCTCACAGTCACCAAAATAATCCAATTTATTAATTAAGAAATTATAACATAATCCACACATAATTTTCTTACAAACATCATCAAAAACATTGAGTTGTTCTAAGACTTACCAGGATATATATATTTGACCTACAACCACCTGACCCTCAATATCTGAAAAGTCAAGAGAATTCTACTATGCTTTAAAAAATAATGTATGTCATAAGCTTTTGCACAAATTATTAAAGATTGTTGGCACTAATATACAGAAGCAGTCACAATACATACCTCAATAATCCAAAGGAAGCTTTTGCAAATCAGTATGCTTAAGATGCCTCAAGACCAGAGCATGAAAGGAAGACAATAAAAGTTGGCTAAAGATCAGTAAACTGCCAGGGAAATTTAAAGATGAATCTCAGTGTCAGTAACTCTGGTTCCAAACACAACTTTATTCCTGGATATCATATTTCGGTTTTGCCATCAGAAGCAACTCTGTGCTTCATTACATGAACGCCATAGTTCACTCCACTGCCTACCCACACTGCTCACTCCAGACCTTGAGCCAATTCTACTTCTCAACATGCCCACATGTCTGCAGAGTTCCACCAAGTCATGTCTCTCATTACATAAAATAGAATGCCTATTCATGTTAAAACTTACTGAGATTCTTCATTTGCTTAGAATATTGTCTCGCCAAGTTTTTCTGGATTACATGTGGTCGACCTGTGCTTTTCTGAAACAACAACAACAAAAAATTATAGACAAGATATGATGATGCCTAGAGAACTTTCTCTGAATTTCTTCCTAAAATGGGGACATTAATATGCTAATGTTTTAGCTATCAAAAATAAAATTGAAACTTTAATTTTAAATAAAATAGAGCATCACTCAATGGTTCCAGTTTAAATAAAAGCAATAGTTTCATTAGCAACTCTTAAGCCTTATCATTCTTCAAAGTCATGAATAGGAAATTCACAAGAAAGAAACACAAATGGTCAATGAACATATGAAAAAATGATGATATTTTAATATTCCTTTAAAATGCAATACACACACACACACACACAGATTTTTGCCTTCTAGTTAGCAAAGGTTTAAAAATTATGGCTACAAGGCAAAAAACATTCTCATATACTGCTAGTAGGAAAAACTGGTATTACACTTCGTGAGAAATTTAGGAATTCTATCAACAACCTTGAAAATATTCATGCCCTACCCCCTAGAAATTACACTTTTAGAAATGTCTTATTTCCATTACTATTATCATTATTAGCTTCCATTACTGAGCACATAGTATGTCCTAGGCACTGTTAATGAATCCGTTACCCAATTTAATCCTCACAAGAATTCCATACAGTGTACATTTTATCTCCATTTTACAAATAAAAATATTGAGGCTCAGAGAGATAACTACTGAGTCAAAACTATAATATCAAATAATGACCTAATTTATTTTAAAAATATATGGGAATGTTATCAATGGAAAACTGGAAGAATGTACACTGAAAAGTGAAGAGACATTATCTCTGGCAGATGATGAGATTATGGATAATTACTACTTAGTTAAGTTTTTGTTTATTTTGCTTTTCCAAATTTCCTACACTATATTAGTATTATAATCAGAAAAAAAATTAAATAGCATTCTTAATAGATTCCTTAAGACATACAATAATTAAGAGTTTTGTTATTCACTTATTACTTAAGAGATAACATGAATTCTCAGAAATATCTCATATCCTTATTACTTGACTTATTGTGAAGCATACTAAAATTAATAATAATAGACTAAATATTTAAAAAATATAAATTCAAGTACAGTAAACTCTTACTTCTGGTAACAGGTGAAAAGATACCTAGAGTAATGACACTCACAACTGGATTAGCAACACGGTTTTAAAAACTGACTAAAGTTTAAGCACTGTTCCTTTCCCTCTACCCCTGGTGAAGATGAAGACAAATTGTTATACGAACAAAAGGAAGGCAGTAAAAAAAAAAAGGCAAAAAAGAAAATCATTATGCATGTAACAATCAGCCCTGGAAGAATATGATTACAAATATAATAATGCAACACTAATGATTTATACATTAGGATAATAACAGTTTATATTTATAAATCTCTTTAACAGTTTATTAGATAAAGTCACATACATTATTAATTCATCAAATCTACAAAGTTGCCCTACTACAAATGTATTGAAAAATTATCTCATTTTACATATTTGAAAACTCTAAGGCTTAGAAAGTTGTAATTTTTTTTAAATTTTGTTTTGTGTTGTTTTTTAGGTTTGGCTTTAAATTTTTTAAAAGTAACAGAGCTATTAATCAATGCCAGAAATCAAAGTCAAGTGCTGAATGAGTCAAATAATTTTGCTGTATACAGGTTATCCACCTACAACTAGAGTAGGAGGAAAACATTTTATTTAATCAAGATGTTTTTATATCGGTGGGGTTTGTTTGCTATCCAGTAACTTTTATAGTCACAAGTTGAAAATGTGATACAGGACTACTCAAATACTAACCATTTAAAATTTAATAACTTCTCTGTCTCAAATTTAAAATATACCCCATATTCATATATACATTGCCACAACAAAGAAAACAAATATCTGTTCAACTTTTATTATATCAACAGCCTATATGACTATTACCTGTTTCAAAATTTATTTTATTTACATTTGACATCTCTAAAGATAAAAAAACATTTTCTGTTCCCCATCAAATGATTATAATATTCTGACTCTATCACTCTCAAAATATTACTTTCCCATTAGCAGTTCTTTTCACTTATATGACTTCCCTACTGTTACCACTCAGTGCCTCCATCTCCTACCACTCTCCCACTTTGTCCAACCTAGTTGGGTTCCCAAAGTTCCTATAACACTGGGAACCCTCCTGCCTCAGGGTCTTTGCATTTGCTCTTCTCCTAGAATGTTCTTCCAGCTCCTTAATTTCTTGGAGATCTTCATTCAATACTACCATCTTATTGTGCCCTTCCACAGAAGGTTAATATGAAGGTTTAACTCCACTTTCCTGGCCTGATTTTTTTCTCCTTAGCATGGATCACTGTCTAACATACCTGTATATAATTAATATTCATCCCATTTATTCCTGTCTGACCGTATAGAGTAAAAGCACCTTTAGGCTCAAGTTCTATGTCTGTTTTGTTCACTACTTTGTCCTCAGCATCTAAAATAGTGTCCAGCATATAGTAAGCCCTCATTATAGCATTTGATGAATATATATTAAATTTTAAATTTGGTTGCATTCTATTAGTGAGCAACACTAGTAGAGAGCATTGAGATACAACTGATATATAATATAGTACAAATTTTAAGTGTACAACATAATGATTTGACAGACACACATACACACACATATGCACACACATATATATAGCAAAATGAACTCCACAATAAATTTAGTGAACATCTATTACCTCACATGATACAAAATTTTTTTCTTATGATGAAAACTTTTAAGATCTACTCTCTCAGAAACTTTCAAATATACAATATAGTACTGTCAACTATATATGTATATTGTATCCTCAGAGCTTATTTATCTTATAACTGGAAGGTTGTACCTTTTGACCATCTTTACCCATTTCTCCCACTGGCGTCTGGTAACCACTAACCTGTTCTCTATTTCTATGAGTTCCATTTTTTATAAATTTCACAGATAAAGGAGATCATACAATATTTCTTTGACTTATTTCACTTAGCATAATGCACTCATGATTTCTTGTCTAAGCTATTGGCCTGTGCATGACTCTAAACATTATTTTCTTCTCTATCTCTAAAGAAATCTAAATGTTAAAAGAAAAGAAGTTGGTCAGTATAAAACAAAATGTCCTCTCTGCTCTCCCTACAGACTGGAAAAATCTGGCCTTCAGTTCAGAAAATCTACAAGTGGTGCCTCTCATCATCCCTTTCTGCTGTGTGAACTGGGCTGTGTAACTTAAGCTTTAAGATTCATGGTTTGATAACTGCTAAGTTTGAAATAGGTTCTATGTGTAAATGTACACTGAACAGTATGTTCTCTCTACTGATTTAAGGCAAAGATGCTGAAAGAATAAAACAGCATAAGGAAACTGATGTGACAGTCAGACTTACCTCATCATGAATCAGATCCAGTGGTTCTATCATATACACAAAGGTATCATCTTCAAACATACCACTATAACACAAGAAACCACACAAAGAAAGAATTAACATATAGCAGACAGCAAGAAACAGCAGGTGAGCTTCAAAGTATGTCTTTAAAAATAAAGAGTATATCTAAATAAACATCTTTATACTTCCCCAAATCTAATTCACATATCTATATGGAATCCCACCGTGGTCCCCACACTGTACTAGGCAGCATACAGACTATACATGGTGTAACAACTACATGCCAAAAGCATACCATCATACCTGATATAATTAATTTTTTAAATTCAATGGACAGATTCGGAGATTAATCTGGGATAGGACTATTCTTGCAGTTCCAGTATCATAAATTATTATTCCAGAATAATGTACAACCAGCACAAATTTCTTGTTATACAAATCCAATATCTATAAGAAAATAGACAGGCTCTTCATGTATAAGAATAAGCTAAAACCACCTGATTCTGAAGAGGCAAATAGAAGTATCCTTACACTTGCAAATTGTGAATTTCCATTAAGCAATATGCCTGTGTTGAAAATCACATTTAATTTTCAAAGATATGGGATTTATTTAGTATGTGCAAAAGTAAGATTTTCAAGATCCTTTTTCCTCTCGTGGGCACTAGTCTCTACATGAAGGGTTATGTGTTCAGGTCTAAAAGGTGCCTACAAATGTTTTTATTCAGAGCCAATGTACAAGTTCCTCTCTTTCACAGCCCACCCTCACCTGGCTAACTCCTACCTGTCCTTAGGTCTAATCTGTCTGACATGTCCTCCTGCATACACCTCTGGGATATTGTCCTGGACTAGGTTAAGTTACCCTGTAAGTCCCTGTCCTCCCCCTTCACAGTACCTACCAAAAAATCAAATTAAATATTATTCTGTGTAATCATTAGCTAAATCTCTGAATCTCCTGCAAACTCTAAGTGTTAAGAGGATAAAGACTATGCCCTCCTTGTGCACTGCTCCACATCCAGTCCCTTATGTGGCACTGGCACAGAAGAGTCACTACAGAAATATCTGTGGAAGAAAAGATGGGAAGGGTAGATGGACAAAAGCAAGTTCATTCTCCCAATGAGAGTCCTACGTACTGAAGTCCATTGCAGGTTGACAGAGCTGCCCTGGAGTCCTTGACACCTCGGATGCTTCCGTGATAGTAACAGTGCTCTCCACCCTATAATGCAGAAAAAGGTGTAACTGAGAAACTATGATTTCTGCCTCATGAGTCACTCTTTAGGACTCTTCTATAAAGCAAAAAGAAATGTGAGGATGGTCCTAGAAACTCCTCCTGGTTCATATGAAATCTCAAAGAGCACTAGACAGTTTTTCATCTTTCCTGTCATACATAAGCATTTGTATATTAAATTTAATAAATGAGAAAAGGTTTTAACAGGAATAAGACACCAGTGCAACTGGTACAACTTTCATACCTTTCATAAGCATGTAAAAGAGTAGATACTTGTCAGATTTTATCATGGAATAAAGTCTTTTACCTAACAAAGGAGAGATCCTGATGTTTCTAGTTATAATCATTTTTACGAAAAACTACATAAAACCTTATTTGCTTTTCAACTTTTTAAAATTAGTTTAAACAAATTTTTAGAAATAATACATTAATTTATTTTTCAAAATCAAATAACTACAAGATTTACTTTTTGCTGTTTAAATTTCTTACTAAGTTTATTGGGGTGTCATTGGTTAACAAAATCATATAGGTTTCAAGTGTTCAATTCTATAATACATCATCCGTATATTGCATTATGTGTTCACCACCTAAAATCAAATCTCCTTTCATCACCATATATTTGACTCTCTTTCCCTCTAGTATCCACTAAACTGTTGTCTGTGTCTGAGTTTTTGTTTGTTTGTCTTATACATTTGTTGCTTTCAGTTTTATATCCTAGATGTGAGTGAAATCACATGGCTCTCAACTTTTTCTGTCTGACTTATTTCTCTTAGCATGATAATCTCCATATCCATTCATGTTGCTGCAAATGGCAGTATTTCATCTTTTCTGATGGCTGAGTAATATATCATTGTATATGTGTACCACAGCTTCTTTATCCAATCATCTCTTGAAGGACACTTCAGTTGTTTCTATGTCTTGGCTTCCATGAATAATACTGTAATGAACATAGGGTGCATATATCTTTATGGATAAATGTTTTCAAATTTTGAGGGTAGATTCTAAGAAGAGGGATTGCTAGGTGATATGGTAATTTTATTCTTAATTTTGAAGAACCTCCATACTGTTTTCCATAGTGGCTATACCAATTTATATTACAAAGCCTATTTTTAAAAATATATAGCCATTTCCTTTCTCCCTCTCTCCCCACTTTCAAAGCAATCACTTTTAACTCTTTTAGCTGCTTCTGCTGTTGTTAATCTATATATTTCTGAATAGAATATTTATCTTATTATACCCTAATTTATTTCACTTTAAAAATTTTCTTCCTAATATAGAATCTTAAAAACCCCTGTTATCCCCAACACATTTCAATACACACCACCATTTGGGATTAAATTGATATTTAGTGTTTATATTACAACAATGCAAATATTGTTCATAGCTATGTCACTGTAATTACGTTTTCTCACTTCATTTTTTGATTCAAGAACTTTTGCTTCATTTTCTTGTTTGCTTATTTTTCCACAGATTTAATGGCCCCATCATCTAATATATTATCTATAACTCTTCTCCTATGGTTAAAAACAGGTAATTTATCATATCCATTTTGTTCCTGGAGACACTCTTAGTGTTTGCTTTCGACCTCCTGCTAGGCCTGATGTACCATTGTCATCCAGGACTTCTTGGTAGCATCACCTTGAAACTTCCTTAGCCTCC
Source organism: Macroglossus sobrinus (assembly GCA_004027375.1). Lineage (NCBI taxonomy): Eukaryota > Metazoa > Chordata > Mammalia > Chiroptera > Pteropodidae > Macroglossus > Macroglossus sobrinus. Next base: position 175,695 of record PVKZ01001573.1, read on the forward strand.
CTTCTACACTGACTCCGAGACTCCATGTCTCATCTATTCATGGTCTCACCTTCCCCTTTTCTTGAGGTACACATCCCCTGGTACTTTCCTGGAAAGTATTCATGAAAGATAAATTTGTTGAGAACTTGCAAGTATGAAAATTTCGTTTTCTATCTTCACACCTGAGTGATCATTTGAGTGGGTAGAGAATTCTAGATTGGAAATTATTTTCTCTCAGCATTTCAACAGCATTATATACAGTCTTTTACTTCTAATGTCGCTTCTGAGAACTGGATATAATTCTAATGTCAGATATTTTCTATCAAATCTATTTTTCACTTTCGTGAACACTTTAGAAAATTTCATTCATCTCATTCTCATGAAATCTCATTACATGTATTGGTGTGGGTTGTTGGTTATTCATTGCCCTGGACACTCTATCACACATTTTAATCAAGAAAATATGTGCAATTCAGTTCTGAGAAACTTTAATTATTTCTCTGCTATTTCCCTCCTTTCCATTTTTCTCTAAAAACTGAGCTTTTTTACCAGAGTACAGAGGGATGGCCACCTGGACATATGCAGCACGTAAAAGATAAGGGATTTAAATGGACTCCATGTAAACTTTCAACCAAACTTTCGATTTTCATGTGCCTTTAATTCTTGTGCCTTTCTGAGTGAAGTGACATGAGCTGGCTTATTTCTTCTGGGTTTCCCCCAAGAGAATTTAGCAGAGCAGGAAAAGCTCAAACCTAAAGCAGTTACTCCTCATCCATCTTGCTTCTATCTTCTATAATTCTATGGACACCTATCATTTGCTGTTGTTTCTTCTCTTGTCTTTGTCCCTGTGGGTTTATCCTTTTTATTCTCTAACTGCTATTTGAGTGTGTTATTGGAAGGGAATAAAGATAAATATAAGCATTAAATCCACATTGTTTAACTAGAAGCTTTCAATTTGTTTTCTCAAATAGAATATATTGGATATACTTTGACTTTTTATTGATGATTTACTGTCATTTTGATCACTGTTTATTATACAGTATTATAATAGTCTCAAGGCTATTGAATGTGCCTAAAGGTACTCATCCATACACCAGATAACCACTCCCCAACCAACTCAGTTTGCTTCCTCTTAGTAACTATAACAATTCCTATTATAGTTAATTGTCTAAATTTGACATTATAACTTTGTTAATATTTTATAAAGGGTTGCTTTTCAGTTCTCAAAAAGCAACCTTGTATATAAGTTGTACTTATCTATGACTTGTATATAATACATCAAGTTCTACTTGCGTATTCAACTCCAGAACTTGTAAGGACAAATGGTATCATACATCTCAGCAATTTGAGGATCCAGGTCAATATACTGCACTTAAATTTCAGACTCTTCACATGATTCTAAACTGGTTGTTTAGCACTTTTATATCACACCAAAGGCTGTCTTAAGTCAGGTGATTTTTAGAAATGCATAGCAAACACTGTCATATTTACTTGACCTTTCTAAGAAAGCTAGATTTTCCAGATTTTCTTAAAAATATTCTTTTTTTCAGAAAATATTTCCAAGTCCTTTCTTAGATTTTAGTTTCATTCACTTGCATTGCAAACTAATGGTTGATGCTCCCTCAGTATAAAGGTCATTGTTACTTGTTTTAGTTAAGGCAGGACATTATCTTAAGGAAATTATTTTAGATCTCTGTATATTTGAACGTGAATCACCATATTTTCTGGACCTTAAATGAGACTTGAGGTAACATCCAATACCTGATATTTATCATCATAAGAAAAGAATATCTAATTGTGTAGTTACATTAAACACTATAAGCATTTCAACAGGTCCTAATTTAGTTTTGGTATTCGAGGATTCTCTGAGTTTCTAATTACTAAATTTATACCAAGTTTCTCAGAAAGCATTACCAGAAAAATACTATTTGGCAACTCTTCTGGTCAATGCAGCATTTTGTAAATACCACTGCAAAGTAACATCTTGGGGTATTTTGTATTAAATAAATCCCAGTCGCAAAGAAGCATTCTTTCTTGGGTGACAGGTAACAGTAGCGGGCCAATGCAAAGAGGCCACTTCCAGAGGGCTTCATTAATGGTGACAGTGGGCAGTCAGCTCCGTGGATGCCTTCCACACAAAGAACTAGCCATCTTGAACACTCACTGTCTCACAATGACTACTATCTCTGTGTGTGGATGGGGAGACAGCCACAAAGTGCTACATGTCTCTGCTAAAGACAGAAAAAAGCCAACTGAATCCCACATTTTCAGGCTATCAAATTCGTATTTCTTTCTTGAGTCACGAAGGCCTCAGACAGCTCAAAAATGAGGGCCAATGAATTCGAGATCACCATCTACTAATGAGTCACAGATCTGCAACTAGGCAAACAAAGGCAGAAGAACCAAAAAGGACTTATTAAGCCCAAGGTACGAGTATATGTGTGTGTGTCCCCATGGACATTTTGGATTCAAAACTGTCAAACAGTTAATTAAATTCAACAAATATGGAGCATTGTAAAGTGGAAGCTAGTGGAGAGTCAAAGGAACTTAAAAATCCTAAGTATGTATGCTACTGAACCTTCTAAGCCTACCACTTTCACATAGCTGAACACTCTGCAAGCCAGATAATGTTGAAATAATGCTTATTTTGCTCCATCAGGTTGTCAAGCTAAGAAGCCCACTGCAAACCACCAGGCCATGTCTATAAATAATGAAACACTGAAGCCATGTGCATTCTTTAAAACATTTCCTAATCAGAAATGGCTGAGAATGACAACTTTGTGAGTCTACTGATAATGACTTGGAGGGAAAAACAGATTTGGTTCCCTGATATTATTGATCAAATGGCAGGAAAGGTTTGATTCTACTCACTTTAGAAACAGCCTATTAGAAAACAGAACCTATTGGAAATAGAATCTATTGTTTCAATTTAATTGATTTTAAAATTGCCCCACCTTTACGCCTGTTTAATGATCTCATCTGCTTTAGTAAAGTTCAAGCAGCCAGTTCTTATCTCCATTGCTTAATCAACTCTCATAAACTTCGGTATTCATGGTGGCCAAGCCTTGATATTTTCAATAGACTCCTGAATGTGTGAATAGACATTAAAAAAAAAAACTGCATAGGCCTTAGCTCACAAGTGTATCTATTCTGATATTCCAGGTTCTGCATCTAATAATAAAATATTATACTGTATTAACTATTCTATGTTCATATCTTTAAATATCTCAAACTTATCAACTAGCAGGGCATATCAATCTAAAAAATCAGCAAAAGAGAAAAGATATCTATATTTGGACACATATACCTGAATTTGAATATTGCAGAATAAGAAAATGAAAAAAATATTTCAGAAAATCAGAGAATGTCTGACCCTAACACCAGTTTAATTATTTACCTTCATTAAAATCAATGGGGGGAAAATGTTCAAGTATTAGAACAGTTTGGCTGTACCAATGCTATATAAATTTTTAATAGTTCATACAAAATTATATGATTCAAACTTAAAATAGCTTTGTGAGGAGCCAGTACTGTCTGCTCTCTTGATTTCATGGGGATTTGCTACCTTCCCAGCCAGAAGCCATGCCCACAGGGGCCCATTCCTTCCAACAACACCTGCTGCCAAGAAGCTTCATGGAAGAAGGAAGCTGAAGCTGAGCCATGGTGATAATTTGATAAGGAAAGAACACACACACACACACACACACACACACACACACACACACAAAACAATGTAGGACGGCAACGTGATTATAACGATAAAGAAAAGAACAAAGGCAAGGATTTTTATCTATCTGATTCACTGATATATATCCAGCATTTAGAACATTGACTATATCAAAGTGAGTGAAATCAATACCTTTTAATGAGTGAATAAGAACAGCTTATGTATGAGCCTAAGAGACAAGATCAATCTTAAAGGAGCAGAGGATTCATATTTGTTGAGAGGATGGGTAAATAAACCCTCTTCCCACCTAAGGGCTTTTTCCATTGAGACATAATTGACAAACCATAAAAAGCACTCTTGTGAAGAATACAATTCAGTGGTTTTCAGCATATTCAGAGTTGTGCAACCATCACACACACACACACACACACACACACACACACAGGCTGCTACTGTACAACTGAGAGCATGGAAAAGCGAAGAGAACATGACCTTCATTTAGGGAGGTGGAACTCACAAAAGAAAGGGAAAAAGGGACTACGTGGATATGCTCAACTCCTTCTCAACAGTTAAGTCACTCTTCCGTCCTTGGGCAAGGAGTGGGTAAGGGACCAGGAAGAAGCCAGGGGAGAAAACAGAGCTAGGAAAGGACATCTTCTCCACTCAATAAGGATAGAGTAATAAAGCAGAGGAAGTAGGGATGGGAGCACTGCATCTATTCAGTCTTACACTGTTGGCCAGAGGGTAGTTCTTTTCATAAGCAGAAGAAAAATCAAAGTATTAGTAAGCACTCAAAATTAATGATTCACCAAAAAGGGATTTAACAGAAATATATTAATTTGAAAAGTACTTTTATACTGTCATATTGATGCCTAATTGTTTTACGAAAACTGAAATACTAAAAATTTTAATAAGTTCATCAAAAAAGTTGATCAACAAATCAACAAAGTTGCTTTATATTTTCTAGCAAAGCATTGTGCTAGAAACTCTAACAAAAGCTACTGCTCTGTTAGGTACAGAAGAAAAGTCCTTCCATGTGTGCTTACTGAGTATCTGGCATCTAGTCTGTATCTCCCACTTCAGTTCCTGTTATTAGCTTCACAAGAAAAAAGCCCTTTTAACCCACTTTCATCCAATAAAAGTAAAAGCCTATGACATGAGCCTCTTCTTAGTTAGAAGTAGAAACTATGGAGGGGTTTGATGGTGGTAAAAGGAAAAACCTAGATTAACTTCTTCAAAGTATGGATTCATCATTTTTTTAAACTAATTACCAGGATATTTTAAATGTCCACATTTATATTTAACTTCAAAGCCAAAAGGATATTAGTGAATCCGTTCCTCTCTAGACATATGAATAATAGTGTGTATATTGTGTTCAAGTACTTTTGTCTAAATAGTTTGAGGTCTTTGGAAGAAAGGTTGCATAAAACAGGTCATTTAATCTAGCCATTCTTACTTGTTAATTTCCCTTCATGGTACTCTATGTACTGAGATTTTCTTAAACAACATGGAAGGTAATATAAAGTTTTTAAAAAAACGCTTTTGAAAATATTTATGTAAAGGTAATGGAAGTGTAATTTATACAATATTTCAGAAAAAAAACTGTCAATATATACCAACAGCCTTAAGAAAAAATGTACCAACTCTTGACCCAGAAAATCTCATTATCAGAATTAATCCTTAAGCAATTATTAAAGCTGTTTTCAAATATATCTAGAAGGCCCTTCCTCACAGTTATTTGTATGGCAAAAGATAGAAAATAATATAAATGTTTATTACTATGGAATGTTTAAGCAAATATAGCAAGTAAATAGGAGAGAATATTATGTATTTTTAACATAATATTTAGAAGATTATTTAATGCATGTTAAAATGTTTATAATATTGTTAGGTTAAAAGATACTGTGCACCATAACAACTTGGTTTTAGGGGGTGTATATAGATAGACAGACAGATAGATAGATAGATAGATAGATAGATAGATAGATAGATAGATACAGACACGTAAAAAACAGACTGTAACTATTAATTTATTATATATGAAGCAAGTAAGTTTGGATATATGAGCTGTTTGGAAAAAAGGGTCATAAATAAGAAAAGCGATGAACACAAATACAAACTGCAATGAACACTTCACTCAATTGAAATACTCTTTTAAATTTTAGTTACAACTGATGTGAGATATGATGCATCTTATTAATGATAAGGCCTTCTTTGGTGACCTCAACTAACCTCTGGAGGCCAATTAGCTATTCTGCTTCTAGAAAAAAAATTCGCTGAACTTAGTCAGAAGTTTGGATCAGGTTACTGCGGCCTGCAAAGGTGGCTCAATTGCTGAGTCTATAAGTTCTCATACATTTTTCTCTACTTCAGACTCATGATTCAGCATCCGCAGTGCTCCCGGCACTGGCACAGCTGACAGAAGCTGTGGTTTGTACAAATGCCAGAAAGCACCGTTCTCGTGCTTGATTTAGCATTTCTGCTCACATTCCACAGCATTAACTTTTAGGGAGATTCAACAACTCCCCAGATGCAGCCTAAGGCAAGAACTGACAGACTAGTAAAAATAAAATATGGAAGTTCTTAATCTAGGGTGGAAAATTCAAAGGTTTGGAACTCACATCAAATTACAAATGTGTCCACCGTTAATTGGGCAGTTATAAATCCTGAGCAAAGCCATGGTTCCCCGGGCAGCATATACAATTAAGACCGCCTGTAAATATTTGCTGCAAGACTTCAAACTGACAAAGCCAGTTCTGTATGCCGCACAAGCAAGCCAGCCCACACATAAAAGGTCCACTTTTGTGCCAGCACTCATTAGCAATTTAGAAAAAATAAATCCGATAATGTTTCCCTACTTTGTTTTGTTTTTTTCTACGTCTTCCCCCATGCCCGTGGTATCCGTGGCCACGGCTGAAGCTCAATGGCACTCTGTGGACTTCCTGCAGATCAGTCCTGGACATAGCCATTCCACAGATTTTTACCCTGATTGGTGGAGATCATTGTGTTCCTGACATACAAATAATCTTTCTTGTTTTAATATAAACCCACTTGCTGCTGATGGATCTTCCGTGAAAAGAATAAAATCTCCAACTAAAGGAAATCAAGCGTTTACCTCTATATTATAATGCTCGGTGGCCTTGAGCAGGTTTATTCACCCTCTCTCTGCCTCCATTTATTCCTTTGCACAACAGAGATAATACTATCCACCTCTAAGAATTTTTGTGAAGATAAAGAGGGAGAATGCTGCCTAAATCTTCCTTCTCCCACCAGTACTCTGCCCTTTTCGAGCACCAAAGTCACTTGGACTAAATACTTATTCTAATAATCTGACCAGGCTTATCATTCAGATTCTATGACCATGAGCCTGGCTATCTACTACTTGAAGATGCTGATATGGAATGGTATAGCTCTTTATACCTTTCACTTACATGAACCTGTAATGTTATCTCAAACACATTTGTAGTTTTAATAAATTTCTCTTAAATATATTTTAAACTTAAAATTTGTACCCTTGTATAAAAAGACAAATGGTTTATTGAGAGAGACATCAAAACAATGTGGTGTGCACTGAACAGTTCTAAGATTCAGTATATTTATACCACAAGATTTCCACACGCTGTTAACTATACCTTAGAGTACTGTGGTTTTCCATCTTCGTAGTGAATCTCCACATAATCGGAAGACAGCAAACCACTACAAAGGGAAGAAAACAGAGTGATTTCTGCATCTAAGACATTTCAAAGTTTAAAAATAATCAGCTCAATATATGGATGTGAAGAGCATGTACACCACAAATAGCAACTGTCCACAAAAGAGGTTATCATCAAGTCTTAAATGTCATCCAGTAACAAGTCATTCCTCAGTCTATTCAAAGATACAAGATATAGACAATTTAAAGGTGAACTCCTTTTATACACACTATTCGTCATTTGATTGATATGTTAATTAATATGGAACAACCAAAAAAGCCAGGTAAGTGGAGGAGATAGATGCTCTATAATGTTCTAAATAATTGGAATCTCATGAAATAATCACTGAGAAAGAGTATAGAATAAAGGCCAGATATGTAAATATTTTAGGCTTTTCAGGCCACATGGTCTCTATCACTACTGCTCAACTCTGTCTCACAAAACCAGCCACAGACAACGTGTAAGCAAATGAGCATGGCTGTCTTCCAAAAAAATTTCTTTAATGGCCACTGAAATTTGAATTTCACATAATTTTCACACCAAATGAAATATTATTCTTTAATTTTTTCAACTATTTAAAAACATAAAAACCATTCTTAGCTTGAGGACTGTACATAAACATATACAGCTGGATTTGGCCAAAAGGCCATAGTTTGCCAACCCCTGGAATAAAACAATAGTTAAGAGTATAAATTTTGAAGTTAAACAGAGTAGGCTTTAAAGCCCAGCCCAGTCTCTCAATAGTGATGTGACCACGAATAAGTTACCCAACTCAGCCTCTACATGACTCTAATACATGAGAGAGAGTGTGCGTTTCATAGGATTGTGAGGATTAAATGCACTGCTCTGCCCAGGAGTCAGCACTGATCAATAATGGGCATTGAGGCTGTCACTATATTTACTTTAATTCAACTTCTTCAAACACATTCACCCTATACAATGTGGAAAATACAAAATATGAGTCTCTGAAAGAGTGCTGGAACATTAGATCAATTGGGTTCCTGTTTGGGTTCTGCCACTAGAGATAATGATAACAACGGATAACTCACATTTACGGAATACTTACTATGTCCTAGACACTGTTCTAAGGACCACAAGGGTATTAACTCATATAATCTTAATGGTAACTGAAGGACATAGTAGGTTCTAGTATGAGCCATATGTGTGTCCTAAATTAGGGCTCCATTTCCTCTTCTGCAAAAGAAAGGGCTAGAACAGATGCTTCCTCAGGTCCCCTTCCTGCTATGATACTCTATTTTCTATAAATCTGTCTAATAATAGGTTTTCTTATTAGTAAATCTTGACACTACTTCTATGGGAGGACTCGATGATTTTGCATCATTTTGAGAGCTGTGCCTGATGCAATTCTAAAGTGACCCAATAAGGAGGGCCGGAGGAGCCTTAAAGCCAGTCAGTACATGGGAGCCGCGTGTATGTGTCCAGCATGGTTTCCTGTATGGGCTGAAGGCCAACCTTTACAACATAGAAGTAAAGCAGAGGGATGCTCTTATCTTATACGGGTTTTTCTATTAAAATTACTAATCAAATGTGTATCTACTGATGACTCTACACTTGAAACTAATTTGTGATAAATCCACTCATTTCCTTTTTAAAAATCTAAGTAATATTCAAAGTAATGTCAATTCTCAATTCTATATACTTGTGAATACCTGACAGGATGCAGAAACTTTTTTCATGTCTAGGTCATTAAGTCAGCTGCCAGCACTGTGAATACATATAAACAGGGCTGTTGATAATAACATTTCTCTGAGGAATGCTTCCACAACATCAAGAGATAGAGAGGTTTCACTAACTGCATTCTAATTACCTTTCTCTACAGAGAATTCATTATTTTCAAAATTTTCAACCACACAACCACTGGAGCATGTCTAAGAATTAAAAATAAAAGTTATTATAGACTATTACTTTTGTTTGTAATTACAAAATTAAATAGTATTCTAACCATAAATTGCCAAATTTGATAAAGATAACTTTAATTATCTCATTTCTCCCTTTTTAAAGGGCTGCTGCCTCCCTTCCCCATAGATATAATAGACAAGCCTATTTCTAGTATCTCCTACATTTGAAAATCTTAAGAAAAATAGATACTTTCTAGGAGCTTATGACAAACACTGAGATGAACATAAAATAATACCATAGGCTCCCTGTCACACCACCACTCAACCCTCCCTCCTCCTATAAGTAGCACATGTGCCCATTTGCTCTATCCTTTCCTACTGCCTGACCCCAGTAATCCCTCCCTTAATACTGTTTCTTTCATTCATCACAGCATCCCCAGCACCTGGCTTGATGCCTAGCACATAGTAAGCCTAATCAACATTTACTGCGTGACCAAACATCTAGGAACATGTACTAGATGCCAGGCCCATACCATGTGCTGGGAAGCTGGGATGAAGAATGCAATTCTTTGAAACTGAAAATAAGCAAATCAGCACCAATGTATGAGATTAGTCACCTCATCCTCAAATATTATTTGTAATTTCCCTGAAAGTGAATTAATGCCAACTGAAATGTAATCTAATTAATTACAAAAGTCTTGAAGTTATTTTGAAATGAGACCTTTCAGTGATAGGCAAGTAACACTAGAAAGGAAGAGCTGAATAGTTCATTTGCTGTGGCATGTCTCCAGCCCTGGCCAGCAGAGAAGGAACAGGTAATCTATATCTCTGTGTGCCTGAAGATGAGTTGCCTGACAGTCACTTCCTATAGGTGCTCGGCAAGGCCTTTCCTCCACCTCTGCTCAGTAGTTTTCCTAGCAGAACTAACTTCCTGTTGGAAACAAAATGATCTGACATGCCAATGCTAATTCATTTAGCAATGTTGGTCCCAAGCATAAATTGTCATTTTACTTTGCTGTTCAGTCAGTGGGGGTGGCGTGGTGGGGGGATTAGTTCTGAGTTGCCTAATAAATTGCAGGAACTGGTGAACGTGAATTTCTGAACATCCTAAGTTCTTAAATAAATATCCTTCTTCTAATCATTTAAGTTACAGGAAAGCTAGATACACCTTGGCTACTACAGTGCTTCTCCTGCAGGTTACCTGTACAAAAGTGACTTTTGGAAGTAAAAAGATAAATTATGAAATGGAAATTCCAAGCAAGGTGGAAGAGAGTGGAAGAAATAAATAAGGAAATTCTCTTGAACCCATTTACTATGCACCTTCATGGTCAAGTTGCACCATGGAGGTAGTGAAAAGAACATAAACGCTAGAGAGTTAAACTGAATGTGAGTGTACTCAAAAAACAAAGGACCAGGGTAAGCACCTTGAAGATGTTGGACTCTAAGAGCAGGAGAATGGTACGACAAAAATGTGGCAAATGAGCCAAGAATCAGATTGATGGTTGGGACCAAAAAATTGAATTGTGACTCATAAGATATGGGAGGAAGTGATGTCTACTCCTCTAGTGAGACCATTAAATCAATGCATGATTATCCAAGCTCTTTCTTCCATGGTGACCCTTGGAGTCACATGACTCAAATGGCACAGGTACAGAATAAATGTGGCCAAGATCCCCATCATTCTTTGGAGAATCGCCTTCTAGTAGAGCCACTAAACTTGTACTAGATCATAATTTGAATAAGAGACAAAATTTTTTTGATGTTGAATCTCAGATTACTTGCCAAGAAATCCCTAGTGCCTAGGAAAAAAAAGTTTTTTTAAAACATCATGGCAAATTTCATTTAAAAAAAAGAGGAAGTAGAATGGACACTAGGGGAAGGAAGGGGCAAATAGAGGGAAGATGAAACCAAAAGGCACTGAGCATGCTTGGTAGAAGGGGAAGGACACCATCACTCCAGAGACATTTTGTAACAAAGGGGCTGAAATGGTCCACACCAGCTTCAGGCTCTTCAGAAGACAGAGAATGCCCAAGCCCACTAAACCAAGTTCTCCAAGGCTTTTTAAGAAACAAATTTGCTCTGCAGTATAAATGAGGGAAGAGGTACCACGATTTCCAAGAGATTATCCATGTGCTCCAGTGCCTCACTGCTGAATCCCACCTAGGTCCCCCCAAAGCCAGGGAACTCTGTAACAGGGACCCCTCTTGCCCTCACAGCCCTGGAGTGCTTGAAGGTGCTGGTCCCTGGGAAGGAGGCAGTGATAAGGAACCCCTAGGAACTGAGTTACAGAAGGTGAATGACTTCTAGTTTTTTGAAAAATAACTTGAACCTCATACTTTGAAGAAAAAACCATAAGCTTTCTTTTGGGTAATTGTCATGAAAGGCTGAGTGTGTTAACCAAGCAAACTAAATTGTTCAGAATTTGACAACATAGATAACAGGGCCTTGAGCTATAAGTTAGATGACTAGGAAAGACATTCATTGGATCACAAGGAAACCATCTGTTCTACATGAGTTAAAAATCATTTACTTCCTTGTAAAAAAAAATAGTCAAACTACCAATCTCTAGAAGTCCCTTCCAGTTCTGAAACCTACATTTGCTGAAATTCATGTGTTGAGCTCTCAGTCCAAATCTGATTAAGATATAGAGTGGGCCGTGGGGAGCAGAATGAGTTCTTTTGAGGGGGCCTACAAGCCAACGGGGCATTCCTTCACCAGCAGAGCCGAGGAAAAGTTTAGAAGAGTAGCAAGCTCCACAGCTTAACAACTGGGTGGTCATATAATTTATCATCCAAATCAGGCCATTTCTGGAAGTGAAAAGAGGCATATTAATAATTACACCAGGACAACTGACATAAATCAGGAAGCACTGTGCTGGGAAAACTAGGACATATGCTAACCCTCCCTAAAGGTCAAATTTACGGTTCACGCGTCAAGTTCTACGTGGAAGGTCAGGCTAGTCTATGAGGTAAAAAATACCCCAAATCTAAGATGTTGCTAAGCAAGCAGTCTGGGAGTATATCTCCTTCTCCAGCTGCTTTTGGGTTCTGTGACTACATTTTACATGGCCACTGTTTAGGACAACCTTTAAGTAGACACCTTAGGTTCTCTCTCACAACATCAGGAATTAGATATTGGGAGAGGAGTTGGCAGTTCAAGATGTAGAAGGTAGAAAGCTATGAGTCTGCGTTCACTGTAATATTCTGGACTCATCAGGTCTTGACAAGCCATGCTCCTTGCCACACAAATGTCCTAATTCAATTCTCCATGGTAAAACATATAAGTTAGTTTCCATATGTGTTCAAACTGGAACTAGAGCAGAAGTCAACAAAGAATGAAAGATTATGTCTAAGAAAAGGGAGTGCCACTAATGTCCATTTTCAAATCCACTCATCTGACTATCTTCTGTTTGCCAGTATTTATCTTCTCAGTATTAGGAACACTGATCATCCCAAATGGCCCTTTAAAGATTCACACAACAAATCTCCTGTCCTCTTCCCCAGCAGGTCTCACTTTGGTTCATTTAATGACAACATATGTTGGTCACTTGGGATATTCTCAGCTTCACGGGGCTTCAAGCATAACAGCATTGCACAATGAAGCACCGGGCCCACTCTCTCTTTATGCTACAAGCTCCTCTTTTTTCCTTTCATATACACAAATATTTTTAATTCGCTAAATACTTACTATAAGTGGTAATGAAGAATTTAAACTCATTCTATTACAATAACCTTTCTGTCTTTATAATGTTTTCCTTTTTGAAAACAATGGACTTAAATGATTTTTCAATCACGACTTTTCCAAAGTTTTAAGAAAAAGTTAGACTCATTCCACCTAAAAAATTTTTTTATACCAAAACTTGTTTCAACTAGAAAATATATACTCTTTTGGATGTAAACAATACAAAGGACTTTTAAGCTGTGATAAGTATTGTAGACATGGAGAGGTTGGGATTTAAGAATATAGAAATAATATGTTAAGTGGGTGAAAGTAATTACAGGTTGAATTAAAGCTTTGTGTTAAGTCAAACAAAGATGGCATGCTAGGCAAGGAACTGGGAAATGTGGGCACATTTCATAGGAACAAAGCTGCAGGTGGATAACACTCCTAGCATAAGCGGGATATAGGGGTGTAAGCTTTTCCTGCATCTCACATGTGGTGGCCCCATGTACCACGATACAGTTAAGAACACTGTCGTATAATAAGAACAGGAAACATAGGCAGGGCTACGAGTTAACAGACAGGGAAGTAAAGAAAGGAGAAGTTAGGAGGGAAATAAGGAATGAATTTGAGGTGATGTAAAAGCTGAGGACCCCCACTCAAGCAGGCTTGATTAGCTAATAAGAATAGCCAATTAAGAGTTTCCTTTGGAGAAGGTGTCATCAATAAAAACACCTTTAGTTAAATAAAAATGAAAGATGTTTAATGTCTCCTCTCCAACTTTTAAACCAGACTCTGTGAAGTTGCTAACTCATTCCTAGTGTGGCTGCCAGTTATCTACACAAATATAGTTACTCTCACATATGTCATGAAACAAAAAATTTTAAACACAAAGAAAACTGCACCAAATAAAGATGGCATATCTTTTGAACAGTTATATAAAACTGAAACACTTTGATGCATAATTTTCAAAGATATTGAATATTATAGGTTGTCAAATATTGCTAATCCAGATTCTCTTCTGTTCTGCCCAATATTCATTTATACAATTATTAAACCAGGCATCACACATAGTGAAACTATAGAGAAAACAATATAAAGATAGAAGGATTGTTGTAATAGACTGAGTCTAAATTCTGTCTCTTCATTACAACTTAGTGTAAGTTTTTATGAATTAAAAATATTTATGTGTATGAAAAGAAAAAAGAGGAGCTTATAGCATAAAGAGAGAGTGGGCACGGTGCTTCACTGTACAATGCTGTTATGCTTGAAGCCCCATGAAGCTGAGAATATTCCAAGTGACCAGAATTTGTTGTCATTAAATGAATGAATGTATGACGTGATGAGGAGTAGGACAGGAGACTTGTTGTGTGAATGTGTTAAGGGCCATTTGGAATGATCGGGGTTCCTAATACTGAGAAGTTAAATATTGTCAATCAGAACATGGTGATCAGATGAAAATGGACATCAGTGGCACATTGTTTATACAGTGCCCATTCCTTCCAGGTATGCATGAAATGCTCAAAAGAACACAAAGGAAACCAAAGAGGAAACCAGCAGAAATAACAAGTTATGTTAGGCATCCAGTTATAAGATATATACGCAAAACAAACACATTCCAATGTGCACCAGCAAAGACAACCTAGCAGTGATCTGGGGGGAAAGTTTCTGCTAATGATGACAACAATGGCACAACTTTTATAAGTGTAGGGTCTATGTGGATATTCATACACATACATACATATGTACAGATGTACATATCTCCTCTTTAACTTTAATGTAATTCCAAACAAAATCTCAGAAAGTTTTTTAACTTGACAAAATTATTTTAATGTTCATCTTAAAGAATGAATGTTTATAACTACTCTTTAAAAAAAAAAAGAGAAGTAACAATGGGACCTTATATGCCACTATAGTAACCAAGACACAGAGCACTGGCCTAATGAAACACACGGCCTAAAGGGCAGAATGGAAAGTTTGCGAGAGGTTCAAGTTCATATCAAAAATGCAATATATAAAATAATAGCATTTTAAGTTGAGAAAGAAGATAATAAATAAAAAAATAAAGATGTTTATTCTTTATTTAGACAAGCGACCAAACATTTGGGGAAAGTTAGATCCCTACATCAAATCTGACACCAAACTAATAATATATGTATTAAAGATATGTATGTTAAAAAACAAAGCCATAAATTTATTATAAAAATATAGCTGAATGTTAGGAAGGAGACACCTTTTTAAGGATGACATTAACCCAGAAATTATTAAAAAAACAGATGAGTATAAAAATTTTTTAAACTTACATTAGTTAAAAAAAGAATATCATAAACAAAATTTCAAGGCAAAGTGAGAAAAAATTTTCAAAATATATGGAAAACAAAGGGTTACTATCCTTACATAAGGAACCAAAAACAAGTAAAAACAAACAACCCAGCAGAAAGTGGGCACAAAACATGGGCAGGTGCTTCATAAAATATAATGTACAAAATGCAATTTGCAGAAAAAAGAAAACAAGAAATACTAATGGTGATTAATCATTTATAAATCTATAATTATATTAGAAATAAAAGACCCATAAATTAAAATTGCCTTAAGAGACCACTTTTCCCTATCAGTTTAGAAATTAAAATGAATGATAGTAGGCAAAGCTGGCAAGAATGGAAAAAACCTGGCAACTCCACACATTATACTGGGAACATAAATTAATATGCCTTTCCAGAAGGCAATTTAGCAATAGCTATCAAAAGCCCTGAAAGCACATTTGCCCTTTAAGTCCATATGTTTTTATAATCTTATAAGTGCTACTTATAAAGGTTTCCTGAGGAAATAACTAGATAAGAGCAAATACACATGCACAAACAGCTATTCTCTGCAGATGATGTAGATATGAGTAGGTTTACATGTTCTTTTACAGATACTTGGAAAAATGAGGAAGATGTTTACAATACCCTTCAATGAAACAAGCAAATGAGGAAATATTATGTTTGGCAACTTTTTAATAATATATTGCTATGTTCACATACAGAAAAATATCTGCAAAGACAAACTCACAAATATAATAGTGGGCTATTGCTTTCTATAGAACTTTCAATAGTATTTGTTTTCTTTTGCTTACTCATAATTCATATATTCATATTGAATTACATTACCTATTAAATGAATATACATTACCTATTAAAATAAGAAACCACAATGAATATACATTACCTATTAAAATAAGAAACCACAATACAAGCTATAATTTTTAAAGGATGAGAAATATAGCTCCTTTAGAAAGAAAATTAATTAATTACTAATTTCAAACCCAGGAAAAGAAAAGAGCCACAGACACTGATAATAGCCAGGCCTGCTGCCTCTGTCCCCTCAACTTAATGCAACTGACATTTCCTGAACACCTAGAGGTTGGGGTGAGGACAGGAAGAGAAACAAAACACAGTCCCTGCCCTCAAGGTGATTATAATCTTATAAGACAAGGCAGCAGGTACCTTAATATCATAAATAACAAAGCATCAAGGTGCTCTAAAGGAGAAGTTAATTTTCACTAGGATGATCAGAATCTTTTCAGAAAGAAAGCAGGGTTCCAGGGCAAGTTCATAACAAAATATAAACAGGGAAAAATATAAGCAGGAAGAATCAGGTCATATAGACAAAGACGATGGTGTACAAACACATGAGACAGGAAAAGGTTGAGAAGCATATTCAGGGAGCAACTAGAATTGTGGTAGTCATAGGGGGATGGTGTTAAAAAGGCAGGTCTGGGACCAGACAGTATATAGGTTTAAGCAAGAAGTTGGAACTTTGAAAGCAAAGGGAACTGTGGGACTAGGAACTCCGAACTTGGAAGGCGAAACGTGGCTCTCCTCTCTATAAGAGCTGAGAGCAAGTACTTCATTTGTGTTCTCAGAAACTGCAAAGACTTTAGGGCCTGGAAAGGGCTGAACACAGATAAGATTCCTTTACTGGGTCAATTAGAGCCATCTGCAAAGTAATTAATGTTAACAGCAGGAGAGAATGGCAAGAGACCAGCAAAGACACTAAGAAAAGGCTTTCCACATATGAAAACCTGTAGCTTTAACTTTCCTTTACTCATTCAATTAATGGCTGAAGACTAAATGAGAGGGGGAAAAAAATAAAGCCAATGAGGGTCAAGAATTAACAAAGATTAAAGAGAACTTCATTTGTACTTAAATGATTCAATTTCTGTAAATATCTTTACTATAAATTAGAGATATTTGTCCTAAAACTTGTTATGCAAACAATAACATGAACTTTGCAATGTTATGCTGTCTTTATAAAGAGTAAGATTTTTATAGAATAACCACAATTGTCTTTTATGTGCTCTTTTCCACATTTTACCCTACTTAGGTGTCTAACCCTTCATTTCTCTTGTGCTGCCACAATCTGACATGCATGCATGGTTATCTGCTTGCTGAACTGAGACTCAAGTCCTCTGCAGAGCAAGTCCAACAAATCAGAATGAAGACAAGTCTGCACAACCCTATAAAGAAAAAGGCATTTGAAGTTGTCACCCTAGATGTCTCTGCACTAGGCAGAAAACAATACTCTGTGGTATTCTTCATACATATTATACAGAGGCATTTAGAGATAATAACCATGGTCACTCCCAAATATTAGATATATCTAAGAAATTATCCCAATGTAGCTATTAGAAACATACTGCAGTAATAGCAAACCAGTATGGCTGATAAGAACATGACACGGCAATGAAGAGAAGGAGAAAGAAAAAGGAGAGCTTTCTAATGATTTCTTCAAGCAAGACAGAATGATTATCATACAAAATAGCAATGATTTTTTAAATTGCCATTTAGAAAAATTATCTTCAAATTTATCTGACCTTCTGAGGACACTCCATTCCATCAAACAATTATTTACTGGGCCTTTGATTGTTTGAAAGAACAAAAAGTGCAGCGCCCTCGGGGGTCCGTCCTCCAGATCTCTAACTTGCTTCAACTGTGTTTCAATGGAACAGACCCAGGGACGCCCCCTCCTCCAACCTCCCACCACCTTCCAACCTTTTTTCCAGTTGCAATCTTTAGAATTTTCTCAGCCATCGCTGGCCTCCGAGACCAGCCAACACCGTGTTTTTAGCTTAATTCCTTATTGCCAAACTACCATGAGCTCTAAAATCAGAATTATTCCACCGAGGTAGAGGCTTGGTTAACCTACTTCTGTGGGCCTCATACACATACCTCTCTCTGTGCTTCTATTTTGACCACAACAATTTGGCTCTGGAAGGCGTGGGCCACCTCTTCCACAGTTGGCTGGGGGGAAACACCAGGGCACTGAGCATCTTTAAAGACACAAAACCAGTGTGGCAGCCATGCCCTCTTCCAGGACCTGTAGAAGTCTTCCTGAGATGCATGGGGTAAAACTCAGGATGCTGCAGGAGCCGCCACAGTCATGGAGGAGAACCCAAACCAGGCCCTTTTGGACCTGCATGCCCTGGGTCCTATTCACGCAGACCCCTATCTTTGTGACTTCCTTGAGAGCCACATCCTAGATGAGGAGGTGAAACTAATCAAGAAGATGAGCGGCCATCTGACGAACCCCGCAGGCTGGCCAGTCTCCAGGCCGGGCTGGGCAAATATCTCTTCAAAAGGCTCACTGTCAAGCACAACTAGGATCCTTTGTAACCAAGAGGCTTTTGAGGGGCCCCTCTGCATCCCCATGGTGTTGGCCTGAGCCTCTCCCTACAACTAAGAGGCAGCCTTCTAACCATCCTAGAGCCCTCTCCCATGCCTTGGACCAAATTGAAACAATAAAGCTTTTTGCAGTCAAAAAGAAAGTCATGATTTGCCTAACGGCCAATTAATTTCTCTAACTAAAGAGAATTTTCATTCTTTCAAATTATGTACCATTTCAAAACAATAACAACACAACAGACTTCTGAAAACTATAGAATTTATTGGGAAAACTACTACTTACTTGCAGTTTCTCTGGAAAGAGGATTTCTTCCAACTAGTGTGCACTTTCAGATTCAATGTAGTTTATCAGAGAGCTAACTGAGCCTTTTTCATTCTACTTACTGTTATAATCTTAGTCATAAAAGAATGTCTGAACTGGAAAGACACCCAGAGCTATTTGTTGTTTGAAGAAGTGAACATGAATCAGTGAATAAATGAGTAAGCAGGAATCGAGAGATCCAGTTCTTAGCCTGATTCTGACACTGACTATCTCTAAGATCTTGGGGAAGTTCTTAACATTGTGAAGCAAGTTTTCTTCCTTAAAAAAAAATACTGAATTATAAGGTCTCAAAGAAAATTTCCTAGTCTAATACAGTGAATGTATGACTGCTACCATCTCCTACCCTAAAAATATAGCTGTGCAAAGCTGGAAGTTGGGGACTGTGAGTGCACACATCTCATCAATTTGGTACATGCTTTGTCAAATAATCAACAGTCTATCTGCTAGGCCAGGATACTGGGACTTCAGGTCGACCTCTTCCAGCATGGTGCTGAAAGGACAGTTCCATTCAGGTTGTGTATATTCTGTAAAGAGCTGCTCTATAATTTTTTTTCTAATTCTACATATTTCTCTATTGTTCAACCAAAAAAAAAAAGCACACCTCAATTTCTAAGATGTAAAGTTATAAACCTTTTCTATACATTAGACTAATAATGAACAAAAAACTTTTACATAGAAACTAATCTGAGAGCTAATGATCAAGATCTGCTACATTTATGTTAATACCAACCTATTTAAGTGGTGTGCTGAAAATCAGACAACACAATTATACAACTGTTTTTTGATTGTAACTAATATAAGTCAAAAATTTAAAGCCATACTAACATGATTTATTATAAAGATACTAAAAACCAAGAATAACATGGAAAAGTAAGTCCTTATCCTATGCAAGCAGCTTAAGATAAGCAAATTTCAAGACATCTGATGTCACTTTGAAAAAACATATAAAATAGTAATTACAAGTGACTAATTCTATTTCAGTCTATGTATGCAGTCTGGACATTTTGCATAATATTAAAACTGAATTTTTATCTTTGAAAAGCTACTCAGATAATTAATTATGTGCACTTGATTCTATCAATATGTCTTAAAAGTAATTTAAGATAATTTATAGACACACACCTTCCTTCCATTTTAATGTAATGTTCCAGTAATAAAATCAAATCAGTGGTGGCAGGAAAAAAAAAAAGCAGAACAATAGATCTATAAATCAGAGATTTAAGGCAATTTCTATAGATGGGCTTTTCTTCCAGCCAGACAACTTTCATTAAATTGTCTTAAAATTTTAAGTTCATATCGACAATCTTACCCACATTCACCATTAAAATGACTCTCAATGTCGGGACCAAAAGCAAAATTTTTATAAGATTCTAAAAGCAGCCAAATCCCAGGGAGACTGACACAGAAAAAAGAGAAACTATTCTATTTAGGTCTTTTCAGAGAAACTATTTTTAGTTTAATCTTAAAACCAGGGATTTTTAGAACACTGGTGGAAATTCTAACAATTAACTATATGATCCATAGTGGCAAATTCACTAAATATCTATAGTAAGTTCTAGGATTGTAAGTGGGTAGGATTGGAGATGATGGAGAAAGAAAAAAATTCTAAGTGAATACAGTTATATCCAAGAAAGCCATACCACAGTTGGTAACTTGCAACAAGGGTAGAAAATGGAGTGAACTACAATCAGAGAAAATCCAGAACCTAGTGATCTGGTAGAGTCTAAACTCTAGGTAAAGAGAATATTCAGGAGCTGAAATGCACATAGAAGCAAGAGACCACACCAGATAAACAAATGAGACTCTCCAAACTACGATAGCATGGAAAGGGCAAGTACTATGTTATATCCACAGTTCTTAGTATTATTGCCTGCGCAGAGGGAACATTCTAATAAAGTTTTGTTGATGATGAGTCAACAAGCCAGGAAACTCAGAAGAAACAAAAGACAAGAGAAGATGGCACAAGACACTCCAGTCCAAGAAATCCATAGGAAGGTGAGGGTCCCACAGTCAGAACTTAAACCTTAAGTAAGTAAGGTGGGGTTTCAGAGAGGACATGGCAGAGATGGCAAGAAAACTTTTGAGACTTGGGCTACTTTTTGTCTCTGTCTTTGATAGATAAGCATCTGAGAAGTCAAAAACCAGTCTGAGGCAGTCAGCACATGAACAGTGGGAATGTATGGCTGAA
Organism: Macroglossus sobrinus; assembly: GCA_004027375.1. Taxonomy (NCBI): domain Eukaryota; kingdom Metazoa; phylum Chordata; class Mammalia; order Chiroptera; family Pteropodidae; genus Macroglossus; species Macroglossus sobrinus. Next base: position 196,725 of record PVKZ01001573.1, read on the forward strand.
AGAATGTAATATAAAAGTAGATGTGATCGTAAGATTACTCTAAGAGCAGTCCTCTATACAATTTCAACATCTACCTAGAGCTTTATGAAGGGTGTGTGTGTGTGTGTGTGTGTGTGTGTGTGTGTGTGTGTGTGTAATTCCTTAATGGGCTATCTATAACAAATGGTAAGACATGGAAATGCTGCTAGTCTATATCCTCAAGGACCAGGAGTCAGTGAGGTAAAGAAAAGTTGTGTGTTTTCAAAATGACAGACCAAGACAGAAAATTTCTAATTGCTCCTGATAACACCAGATAAAGGTATGTTGGGTAAAAGTCCATTGAATATTTTCATTATATATGTTTGAACCTTTCATTTTACCCTAATTCTAATTTCAGTAAGAGAGTATGAACCGCTGAAACCTTACCAGGAGTGTTAATTCTCTTTATAATCCTAAACAAAGATGGCATCCATGCCATCTTTATTTTCTCCTGAAAATTCTGTTGTTATTATTTGTTATTATTATTTTGCTATTTTTGATAAAAATATCCCAAATCTCCTACACAAATTAAAGATGAGGGGGCTGGGGCTGGAAAGACATCAGAAGAGCCCCTAAGACAATAGTATTTCTCAACCTGGACTGTGGGTATATGTGAATGCCCATTTATTGTTCTTCTTTAAACTTTAAAAATATATTTCCACTCTTTTATGTGCATATTTCATAATTTTAATATATTAGAGAAAAAAGAATCCAAACTACCTACCTATAAGTAATAAAAACAGAAGAACCTGATCCAATTCTGACTTAAATATTTTGAGTATGAGACAAATTGAGCCAGAAATGGGCCAAGAAAAATGTATTAGAATTCAAAAGCTATCACTACTAAGGTCAGAGGGGGAAAAAAATCTCTAAAGAACATGTGGGAGGTGAAAAGCACACAGAGAACAAAAGGCAAAGAACTTTCTCCTTCTCTAAAAATAGCAGGCCTATTAGGCCATTTTTAGACTCCAGTGTTCATGTAGGAGTCCATTTCTATTAAAAGAGTAAAACTTAGAAAGGAAAAAGAAGTTCTTGGAAGATATAAAAGTATGAAAAAGAAAAGTTCAGAAATGTAACAAGATATAATAGACCTGACAGAATTTGAACTAGATATGACTTTATTATCAAAATATTTAACTCTCAAACTAGAGAGCTAAAGAAACAAAAGATTAAAGGATGAAACCAACAAAATCTTTCCATGCACTGATTTTCCTTGGAATTACATTAAAACAGTGAAGAATGTGGGTGGCGCACAGAGCACACTGCTATAGCAAATAATTGCTTTCAAAACAAAAAGGCAAGTGATACCATCTTGTACCCTTCAATGGAAAAATCTACAAACTTAAATTTGATTTTTTTTTAAAGACACCCTTGTTTTCAATAGCCAAAATCGCCATGGCTAGAAAATACCAATCTCAAGTATTTTGATAATCACTTACAAACATTCTGATGAATTCATAATATATACGTATATCTCCCCTAATTCATCCCCAATTCTCCCCTTGTTTAAAAGATTTATTTGCTCCCAGGAAGGTGGAATTCATGGATGATACCACCAACAGTGGGTTTAAGGACAAGCAAGAGCTGTGCCACCACTATACTAAGGTATACTCATATTATACAATACAAGCCACTTCAAGACGTTTTATGCTCAATAAGACCCTTTTCAGAGTTCCTATTTTTTTCATCAAAGGCAATGTATTACAGTGTTAGATATTTAGAGTATCCAATAATTCTGAAAAGGATTATTCTAGGAGTGTTTACACATGCATGCTCAGAGGGTCAGATCAATATTATAAACTGTTCTATTTTTATATACAATTTTTAAAATTCTGGAGCCATGTAATGACAGTTAATAGCCTTTTTGAATGACTAATAATATCTATAACCAAAGGATACTCTTCGCATGACTAATAATTTAAATATCCACACTAAATTGCAATCTAAAAATCAGAAAGGATGAGTGAAGAAACCGCATAACGAGGCTTTTATCCTTTTTCTGTGCCTCATGCCTGATCATTCCTGTAATTCTTAACTAGAAAGGAATTTTAGTTTGTTTATCCTTTAAAAGGATATTAAACAGCGTGTTTAAAAAACTGAAAGATAATTCTAATCTTTTATCCCAGAACCTCAGATAACTAGCATATGAATATCCGTTTTCTTTAATCCTTTTATCTGGATTCCAGGCATTGCATCCTTTTCTAGAGTTGCCTAAATTTCACAACAGTTGTCATTGAAACAATGACCTAAATCTCCCAAATCCCTGTCATCTCTGCCTAGTGTTGGATAACTCAGTATTAGTTCCTACTTAATAGGCTCTCATTTGGAGTCATCCATTCTGCTAGTCCAAGGCTATGGCCACCACAACATACCTAAGAGAAATGCTTAATGCTCAAAATACTTGAAAAGACTGAAAAACGTTTCCCTCCCTCTCAATTTTCATCTTAGTCTATCATTGATTTTCTGTGATCATAATCTTTATAAAAATTATAAACACCGATCATAAATAATAACAGACAAAATATATAGGAACAAAAAACTACTACATGTTCCTTATGAAGAGAAATGGTCCTAATTTCAATTTACTGAAAGTTACAAAGCTAAATACCGGGAAATATGAGCCAACACTTATCTCCCCAAAATCTGAAGGAGTCAGAGGATTTTTGAGAGGTGACATGAAGAAAAGAAAGGAGTGAGGTGAAAGTGCAAACACCTGCTCACCACACAGAGCTCCGAGGAGGTTCTGAAATGAGCTCCACTGACCCCTTCATGCACGCAGTGAGAGATGGGCCTCCAGAAACAAAGACTGGCAGACTGGTGAAGAGTGATAAAAGTAACAAGGCCCAAATGTTGTGGGGCCCTGGCTCATTCCTCCCGCCCAGCCACCACACTCTTCTTCCCACACTAAACTTCAGCAAACAGCTAGACCCATACATGGACTCATTATAACTAAAAAGAAACAAACAGGGGACATGAGCATAGATACTGAGAAAGAAAAGATATATACACATATATACATATAGATATATATACACATATATACATATATATATTATACATATATATTATACATATATAATACATATATATATGTAGGAGATTAAGGAAATATATCCATCTATCTATCTTATAATAAATATATTACAAGGAAACAGAGGATATGATTAATCCTCAGGGAAAAAAATTAGAGAAATGACCTCTTTTTAAAAAGAGCTCAAAGAAACATTGCAAAAGAATAGAACAAGATGAAAAGGAAGCTGGCAAAGCTCAGGAGAAAAAAATAAAATAAAAAATAAATATTACAAGGATGTAAATCAAATAGGAAAAAAAGTCAGAAATCAGTGATAAAATGATAGAGATATGTACAGAACATAACACATTTGTAAATAAGAGAATAAAACACATGGAAGATTAAAAAAATAGGCAAAAATAGAACATAAATTTCCTTAAATCAAGACTTGAATTTGGAGCTTAAAACGGCAAACCACATTCTTGGAAAACTTTATAAAGCACCGTTAGCACTAAATAGTGTTTATTAATTCTGGGGAACTTACAGATTAGGGAAAATCATGGAATCATGTTAGGTCAGAAGAAAGCTCTCGAAGGAGGGAAAACGAGGTTGCCTCAGACTCATTCCAGCAATTCTCAATGCTCAAAAATAGTGGGGCCATTCCCAAAAAAGTGCTGAAGGAAGTATGATTCAAAAATATCATATCCAGCCAAGTTATTCTTCAAGTATAAGAGTAATAAACAAACATTCTCAAGCATTCAATAAGTTGTGAACAACAACCCCCAAAAATCTATCTGGAACAAAATATTTTTCAATTAATTCCAGCCAAGAAAAATACAAAAAATCCAGGAAGAATGGAGAAGCCATGGTAAAAGGATTCATGGTGGGAACTAAATCCTTTCCATAAAGAACTAATAGTTATTGTGGGAATTGTGGATACAGAACAAAACACAAATGTTATAAACCTAGACAATGTAAAAAGAGTATTATAACTAACAAGTGAGGAAAAAAGTGAAAGAAGTATGTTAATTTTTCTTCACTCAAATATATAATCTTGTTGAAGCATGTCTTCTTTTTTTCTAATGACTCCAAACATTGTTCTTCACAACTTTAGTGGCACCTTTTTTCAGCAAGTAACATCTCTTGCTATGAAGAAATAGTCATCTGACCTTCATCATAATTTCATTTATTTTTCTTTTATTAAATTTAATATTTTTTAAATTCAAATTTTGTTAATCACTTATATTTAAAATATGATAGAATAATCCCTCTTTTGTAAACTATCTTCTAAACCTTCCATCAGCATGCATAGAGTTCTCCAGATGAAGTTTACAAATAATAATAATGGTTACATCTCAATTGCAATTTTCAACTTTTTCCTTGCACTTTTTTTGTTTGATTTTAAATTTTATAATGAGCAATATCATTTAAAAAAAACAATAAAATATTTTTCTGAAAATTGCTTTTGATTAAACAGCTATTCTTCTGTCTCAAAAGTACAGATTTCTGAAAATAAAAAGGAAACGTATCTAGACATCCCCGTTAGCTGCTTTTTTATATGATAGTCCACTAACAATAGTTCTGTAACTTTGTTATTAAGGATGAAGAAATAACGGGATATCCATTACTTCATGATGGCAAGCCACCGTTTTAATGAACTCCAGCTTTTGGATGGAAATCAATAAGCCTGACACTGCCAGCGATTTCAGAGAGAACAGTTGAGAGAATTATCCATAGCTACTAAGGTACTTTTGTTACAAGTCATATTGTTGCTGACTTCTCAAAAACAAAATAAGATCTTTATCACTCAAATACAAAATGTTACTTCAGAACCTAGAACTTGGTAGGTGCTCAGTACATGCTAACATCTACTTTAATGAAGTGATATCTGAAAAGTAGAGGGCTTTATTAAGCCATTTATTTTTCTAAATACTGTCAGGAAAATAATTTAAAATAAACTAGTCAATTAATTAAAATATAAAAAGGAGGAGGAGCGCTCCTTTTGCCTCTTTTTCTCCAATTCCTTTCATACTTTTATTTCCACTGGAAAATCCAGAAGTTGAGAGAAGCCAACTCAGGGTGCACAGTGATCATTACCTTTAAGATCTGTCTATTCCCAGTTTATAAACATAAAGGCTGGAATAAAGTCTACCAGGAAAAAAGGACACCTATAAAGCTTGAAGACACACACACACACACAAAAAGCAGGTTTGCATTTTTTGATAGCAGTGAAACCAAACACAAGCATACAACTATGACCTGAAAATACACAACACTGGACATTCAGACAAAACTTCATTAAAGAAAGCACACTTTTGAAAGAATTCCCTGGGAAACCTCCATACAGTAAATCCCATCAGGCAAAGATCTGATTGCAATTTGTCATATAGAATGCTATGGCTTTATCACCTGTCAAAACTTTAAATATATGTTCTTCTTGTTAAACAAAGAAAAAATAGCCCTGTATTTATTTCTATGTCAATGTTAAAAAGCAAGAGACCTTAAATAGATGTGAATTTCCTTTTATTGCAACATAATGTACTATCCCGTGTTTTTCAGAACATCTTCTTACATTTTTAAAAAAGATTTCAGCCATCCCACCTTCTTTCACTTATACTTCTAGGTTTAGATCATCAATTTTGACAGATTCCTACTTCGGTGTTAAAATATAACTATAGTTAACTGAAAAACAAGATTTTTCTCACTCCATTTAGACAAAGCTAAGGGATATAACTACACACCTATTAAGGAATTAGACTGTTTTGTCAACAACAGAAAAGTTCAAAATAATTTTTTTCCAATTTATATAAAGTGTGAAAGGCTTTATATTTGCAAAGAGGATACATTCATAAAGACAAAAAGACTGGATCTGCAATACCAAAAGGTAATATTCAAATGAAGTTGGCCTATTTACTTCAACATGGAAATACAGATTTTAAACTGTAACTGAGGAAAAGTTTGGAAGAGTAAAAGAGAGAGCGTGCGAACACAGGAATATTAAAGTGCACGATAGCTTGTATTATTAGGAGGTGGAGTAGTCTTGGAAAAAGACTCCTAAATTGAGGTTCTCCTCTACCTTCCAAAACACCAACCACTTGGTGAACCTTGGGAACAGAGACTTAAGACCACCACATTTCACTTTTTGGCTGAAGTTACTACCATTTGCACACCCGCCCTGCTCCCTCTTTATTCCCCTCAACACTTTGGCATTTCCAGGGTCAGCACATGGTAACTAATCCCTTCTGATAAGAACTTTCCTCTGCAAAATTGCTCAAATAGGACAAACAGTAATCATGTTGATAAAGACTGCCTCTTGTTTACAGAAACTGTAGTGGGGAAACATAACCCATGCCTTGTCTAGAGTCTTGATAAGAAATTCCAAGAAACTTGGTGGCCTGAGAGGCATATATCAATTTCAAAAAAAATGATGTTGTCTTCTAGGAGAACTCTAAACTTTAAATCTAACCCTTCTTCAACTGAATATAAGACCTGAAACAATAAAATGCACAGAAGAAAACATAGGAACTAAACTCAAAGACCTTGGACTTAAAAAAGATTTTATGAATTTGATCTCAAAGGCAAGGGAAGTAAACCTAAAATAAATGAATGGGACTACATCAAACTAAAAAGCTTCTGCACAGCAAAAGAAACTAACAAGGTATAGAGACAACCATCCAAATGGGAAAATATATTTGCAAGCAACGCCTCCAATAAGGGCCTAATACCCAAAATATACAAAGAACTCATACAACTCGATAACAACAAAAAAAAACAAATGATCCAATCAAAAAATGGGGAGAGGACCTGAACAGACATATAAATGACCAACAAATATTTGAAAAGATGCTCAACATCACGAGCTATCAGGAAAATGCAAATCAAAATCGCAATGAGATACCATCTCACATCTGTTAGAATAGCTATAATCAATAGGAGAAGTAATAACAAATGTTGGAGAGGACATGGAGAAAAAAGAACCTTTATACACTGCTGGTGAAACTGCAAATTGGTATAGTCACTATGGAAAATAGTATGGAGATCCCTCAAAATCTAAGAATTCATCTACCATATGATCCAGCAATCCCTCTCCTGGGTATTTACCCCAAAGACTTGAAAACCCATATCCAAAACGATATTTGTACACCTATGTTCATGTCAGCATTATTCACAGTGGCCAGGACATGGAAGCAACCAAAGTGTCCTACAATAGATGATTGGCTGAAAAAGCTGCGGTATATATATACAATGGAATATTAGTCATAAGAAGAGATGAAATACTGCCATTTGCGACAACATGGATGGACCTTGAGATAATCATGCTAAGCGAGATAAGCCAGACAGAACAAGTTGAAAATCACATCATGTCACTTATATGTGGGATATAAACCTAAGAGCAACAAATAAACAGGACAAACAAACAGAGACTCGTGGACATAGACAATAGACTAGTGGTTACCAGAGGGTAGATGGGAAGAGGGGGTGTAAGTAAGAAAGAAATCTAAATATGGGAAGTGAACACATTGTAATATATATACACATTGTAATGTATATATATATATATATATATATATATATATATATATATATATATATATATAATGCCTTACTGTTAAAGTGTACAGCTGAAACTTTTGTTAACCAAAGTCACCATTAAAAAAATAAATAAATAAATTTTTTAAAGATTAGAAATACATACATGCATACATACATACATAAATCTATCTAACCCTTCTTAATGTGATGATCCATTTCAGAAAATGTCAAAAACCAACTAAACCGAGGCCAGACCTTCTCGGGAATCATTGTGAATCTGACTTGCCCCACAAGATACCAAACTCTCTCTCAAAAATAGGAAAAAGCTGGTTGAAAATCTGATTTCCTTTACAGTTACAGCTAGATGAGGCTGCCTCTTTAGAGAGGCAATGAAACTCTAAAACCAGAATGGTGATTAAATCCCAGGATGGCCACTAAAAAGGTATGTGATCATAACATGCCAGACCTGACTTCTCTGTGCCTCACTATGCACCATCTGTAAAGAGTGGGTGAAAATGTACCTCACACCTGGGTTGTTGTAAGAATTAAATGAGTCAGTTCACGTAAGTCACTTTGAACTGCAGTACACACCAAAACCGATCAACAAGTCAATAATTATTGTCACTTTTGCCTGAATTCCAAGTCCTGTTAACCTAGGCTGAGTCAAAATTTGTATCCTTTTGCCAATAATTCTGGATCCAAACCAGATCCAACCATCATTGTTAGAAGCCTTAGTTTTCAAATGTATACCCACTTGCAAATTCAATAACTGAAAGGTTTGACAGATCCTTCTTGCTCTGCAAGCCAATTGGCTGTATCAACATCAGGAGAGGAAACCTTATAAGAATAAAGTTTGGTATTTCATACCTCGAAACCTACATTCTCAGTCCCCAGATTCTTTTGTCAAATTTCTGATAACGTTCATTCTTCTTTCTATTTGTTCTTTATTATTTAAATAATTTGAAAAATTTAGGTACAGAGTGTACAGTTAAATTCCATGCATATAATCTATAGTCATATATGAAAGAGCCCTATAGGGAATACACTCCAACTGGGAGAGGAGAATGACAACAGCTATGGGCTGGAAGTTCTAAATTCTAAGTCCTAGGACTAAACACAAACCAGAATCACGTTCGGCAAAAGAGTCTACTATTGAATTTTAGGGTCTTCAACTGTAACTGGTGGGATTTGGTGCAAACTCAGAGACTTTACAAATTACAAAATATATATCAAATTGATAGCTACCTGTCTAAAGTTATTCTGTAAATAAGTTATAAAGTAAAATAATACTCCTTATTTTCTAGATTCCTCAGATTCCTGAGACTGCTAACCACCTGCATTGTAGCCAGTATCCAAGATATGAGGCAAAAAGGCTCACTGAATCCATGAAATCACTATGTTTTTCAATTAAAGTTGACATTTTATATTGTTTTATATTAGTTTCAGGTGTATAGTATGGTGGCTAGACATTTATATAATTTACAAAGTGACCCCCCAATTAGTCTAGTACCCACCTGTCACTATAGTTATTACGTTATTGACGATATTCCTTAAGCTATACTTCACATCCCAATGACTATTTTGTAACTACAAATTTGTACTTCTTAATCCTTTCACCTTTTTCACTCAGCACCCAAACCCCTCCCCCAAATCTGGCAATCACCATAATGTAAAATAATCCATTTTCAAGCAAGCTTATATAAATGAAGTTTCACAATACAAGACCTTGAAAAATAGACTTTTATAGGTTTTAGATGATGGGTAAAAAATAGGTCAAAATTTACAGTTTCAACAAACATGTCAGTGAAGTCGTGATAATTTTGAGTCGTTTTTGAATAGAATCTTACTATAGTTTTCAATCAAGTACTTTCATGAATAGAAAAACAGAAAATAAGAGACTGTTTAGAAACCCTTACACCAGCCATTGAAAACACCAGAATATTTGCAAAAGATATTAATGGTCATGAAATAGAAAGCGCACTTTGTGGAAGGAACTAAACACCTGCTAAATGTCTATTATACATGCCAGTCTCTTTCACATACTGCACCTTGGTTAAGCCTCTCATCAATCTCAGCTTACAATTTAATAAGCTGAGACTGAGAGTAGTTCTATAATTTCCCCAAATGGCAGAACCATAATGCAATTCATAGCATCTAGCTATAAACCTAAATCGTATTTTTTACTGCATCACACGATTAATTCATTCATTACACAAATAATAATTGCACTTCTATGTGGTGTCAGGCATGGTTCTAAGTGCTGATGGGCTATGTAGTCCTTCATCTATCGTCTCTTTATGTCCTCTTATCTCCTCTCATCCAATCTTCTGACAGGTGCCTTTTTATTTCCTCTACTATAAGAAATCATCCACGTAAAGTTTTCTTCTTATCCCACAGGTACCAGTCCCTCTATAAAGGCATTTGGTATGACCTTTGGCTTTAAACAAATGTGAATACAATTCTGCAAAATGAATATGCTTCTCCTTTTTAATTATGCTGACTTTCCAAATCAGCACCACAACATTGGACAACACATTATACTAGAAGAGTAAAACTTTATTTTCCTATGGTTCACAGTGGCCTAACAAAATTAACGCAACCCCAAGAGAACCAATTTATACTGCTTCACCTCATTTGGTTTAATCTTATATTTCTGAAATCATTAACCAATAAATATAAGCAAGTAGTATCCCGACATAAAGAGAATAACTACGCTTAAAGGGAAAAAAATCACTTGGTTCATCCCATGAATGAATGAAATTTGAACACTATTGAGTATCATGCTTTGCTCAAGAGTATACTACTACAACCTTTCTGCAGGGCTATTCTGCAGTACTTCATCAAATTAAGTATACACCCATCTTCCAACTCAGCAGTCCTGCTCCTGGGTATGCGCATCAGAAAAATTCTTACACAGGTCCATGGGCAACGGGGCCACAGGTCCATTATTATACGGCTTATGATTGTAGAGAGACAAATGGAATCTAGGTTTCTCCCTCTGTGGGGAATGGAAGAGTCCTGGATACACAACACAGGGTGCTCTCCAGTGGTTAGAAATAATGGAATAGATGTACACAGTTAAAGGCATAGATCCTTAAAGGCTGTGTTGAGTAGAGATCTATAGAATAGCACCATTTACATAAAATAAAATTATATGCCTCCAAACTATAACATACATATTTATAAGAGCACATACAAATAAAGGTTCATGAAAGATATTTTGGGATGTTTGCCTCATTAGGACAAGAGTGGAGAGAATAAGGAGACTGGAAATAGACAAAAATGAAAACATTAAACAATATTGGGGCTTTGCCCAGAATGGTGATGCAGTGTGCCACAATGAGAAAGATAATTAATAGACTGAATGTTTGTGTCACAGAAACCCTCTGCACCTGAAGTTAATGTAAAAATTTAAAAATATCCGTCCCAAACACCAAAATATCCTATGTGTGAGTACTTGGCTTCTATCCAGTGTTCTTTAAAGTTAATGGAAAACACTGATTTTTACCACTAATATTTGTTTTACATAGTAGAGTCAATAAACAGAATGTTATTGAAAAATACATGCTCTTTGAAAAAAGAAAAATTTTAAACCCTGAAAACAAAGAGGAAACATTTTTGCTGACTCACAGGTTAACACAGTTATTCATAAAATGTTTTTACATAAATTCATTAGAAGATGACCTACTTTGAACAAAGACAATGGCCAAACACTTAGCCAATTTTAAGGACACACCATTATATACAATGTGCCTACAATATATATGCAAAAAGAGAATTTTCAATCAGATTTGGACAGTAGATTTGTTAATAAATATAATAAATAATATAAAGGTATGGTATTTCATACTGATGGTTTTTAGATTGTTTTCTACACATCATCATCATGCTCCAAACGAAATGAAGTTAGTAAGTTTTTTATATTATTCTTTCCAAAATAATGAGATCACATACAGATTAATTTTTGGCATCAAATTTGATTTCTGAAATAGCCTAATATTTTCTCCAAAGAAGACGCTAAAAACATATTTAAGTTACTGCATTCAATTCTAGCCAGAATGCAAAAATATTTTATCATATTTCAATGCAATTTTAGAAATAAAACTAAATTATATTTAACACATTGGAGTATACATCTATTAATGGGTCATTAGTTTTTAACTGTTCTCTTAACAGATTATATTAAGTTGAGCTATAATGATGCATATTATAAGACTGTATAAGCTCATCTATAAAACATGAGACATCAAAATCTGGCAGAATTCAACTTGAGATTGCTTTCACCTTGCAGAAAGTTCTTAAGACTTCAAATACCATTTTTTAGATTGTGAAAAGCTCCTACTGCTTAATAGTACTGAAAACTGGCAGGGAGAAACTATAAATAACATCTTACATGCTTGAAAAATAGTACTTTTCAAGTTAAGTATTAGAAATTTCTTTTTATAACTTTCCCATCTTTTTTTTTCTTGGAAAATACTTATTTTGTATTCTAGGTGAACACCTACGAACAGAATCTTGGCTACTTGGTGGGGGACAACAGCTATCTCAGGATAGAAAGTGCTAATAATTGAATGAAGTAGACTGATGTTCAGTCTTCATAAGTGAGTGGCTTTTAAGTACAAAATTGAGACTTGGAGGTCAAAAATTAAAGAAAGATAGAAAAAAAAGAACTCAATAAGTCAGCACTATCTAAGAAACAGCTACCTCAGGCCTGGAGGTGCTTTGGAAAACAGTAGAAAACCACTCAATGGGGATAAGAAGAGATATTAGAGTCAGCTAGGAAGTTGGACTGTGTGACATTTAAGGATTTATCTAACCCCAACCTCCCATGCTTCAAAGGAAGCTCATAAAAGAGGTTAAAAGTTATTCTTGGAAGCAGGAATCAAATACACAAATATACATGTAACAGTTTTCATTAAGGTATCATAATTCAAGCTCTTTTAACCAAATCAGCAACCTTTATCAATCCTTTCCACTTCAAAGTGGAAATTCAAGTTACACACTTTAATGAAGTCAAAAAAGGTGGGAAGCTCACCTAACTCAGGTACCTTTAATACAAGAAACAAGTCCTTTAAAAAAAAGAAATTTGTATCTTGACTTTACACTCAGAAAAGCACCAGGGTAGGAAGTATTCTGCAATTAAATCCAACTCTCTTCAAATTAAGTGTGAGGCTTCTACATTCAAAGCCCTAAATCAGAAGTGGGAGATGACAGAGGGATCCATGGTAGAGGGAAAGTGTGGAGGGGGAGTATGCCTCGCCTAACCACGAACTCCCTTCACATGTGGAGGCACAGGCAGACGAAAGAAATTAGGTTTAACTCAGAAGCACATTCTTATGTTCTTGGACTTCCCTTGATGCCAAAACTAGAACAAAGACAAGATGGACCCTCTGGATCCCTCACAAAGGACAGGAGAGGGACATCTACACTGCTCTACATAAAGCATTGCTGCAGCGCTGTTTGTTAGTCAAATTATACTAAAAAACACATTTTGATTCCAGAGTCTGTATTATTATCCACTGCTGTGGCAGAGATAAGTCTTAGTCACATAAAAAGTTTTGTTTCCTTCCAAAAGGCCATTTTTTAATGATATAATGTAGTAATGTCCTCAATTATCATGGGTAACTACCCACACACCTGTGCTACACACATGCTGAGTAACACCTAAGGATTTGTGAGTTTTGTACCTTGAGAGACATGTAATTAAGTTATTACCAGGAGTGGCCTTCAAAGAATATTAGTTTTCTTTTGGCTTTCAATATAGCTTTGCTATAGGATGATAGGTACAGTGCTATGAGATACTCTACTTGGACATTAGTATCTGATCAAGGCATTAAGCAAGCCTTATATACTGGGCGCTACAGGAAGAAAAAAAAATTCCCTGCATATAAAACAGAACAAAATAATATTTTAATTATAAAAAGTACTTCCAAACAGTGAATCTCGAGGAGAACTATAAAGTCAAAATAAGGAAAATGTAGTTTATTGGTGGTGCTGAATGCAGGAAGAGTATACTGCCTTTAATCCACTGACCTGGAAACCTTGCCTCAAACTGTTTTCATGAAAAAGAATATCTAATAGTGTCTTGCAGTTTACTCATTTTTTAGAGTTCACCAAACCAAAAGCACAAAAATGAACCAAGGTATTCAAAGCTGGATAAAAAACAGATGTATTATTTACTTCTGAAAGCACCGTTGTCACTCAGTGTTTACACAGTAATAAGTACATTAATGATTTCATAGAAATAGTTAACTAAAAGGAAATAGGCACATATGTATTTTTAACCTCAGTAAAACATCAGTACTTCATTTTTAAAGCTCATAAAACTATTCCTGGATGTTAGATACTAGTGAGAAAAATAATGCAAAATAACTATCCTGTATCAATAATCCATCATTTGTATATATCCAGTGAAGATTCTATACCAAATACCGACTCATCAGTGAAAAATAAGTGAGTGCTCAAAAGAGATACTGCCCCAAACCAATCCAAAAGTATTAAAATTCATCCTTGAATCACTTATCCTTCAAAATTCACCATCTCCACTGTGTAGCTTTCCCTGATCCCACCCTAAATTATGGGCTCTTTAAAGAGACTACATCTCATTCTTTTTCACCCAATAACATAGCACAATGAAGAAGAAAGATCGGGGGAGGGAAGGCAAGCAAGTGCTAGAAGTCACACAAAGAAATCCTTTACTGTTGTCTGAATAAGAGCAAAGCATTTCCTTAGGGTCAAGTACCAGGTCGGTGAGTGCTCAATGAATAAATACTAACAGTAATGATGAAGAGCTTCAGACACAATTAAGTCTCTAAGAAATTCTATGGATTTATAGGAGACAGAGTCTTGTCTTTATGCTATGATATCCTTCTTGTCACATAGTTTAGTCTCTTATTTACTGCATGCATGAAGTCATTTGAGCTAAAAATAAAGGAGGAAAAAGTGAAATGTGTATTCTACAATGCATTTAGAGATTTTCAACCTCTGATTTGAAAAATATTCCTGTAAAAAAGATAAATATATTTTTAATTTTAAAATTATTTTAACAAAATAAGAAATTGAAACTTTTTAAAGAAATTGTCTTACGATAAAAGCCTATCCAAGTTGTTTTTTAAACAATTGAAATACTAAAGCACATGGATATCATCATGGAAGAGAAATTAGAACTCATCACTTAAAGAAATGACTTTTACAAACAAATCATAGTAAAGCAAAGTTAGAATTCAAATATCAGGGATTCTAATATCATAATTAATTTTAAAAGATTAGAGGGAAATGACTATGCTTGAAAGTCTAGTCTATGACTCATCAAAAAATAGTTCTAGAAATAACACAGTTCCAGCAGAACTTAATAAATTACTGTTCAGAACTAGATTTATGCAAGAAATAGGAGTAGTAGAAGTTAAGCAAAATGTTTAAAAAGGCAGGTGATATAAAAGTTATTTCTCTAAAGCTCATTTTTGTAGAGATTCTCAAACATAACCTCAATGGGATTATTTCATCACTGAAAAAATGTCTCACTTCCCAAAGCCTTTGACAGTAGGCAATCCTGAATTCTGATCTCTACTCTGTCATTTACTAGCTGTGTGGTTTTATTAATTTCTCCAAGCCTCTATTTTCTCTCACTCCACACCGCACTTCTCTTGCCTACTACCTTCAGGCCCTCACCTACCTAACTCTCAATCCTTCCTCTGGCCAACTCTTAAGTTTTAAGTCTGAGCTTACACATTTAGCTCCACATTTAGCTTCCTAACCACTCCCACACCTCCTACGAGGGATAAAAGCATCTTCTATTTTCCCCACCACACTTCTCAGACTATAATTTAAATGCCTGTAGACCTGTCTTTTTCCTCCATTGTAAGCTTCATGAGGGAAGCTTTTCTCTCTGGCAGCTTCAAAAGAGCCTGGCACTTAGCAGGTACTCAATAAACATTTCTGAAATAAAAAGTGCTTGGAATGGCTCATAAAAGGCTTCAATCAATGGAAATCTATTGATCAATCCTCTGAGGTTAGAAAGACCTTATACATTTGGCTAACACAGAGAGTCAATATGAGAAGTCCATTTAAGTAATATTTCTGGTCATTCACAAAACCCTGGTTGCAGACAACCATTATGCTACCAAATGCTCTGCTACACCAGGACTAAAGAAATAAATTTCTCCTTGACAGAAAACGTTTATATCTATAGACAGACTAACTTCTTTTATCAGATAATGGGAATTGAATACCCTAATATGTGGTCTTTCTCACTTAACTGTCAGAAAAGTAAGATCTAAATTCAGTAACTACTTCAATTAACTCATTTCAGCTGCCTAGAATCTGTGCTTTTCAATTTTTTGCCATGATTAACTTCTGCAATTTTTATACAGGAACTTATCTTCAAAAGACCAAGAAGTTTTCTGAGGAATGAATCAAGTTCAAGTTTTATTTGCCTACATTCTGCATTCGAATGAGCTCCTGCAAAGGGTCTCTTTTATGTTTTTATATTATTTTTTAAAAATAATTAATTAATTTATCTTTTATGGTGACATTGGTTAATGAAATCCATTAAGTTTCAGCTGGACACTTAACAGTAAGGCATATATATACATATTTACACTGTGTTCACCTCCCATAGTTACATTTCTTTCTGTCACCACATATTTCACCCTGCAAAGGGTCTCTTTTAATCCATCAATCAAGAAGTAGTCTCTTAATTCACACAGATATGTCTTTTATATTCTAAATTAAATAAACAGAACAATGTGATCCAAATAACAATTAGATCTCTTTGATTTCGCTAGAAATTCTTAGATGCTATATTGTTTTATCCTTGGTGCTAGAGGCTATCGCCATACACTCCTCCATTCTGGGTAATCACAGTCTTCTCACCTCTTGGAACTTTAGAAAATCTAAATCCAGCTCGTATGGCCCTCCTGATTTCCTCAGCCTGGTATTTGATCTCCCTGGATCCCATTCATCCAAATTAATTCTTATCAACAGGCAAGAGAGCACAGGATAAGGAAGTCTCCAACTGTAGGCAGAGGCAAACATCCAGTGTCCTTCACCACCTAAAAGTTATACTGGTTCTCATCCACCTATAGAAATCAAGAATCACTACATAAATAGCAATGGTTTAATCGTGATTTTATTTTTAATTCTTCTGCTATTATTACGCTTAATTGTGAAAGTCATTCTCAAACCATTTTGAAAGTAGGTCAGATAAACATCCTAAAAAATAGAACTAGAACCTATTAATATTTAAGCAATATTTTATTATGAAATTTTTCAAGAGTTTCTGGACCTAATCTACTGGCATAAAGATAGATCATCAAAGCAAATGATAATGATAACGTCCAAAGCATTCAATATAGGGTAATTCTTCAGCCAGAAATTACTGAGAGAGACCTGATAGTCACTCATTTGATCAGAGAAAATATAGCAAAAAGAAGAGCTACCTAGCACAATAGAATCAAAATGTTTAGAACCAGACAGGAAAGGGTGCCTTAAGAAAACCCTGCAAAAATTCATCCCTGTCAGCACAGGAAAACTTAGACTACTTTTGGGCCTCTAGAACATATCAAAGGCACTATGTATCTACATCATATTGCACATGACACAGTGGTAATCGATACTTATGGCAGCTTTGAGGATCTTTGCCTCTTATAATTACTTATGATCACAAAAACTTTTTCAAAAC
This sequence comes from Macroglossus sobrinus, assembly GCA_004027375.1. Lineage (NCBI taxonomy): Eukaryota > Metazoa > Chordata > Mammalia > Chiroptera > Pteropodidae > Macroglossus > Macroglossus sobrinus. Next base: position 213,965 of record PVKZ01001573.1, read on the forward strand.
TACCAAAATAGTTCACTCTTCCTTAAGTCCATAAATACAAAAAAAAAAACATAATCTCTCAAAATGCACTTGGAAAGTATAGTAGGAAAACTAGCTATGAGAGTATGAGAGACAAACAGATTTACCCATTACTGAGCGGCAGCCTAATACTGAATGTCTCACTGCAAGAAGTAAGCAATAATTAGAATGGGTATTAATTTGCTAGGGCTGCTTAACAGAGTATCACAGACTAGTGACTTAAACAACAGAAACATATCTTCACACTTCTAGAGTCTACAAATCCAAGATCAAGGTGTGGGCAGGGTTGGTTTCATTCTGAGCCCTCTCTCCTTGACTCGCAGATGGTCACCTTCTTGCTGTGTCCTCGCATGGTGTTTCCTCTGTGCACATGTCTGTGTCCAAAGTTCTTAGTCTTATAAGGACACCACTCTCATTAGATCAAGATTCATCCTAACAGCTTCATTTTAACTTAATCACCTCTTTAAAATCTTTATCTCAAATATAGTTATATTCTGAGGAACTGAGGGTTAGGACTTTGACATGTGAACTTTGAGGGGACATAATCCAGCACAATAACAGTTAGTCTGCTCAAACAAACAGGCTTATTTTAAATCCTACTGGGACCTTCTACTTTTCTTTATATTGTTAAAAATTGATGAAAATTGTTCAATTCTTTTTCTCACTTAATATGAGCAGATGAGCAATCATTAGAATTACACCCGGCTCATTTGTAAACGATGTAGTAAAGCAGCCACAGAAGAAGAGTCCAGACGGACAGCCCATGCCAAATACCAGCACGTGACTGAATCTCTCCAAGCCTTAGGATGTTCAGCTGTAAAGTGGAGATGATCACATCCTCTTCACAAGGTCATTAAAATAATTTAAATTGAAGAATATGAGTAAAGAGCTTAGCACAGGGTCTATCACCATCATTATTATTGTAGTAATGAGCTTCCTGACACAGAGCTCTGAAATTAGGGAAAAAAGCATTTAGCAGATGAGTTAGCAGCATCTTAAAGACACAGAATCCTGAAAGGGAGAGCAGTGTTACACATATCCTTTTCCTCCTTCAGACTAAAACCCAGAGAGCATGCATTAGCTAGCAACCTCAACAATAAGACTGATTGAAACTTGGACTCCAAAAAGCCAGTCCTTTCCCTGCTTCCCTCAACCAGACGAGTGAGAGGAATTCAGCAGTGATACTGATGGGCAGCAGACAGTAGGAGAGTGGCTTTCAGCAGAAGTGGGGGGTCAGCACTGGCACACAGGGCCAGCCAATCATGGTTCAGGAGTCATGTGCATTGGAGAGCCAAGATGGAAGACCGCCATAGCACAGCCTCGGGGTGGAGTGCAGGTCAATTTGCCTCACAGTCTTCTCCAGCCACAGCTGGTAGCTTTTGGTCCTACTCAAGCACAAAAGGCAAATGGGGCAGCAACAGCAAGGCTGTTTCTTCTCTACATGTTTCTTCTTAAAAACCAAATTTAGGTGGTTTGCCTTCCAGCTGCTGCTTTGAGTAAAGGGTTCACCTGTCGTCACACTCACAGGGAGTCTGATGCTTCCCGCTCCCACCACACCTTTGCTCTGCTATTTCCCCTTGTGGATGCACCTTTCTCCCTCCCACATCTTTCCAAATAGAAAGCCACTGCAGCAGACTGACAGACCTGCCACAGGCCTTCAGCATTCACCTCCACACACTGAAGGCAGCTGACTGAAAAGACCAAAGACTCTTGGCCTCAGGGTTTTTATTTTACCCTAGAGGAGGCGCAGGGGAGGTACTGAAGAGTTAATGTCCCCAGAAGTAGTTCCTCAACAAAACACTGGATGTTGGTGGACAGAAGTCCAGCTTCCTAGCTCCTCAGTTGGAAAATGTCTGGCATGGTCTAGAGAAGGAACGCAGAGACACCCAGGGTTCCTCAGTGCAAAGAGCCCAAGTCAGGCACAAGGGAACTCACCCCTTTTCAGTCCCCTCCTCTTCTGCATCTCCCTTCCCTACTCCCTAAAGGCATTTCCCAGAGTCCTTGCCTCAGGGTCTGCTACCAAGGGAACCAAAACCACGGCAGCATCCTTTAAGAGAAACATCAAATCCCACCTTCCCTCCAAAAATCTTCCCTCAGCACCAAGGCCTCAGGAATCAATCACTTCCTCTCATGATTTAATACTATTTGCATATGTTTTAATCTTAAGTCTCTACTGCGGGCTCCTGGAGAGGAGGAATTCTTTTACACAGCTCTGAATTCCCTGGGTTGCTCAACACAATCTCTTATGCAAACTAGATGCTCAATAAATGTTTGTTGACTAAATGAAGAATAAATTAATCACCCTAATCAGCACGAAAGTCAGGTTCTTTATTTAACCTAACCTAAACTACATCAATGTGGCTATTTTCTTCTTTCAAAAGCACTGCATGAACTGCTTTTAATGAGCAAATTACTATGTACATCTATGTCTTTAAATCAGCATTTTCTAGACATTCATCTTAAATCAAACACCCCTGATTCCCAAAAACATCAGAACAAAGATCTCCTAAATCCCTAACTACCTTACTGGATGCATTTCTTCAAACCTTTTCATCACGACTTCATTCTCACTGAAAACTTCTTTAAGGCCTCCCCTTTCCATGTGAAGACATTAGACTACTCTGATGATCTGAATCCTCACACTACCCCACCTTATCCTGTACACACTCATCAGTACACACCTCGAACCCCTACCCTAGGTGAACAGAAACATCACCATGAGTCAGTGCAACGGCCTCTGCACAGAAGAGCGTGGTCGTTGAGGTCTGTGTAATTCTCTGAACTGGAGATGCTATGTCAATTTTCCTTTTCCAAGATTCCTGGCAGCCCACCCTCAAATGTCACCACTATTTACATATGTACAACAAAGGCAAATCCAGGTATGATCCAGGTCTAGCAGTATCTCCCCAATGGGTTCACTGGAGGTTACAGAAGGCGTAATCTTCATTGGGGTATCAGTCATCCCTCTATGTTCTAGCCAAAAGAGTATTTAAACAACAACAACAAAAAAATGGAGCCAAGCATTAAGTTCAGAGCATTGAAAATATCCTTCCAATTAGCAGGCATGTCTAAGGACCACACATTATCTCATTTAATCCTTATAACAACCTACAATTTGGGAAGGAAACAAGAGCTTAAGAAGACTATATCTCTTTAAAGGCATATGATTCAGCCACAACATAGATGAAACTTGAAAACATTACACTAAGTGAAAGAAACCAATCACAAAAGGCCACAAGTTGTACAAATCCATCAATTATATGAATATTTAGAATGGTCAGACCCATAGAGACAGAAAGTAGATGAGTGGTGGCCAGGGGTTTGGGGGAGAAGAGAATGGGCAGTGACTCCTACAGGCACAAGTTTTCTTTTTGGGGCAATGAAAATGTTCTGGAATTAGATGGTGGTGATAACTGCACAACTCTGTGAACATAATAAAAACCACTGAATGGTGTACTTCAAATGAATGAAATTTATGGAACATATCTCAAAATGTTATTGAAAAAGAATTTGAGAAACTTGCTCAAGTTCATACAATTAGTAAATGGCAGCCTCAGATTCAAACCCCAGTCTGTTCGACTCCCAAACCTGTGCTTTCGACATAGCTCTGATTACAGTTATTTCCAATAAACACTGGCTGAAGACACCAATAAATTTAATTATAGGTAATATAGGCTTTGGGTAACTCCAATCACACATAGGGGAACACAATCCTCATACTGTCCCCGGGACCTCAAAGGATTGACACATATTGAGAATTACTAATCTAGTAATCCTTTTAAAAGCTTCTATAACTTGAAACAATGGTTATTCTAGAGGAAAAACTAAATTAAAAAGGAGAGTATCCTGAAAGGAATCTGACTAAAGATCCTCTGAGGCCACAATGAGGACATTTTGGGCTAAATAAAATGTAAATATGAAGGTGTGATATCCATGCGGACCACCCCACAGGGCTTCCCACCTGAACGTCTTACTATGACATTGTTCTGGCTACACAGCTTCCGCTCTGATCTCGTCTCTTCGGTCTCCCTCCATCTCGTGCCCCCTGCTGCACTCCAGTCACACCCACCTCTGTCCTTCTTGACCATTCCATGTTCTCCTCAGCACGTGCTATCTTACTGTCTGTCCCAACTGTGTGGAACCCTCAGCCTCCAAGCTTTGCGTAGTAGCTCATCTTTGATGATCAGGTCTTGGCTCAATGTCCTTCCCCAGACATACCTTCTGGCTTATGTGACATCTAAATCACATTGGTCACCCCCACCTGCAGCCCCTCTCCATCACGTAGACCAGTTTATGTTTTTCAATGCACTTGTCTGGTGCATTTAGTGGTTTACTGCCTCTTCTCGTGGAATGAAGCTCCAACAGGAGAAGCAGGGGCTTTGTCTAGCCTGTTCCAAACAGCATCAGCACCTATAGCAACCAGAGGCATATCATTGATGCTCACTCAGCATTTTCTGAACAAATGAAAGACACACACCTCTGCCATGAGATGCCTCAACAAGCCAAGGCCTCACTTGTTCAGTCCATGAAAGCACAGACTTCAAAAGGCTCTCCTCTCAGGAATTCATATCAGGGTAATCTCCGCAATCTAGTCCTGGTGACATCATTAACCATTTACATTCTATGGTCACTGCTTTCATTGGGTTATTTCAACATCTTTTTGCTTTCATTCCTTCACTGAGCCCATATACTTGTCATATGCCTTTTGCCTTTTCCCTCTAACAACTTAAAACTGTTGTACATGGTATGGCAATGACCACCCTATGGTGGCAATGAGATCTCACTTTCCTCAGGAGCATTTTTGCTTCGTCCATGACTGATTAAAAATGCTCTTGACTCTAACTGTATTCTAAAATGGGTCAATTTTTAATTAATCTCAGCCATTAAAAGTCATTTAAACGCAAGATGCACCCTGGCCAACACATGTCACAAGTTTATACAGTACAGTTGCTATCTCCAGGTCATACCAGTATCACACACTCACATTGTTCTCAGGTGGCTGAGGACTCTGCATAAGGGAGACACCACACGATTGGAGCTCTCATGGCCTCCCTCCCACTGCATTTAATTCTCCCTGTAGAGATCTCATTTTCTCTTGTCTATAAGCCTCCTCTTGACCTCATCTTCCCTTTTACCCTTACTTTTACCTGTTATTTACCAGAATTCAGAGGTCTGCTTCCACTGTTTTTCCTCTGTGCCACCACTAGAAAAAGTGAACCCTGATCTATACTACAACTAGTAAATGGCAGCCTTGGATTCAAATCCTAGTCTGTTCGACTCCCAAATCTGTGCTTTTGACATAGCTCTGATCACAGTTATTTCCAATAAACACTGGCTGAAGACACCAGTAAATTTAAAATCCATACTTGCCTCCTTCCTCACATACTGCAGTGATGGAGCGCTCCAGGTTTAAAAAAAAAAATCAGGAAGAATGATGCTAAGGCTAACACATAACACTTGATTTCTACAGGCTGCTCATAAATTCTTTAATATGACCGTGGTGAGCTTCCTCACTCACTCCTATCAGCAATTAACCTAGACTTTTATCATTTTCCTCAAGTCCCAAACCATCCCATCCTCCATCCTCATCCCAATCCCAATGGCAGATACTGGAATCTCCAAGAAGGAAATCTTCAGATACGCATCTCCTAAACTCCATCCCTTCAACTGCAAACCAGTCACTACCTGCAGACACACTAATACCATCACACAAGTTGGGGATGAACTCTCTCCTAAATCAAAACTAAATTCTGCCCTTGTGCTCTTGATCTCACTCTCTTCTGTCTTCACCCAGACCTTGCTCTATAAATTAACTTCTCTCTCCTCTGTATCATCCCCTCTCACTCTTATCAGCTTCATCTCTCAGCCTATCACCTTGCTCTGTTATCACTAAAAGGCCCTCCCATGATCCCCAATGTCTTCTTCTAGCTACTACCCCCAGCTCTCTTTCCTTCTGAAACCTCCCCAATGGGTACTTGCTGTTTCCACATCATTTATCAGTCACTCCTGCCCATGGCAACCTGGTTTCTGCCCCTAGAGCTTCACTGAAACTGCTGCCTTCAGACCACCAATGATTACTTCATAGGCAAATCCAAAGAGAAGTCTTTGCTTTTATCTCACTAAATCATTTTACTGCATGTCATGCTGTAGATCACACCTTTGTTTTGAATCTCAATTATGCTTCTGATTCTCCTCCCACTTCTCTGATCACTCATTCTCTGTCCCTTCATGGGCTAGTCTTCCTCTCCCCAACTCTTAACTATCTTCCCACGCTCCCAGAGAATCTCATTCACAATCATGTTTGTTATTAGCATTTGTATGAAAATGACTCTCAACTCGGTGATCTCCAGCTTCCATGTCTTCATTGAGCTTCAGCCTGTTATATCCACCTACCTTTTAGACATGGCCTCATGTGTGTGTCCTAAAGTCCCTCAAATCAATTATGTCTTTTCTGAGTTCACTTTCCTTTCTCTTCACCATTCAATCTGTTTGTTCCTTGTGCTGCCCATTTCAGCTGAACACCACTTTCCACCTAGCTATATAATCAAGGCACCTATTAATTCTAACACTTCTTTCTGCCTCATCATCTACATCAAAGCAATCCTAATCATTTTTATTGACTGAAGACTCTTGAAAGCATTCCATCTCCATGCCTCTCAGCATTCTCAGCACTTTCTGAAAATGGAATTTCTGTTTATTCCCCTACTTCATTTTTCACACTCTAAGGGATGATAGCCAAGCACTTGAGCATGACATACAAGATCTTTTATGTCTTGGGCTGTCTTCTGCTTCATCTCTCTCTGCTTCAACCTTATAATTTAGCATGAAGTTCAACAAAAGACTCACTCAAGACTCATGCTCCCTTAACATATCACACTGCTCCATGGCCCTACCTCCTTAGCACACATAACCTCCTCTAAAACATAATTCTCCATTTCATAACTCTCTCTCTCCCTCATCCATCTCCAAAACTTCCCTTCCTCATTAGCACTTGTCCTCCAAGATTTAGTTCAAGCATCACCTTTTCCAAGATGCCTTTTCACATTCCTCCAGCCTGAAGAGCTGCCTCTTTGGTGCAATCAATCATAGCATTTCACATTTATCTCAATAGAACAAATTTCACATTTCTAAAGTTACATATTTATCTAGCAACCTCTCCCAACTAGACTATAAGCTCCTCAAGGCAAGGGCTGCTCATAGCCAGAGCTCAACTTGACTTCTCTGCATGTTAAATATTAGTGGTAAATAACTTTCTGACTTGTTTACAGACCTCTAAGTACCTGAATACCCCATCTGACCCTTTCTCAGTCATTCAGTTGGGAGATCTGCCATGACCATGATGTTTTAATGTTCAAAACATATAGCAATGTTGGTTGCTATCACCACACTATGGTCTGAAAAGCAGTCTCCACTGCAGAAAGCGTTAAAGAGACAAAGGACCCTAAACACTAAAATTAGCCATCCCTTGCTTCTCAACATAGTCTAAGATTTGGCAAGACAAATCTCTCAGGCAGGCACAGTGCTGACACAGCATGGTAAAAAGGAACTCAACCAAAGCTCAGCAGAGTCAAAGAAGAAAACCTGCAATACCTTTAACAAAAGAAATTCTCAATTCTGCTGATTCATTCTGACTTAAAGCTGCAATAACACTTGAGTAAGGTGCACCCAAGCTGACTTTGCATTTTTTTTCTGCAGAGTTTACAGAATTTAGCATACAAGAAATTTAATAGTTGTTCTTTATAGTCCTTTACTGTTTCTCAGGTATTGACTGTGGTCACTTACATTACAGTGTCTCCTCATAGCATTACGTGGTATTTTTCTGGCCAAGATGCAGCCCTCGTCAAAATACTAATGAAAAACTCACTTATGTCAACAGCTCTTGCTCACAATTTGTACAAAGACATCTGTACAATTGGCTCCAACTTAGGAAATAGCACTGAAATATCAACATAAACACATGCTCAGAGAAAAGTCAGGTAAATTTTCAATAGGACCAAAATTTCTAAACACCTATATTAGAGCAAATTGCAAAGCAAAACCTTCTCAAAATATTTGCAAGTCATCGTTTCCTTTGTTTTCATACAGAAGTCATGTGAACTCTATAATGCAAGGTAAAATGCAAGAAATTTCTGCAAGAAATTTCTGCAAGAAATTTCTAGACTAAAGTCCAATTATAATTGAGCCAGTAATTTATCATGCTTCCTATACCTAGTAATGATTGTAGTAAACATTTAATTAGCTAGTATTACTTCAAATATTTATTTCACTTAAAATGATAATACCTAAGTACTGTATTTGAGATATTTAACAAGTTAAATAATAAATGCTTTTTCTTTCAGGAAAAGAAAAAAGTACAATTAACTTCAGAATTTTATATTTTTCTCAGTGCTATGTGACATATAATCAACTAGAAAATACCAGTTGCTTCAACAACAGACATTATTTTAAGCAAACCATTATCATGAAGTGAAGTTTTACATCACTTGCTTATCAGGATTATGACTAAATACTTACTTGTTCAGTGTGAGGTCAAGAATAAATTTGGAACCAAAGGCTTCAATCTGGAAGCTTGCCTGGGCCAGATGGACAGCCTATGAATCCAAAAAGACAAAAAAAAATGCTTAGTTTACTTTTCTGTCTTTAAAACTGATTATATCCATATCAAGAATAATATTTAATAAGAACCTTTTAACGAATTGATTCACTTCTTTACAGATCCTTATGTAACAATTCATTTCTTTAAAAGGAGAGCAGGTGCATTGTCATGGCTTTACCTGTAAGACCTAAATATTTGTGCAGCAATAAATTAATAAAAGACAAAGAGCTTTTTAAATTAACACATCATGATAAAAATCAAAAGTATATTCAGCTGGACTTACAAAGTGACCATGATGAATTATGCAAAAGTCTAATTAAAACTTGATTTCGCCTGTTTTCTGAACAAAGCTAACTAATTCTGCACACTTAAGTAAAAAATTATATCAGCTCTCTGCTCTGCATCAGGAATTGGAACTTTTTCTAAATGATGTATCAGCAGAATGTGACAGTGAAATGGGATAGTTCAAACTTTTAACTTAAAAAGCACTAAGAACCACACCCTTTGTGAATATTGAGTATTTATGTTCCCTTTTAAAAGTCACACATTTACAAATATTGTCATTACTGTGCTTTATCTCAAAATGCAAAGATAATCTCATCTAAACATAAATCACACCTACTAGTTGTTTAAGATTAGTATAGCTCACAAAAGCTTCTTGAGTAATATAAATTAACAAATCAATGAAGTCTTGTCAAAATATTATCCAAGATTAAACTCTCTTTCCCTATCAGGAAAAAAAAAAAGACAAGGATAAATGCAGCCTTTACATCCCTCCCCCCTTTCCTTGCTCACAAACATCCTTCCTCCAGACTTTTCATTCTGAAAACACAGTGGGTGTCACAAATCATAGGCGAAGTGCTACATGCATAGAACCAGACGTTTTCCACTCCCACCTTCCCCCCAATGTCACCCAGACTCCTCTTGGCCTTCCTCCTCCATTTCCGATTATTGAAACCCTACTCATCATCCTTCAAGGGCAACCCAACTGCACTACTTTCCATGAAGCTCTCATTCACAGGCATGAAGAAAAACAAACTCTTCATCCTCAGGGTTCAGAAAAACTTAATTTGTTCTTCTCTCCACTGGCATGTGTGCTTCCTATCCCATCCTCAGTGGTGAGCTCCACAACTCCACAACATACAAGAGTCTCACAAATATTGTAGATTAACGACCCTTTCTGAAATAGATGAACTTTCAATTAATTAACCAAATATTTATTGTCAAGATTACTGTCATGCCAAACATAAAATACTGTAAACCATGACTTCGACTATAACAGCTAATCAGATAGTCTCTCTATGATAATCAATAAATAAAATTAAAAGGAAATTAACAAATATTAAATTTTAAATACAATGCAGTAGAAAGACACCTGAATCCCTAACAGCATGGAACAGGAAGTGAAACCCCAAATAACCATGTATAACAGTATCATTGTACTTGATCTGCATTTCCTGCATCCAGACAACTACATGAGAAAGAAATTTGTCTTGTCAAATGTAGTCTCCATCATCTGCAGAAGAACCTCTATCTCTTTAATACAAATATCATATATAGTCTTTAAATTCATTCTGTGTCTTAAGGCATTAATTTTTGCATGAAGATTTTTATACCGATAGATAATTTATACAAGCGGACATTTTTCAGCTCCAGATCTCAAAATCTTTTTTTAAAAAAACAAACCAACCTTATTCCCTGAGAATAAGATAGGTCCTTAGACACATTTCTGTTTAGAATATTAAATAATAGAAAAAAATTTTTTAGTAGCACTCTGGACTAAAATTGCTGATAAATGGACCGCCTTGAGCATCTTCATAAATACTACGAAAAACCTGACAGTAACCCAGTAAAAGGCTCATTTTATAGAAATAAGCAGCAAGACAAGCACAAACCCCAACAAAACTCTGTTGCAAAATATAGTGGCCTGGTGGCAAATGCTTAGCCCATTTTATAGAATTGTTGGGAGTTATACAATTTGCTCATTGTTAAATAAGTTTATACTGAGTCAATATGACATGATTCAGTTTAACAGAATTTAATGACAGAGCTAGCAAATAATGTTAATATTGGGATTTTCCTTTGCTATTATTCACCCACATGCGTTAAGTCTCACTCTGTGTACAAAGATGGTTAAAACACAGGCCCTGCCCTCAAGAAAGTGGCAGTCTCCAGGGAAGCAGGTGCCCTCAATGTGTCTAAGGGGTCATGGGGATCAAGGATTCACCGACAAGGTGCAATTTGAATGAAACGTCAAAAGATAAATAAGAATTCACTTTCCAGGAAAAGAAAAGATATCAGGGCCTAGGGGAAAACATTTACAAAAATTGAGTAAAAAATAAACATGGAGAAAAAAATTTTTTTTTCATTTTTAAAAATGAGTATGGCCTGTAGGAAAATGGCTTTTGGAGGAAAAGTCCAACAATAAATATAAAAAAGTGGGCTGGAGACTGCGGGGATTTGTGTGACATGCTCAGTGGCATATCTGATCACATATACATACATGCAGCTAAAATAGCAAGCTTTTTTCTAAATGCGCCCCCTTCTTACTCAGCACAGTGTCTGGCCCGCAGTTATCTTCACTGTCATCATCATCATCATCATCAATAACAACAAGAAGATTATGATCCAAACATACTGACAGATTACTCTCTACAACTGAAAAAATTACAATGCTTTCGACAGCACTCCTATTTCTCCATAGGGAGAAAAATCTGACTTTATTACCTTCATTGGTAAGAATCTTTTAACATTTTAATTTATTTTAATGCTAAGAGGCAGCACATTTTCCCATAAAATGACTTAAGATTTCCTCAAGCATTCATCTTCCTTGAACATATATCAAATGAAATTAGTATATTCATCTAATATATTGTATCCATTTTAAGTAATTTCAGTACAGTGTTATATCTTATTTTTTTCTATTCTATTTCTCTTTCAATTGCTGTATATTCTGCATTTGTATACAAAGTACAGATTCTTCTCTACACCAAAATACCTGACAAATGCTGCTTTTCCCTGTTATCTTATTATTTCTGCTGTCTTAGACATATTAAAATAGCTTTCAACTTCTAAAATCTGTCATTCCATACCAATTGATCTTTTTTCCTTTAACAAAATATTATCTCATTTTAATAACTATTTTAAATATATTTTCAAATCAGGTAAAATAAGTATTATTATTGTTTTACAAATTATATTTTTGGATATTATTTGTTCCTCTTTCATATTAACCTACCTCTTCCAAATGATAGAAAAATTAGAAGAATGGCTAGAATGAGTGGAAAGTTTTATAATACCCACTGAAATGCAAAGCCTGCCATGAGTACTGCTTTTCTTTTACAAAGAAGGAACTATACAGTGAAATTTAGAAATGTGTTCAGTAATAAAAAATCAGACCACAGGAGTACTTCAAAGATGAGTTCATGAATACAAATAAGGGCACGAGGGGTTATTTTCTTCTTTAAGATATCCATTAAGCAGACTTGATGATTAACACTTGTTTTTACAAGGATAGTCACTGTAATAGCACTGTGGAAGAATGCAGGGTTTTATAGTTAAAGAGCATCATTTCACGATAAGCACAGCCCTGGGCTAAGAATTACCACCCTGAAAAACTGAGAACAGCTGTTGCCTAAATACTTTGATATTCTTCTTTAACTCAGAATCTGGCACAAGGAAATTACAGGAGCTCTATAAACAAAAACAACTAAACTCAATTATATACACAGAACTCCTACACTGAAGAACAATTTATACATCTTAACAATGTGCTTTTATTGTTCTGGGTTTCCCCTCCCCCCTTTGAGTAGATGGCACCTAATGGTATCATATTAAATAACTTTTGAGAACTGCTAGGTTCCTCAGCTAAGGCTGGGTTTGCATCTGATGGAGCAATATTATGATATGAAGCAATCATAATGCTCAGCTTTGCTTAAGGCACATTACATAAGCTGAAGAGACACAGTTATGTTTTCTTGGGACTTATATTCTAGAATAGTTAGCATTTAATACAGACAGAAAAACAAGAAAAAAAGATGACTACTTATAGAAATAAAAAGCAGGCATTTCCAGGATATATATGTTTTCATGCAAAAACATTTCACACATAATGAGTGTTCAATCAGTAGTCTTAACTACTTGGCAAGGATTTGTGTGTACATAACTGGAACTGAAATGGGAAATAGAAGGTTTACATTTTCCCAGAATTCAGAAAATATTATAAGACTGAATTTCATAATTTAGTAGAAAGCGAGCAACTGAAATTGAGATATCTATGCTATCAGGCACAACATCCTCTGAGCATGTATTTTACTTTAGTATATTCTATAATGTACATAGTTTGGGAAACAAGAAAATTTGGAAGAAGTTTGCAGTTCTTAAGATATATTTTGTTTATTTAGGGAGACACTCATTTAAGTAGCGAAGGAAACATATCCAGAGTAGTACATCAATAAGATAAGAATATACTTTCAAATGGAAGCAGAAACCCTGGAGGCTATCAAGCAAGCCTGAGCAGATACCGTGAACAGTTCAAGCTCCACTTCCTAATGAGAAAGCTGTGTGGGCTTCCAGGAAAAAAAAAGATGCTAGAGAAAGCCACATACTACAGCTACAGTTACAAGGCAGCATTAATAAAACTATCTTCTATATAAGAAGAAATTATGGAAAAAGTAAAACAGCTAAGTAGCTGATTACTAGTGAGACAGTGGGTAATTTTTTAATTTTTATTTTTCTCATTGTTAAGATAACATTGTCTTTTCTATATTCATTAAAATGTCAAAGATATATGTTGTGATTGTATGGTATGTGTATGTGTTCATATAAATTATAATCTTTTCAGGAAGTATTTTTCTCTCCTTTTCTCTTTCTGTTTATGTTTTTTTTCTCCTACTCTTAATTTTTCAATACACCCTACAAGAGTTTTTACTCCTTTTTCTTCAAATAAAATGGAAAAAGTTCTCAGAATCTCAAACACCACCTTCTTTTGAGATTCAGGAGATTTTATGGTGTTTCAGAGAAGACAGATTTCGAAATTCATCAACTAAGAAGAGAAGAAGATCAGTTAATCAGATACTAGAAGAAGCCTGCTTTGTTGTAATGGATTGAGTTTTGAAGAAAGCAGCTTCACAAGAGCGCCTTGTGTCATTTTGGTTGTGCAGTGTTTTTCTCTTCAAATAAAAAAGCAGACACATAACCCAGTGACCCAAATAATTAAATTCTAATAAGAAATAAACTGTCAAATTTAAATTGAAATAAGTTTGAGAAAAGTATGTCATTTTCTTTAGATCACATAGGCTTTTCTGTAAATAACTAATCTGGGTTTATCCCACAGCTGGAAAAACATAAAAGTTCAGCTTGTGGATCTTTTTTCTGGATAATGCAAAACTCAAATATGTGAATATTTCCTAAGAGTTCTAAAGAAAACATCAATAGGCCATTTTAAATTACAGTCTAGTTCTAATTCCTTATTCACAATTTGCACATTGGTAATCACCAATGTGATCAAGCCAAGCATATGATAAAAAGAATACCCTGTATTTCTTGTGTTTTAATTACCTCGATTATTTAGAATAATACAATGCTCTGTGAAGCTAGGAAGGTAGACATTTTTAGTAACCTTTTATTTTTTTAAAAAAAGATTTTATCAAGGCACAGAGAGGTTAAATGATGTTTTTGTCCAAGGTCACACTTCGAAGGAAGAAAGATGAGGTGTCTGCTTCACTTCAGTGAAAAAAGTGCCAAGTTCATGCCTAAAATCCTTAAACCTCCAAGCCTCAACATTTCCTGGTCATTAAAATATAAATATTAATAGCTTACCAATAGGATGTGTGTGATTAAATTATATAATAATATAACAGATAGTTCCTAGAAAAGGTTGGCCACATAGAAAGAGCTCAATAATTTAGGAAGAAGGGTCTAAAACAGAAGGAGGAGGAAAAAAATAAGAAAACTATATTGTTTTAGAAAGATTATCAGTCAGCTCTACCTTAAAAGTTCTCTCAATATAGCTGGCCACCTTCTAGACAATCCAGTGTGCATTAGTACTCTGCAAAATTTGCAAATTTTATATTTTTTATTGTTAATTACCATTAGGTATTATGCTTTGACTTTATTCGAGCTGTCGTGTCTTTAAAATAATATGAATCATTTTCCTGAGAAGTGAAACAGCTGCAATATTACATGAAGGCAATTTTGCAAATTAAGGTAATTTGCTGAACATTCTTCCCAAGATGCATTTAAATAGGTAGCGTGTGGTAGAGAATATCATCACATTTTCTTCTAGCATGTTCCAATTCATAGGATTATTGGTCAATCCATTAAAAATTGGTACTGAAACCCTACCTTGTATGAGATACTGTGGCAAATGTAAAGACATAGAAGAATTAGAATTTATAGCAAAAAGTGCATAAGCTGGTTAGTGAAATGAGATATAAACCACAAAGAGTTAAGAAATACAATACTTCAATTAAATAATGATAATAATAAATATGATTTGTAAAGATGACACATACAACATAAGCATGATTAATTACGCAATTTAATATTAAGTGTACAGTCTGGGTAAAAAGTGCTTTTAAATTTGAGAAGTAAGAATGCTGAGGGATGGAAAGAACTAGGAAAGCTTACTGGAGAAGTCTTTCTCAGCATTTAAAGATAGAATTCAGATAGCTCTAGGATTGATTAAATAGGATGAAACTTCAAAGAGTTTCTAAGTGTTTGCTAATAAATAGAGACTTAAGAAACATGCTTTAATAAAACATTTCATGAGATCAATAAGTTGTGTGAACACAAATAAGTCCCCCAAAATACTAAAGTCTTATGTTAATCAATCTGTGTTTTAGCCTTAAACTAAAGAGCTGAAGTCCTATCCATGATGGATACTATCAGACACAACACCAAAACATCAGCAAAGCATACTCTTCTCATAGGCCACTAACAGATCAGCATCTGCTGGGGAAGGAAGCAGGTCATTGTGTGACCTTGTTTTCTGTGCAATCCTAGCCAGAAAGATAAAACTTCCACTCTGAAAGAAATCCAACATTCAATTATCCAGTCTAATGATACAGAAAAAAAAAGGTTAGCTGTTAGATTTCAATTTCTAACCAAGTCTTTTATGGGAGCTTTTTTCTAAATAAACCAATTTTCAAGAGAAACCAGTTTCATCTTCTCCTTTTTCTTTAACTACTCTCATTTTCAGGTGCTCTCAAAGCTTAATACAGAAAAAAGGCAGACACTGTAGGGAATGAAGAAAAATAGGCACTGATAATCCAAACAGATAGTCCAATGAATAAATCATGAGTTAGCTGTCCTAAAGATTTGTTTTTAAAATTCCTCATAGCCAGTCAAAAAAGAAAAGCTACATCTCATATTATTTGGGGTGAATGGGGGTCTTTTTAGCCCTGAAGGGTTTCACTAACATCTTCTTAGTGATCATTTAGCATCTCAGAACTCTGTACCAATACACTGTCACTGACAAAGCATCTTTGGACATTTACATGAACTGTCTTCTATAAACTTACCACTGGTGATTAATGTTTACTGAATATTAAACTGACAATGCCAACTCAAAAAAGAGATGAAATCATAAGCCTTCAAACTTCTTGTTATTTGAAAATGTATAAAGCATTACAAGTATCACTACGGCTCTATTATTTAGCTTTCATATATTTTCCAGAGGATGAGTAAAAATACAGCTATGACAACAGTTACCATGGAAGCAGTTTCTTTCTGCTGCTTTCCTGAATAGTAACATTTAATTTGATGCATTAGTCTAGTGGCTGAGGTGTGATTCACCTTGTTCTTTTTCCTCATCAATTCCTACATCACCGAACTCCGTAACTCCAAGGAGTGTGTCTCTCTGCTGACACTTTTGTCATAAAGCAAAAATCTAATTTTTCTTTCTAGCCAGAGTTATTAAACACCCACTAAATAATATAAGTAAAAGAATAGAAGTAAGGCATAAGTTTTGGAAAGCAAGACACCAAGCTCCATGCTTAATGTCTGTGGCTCAGAACATGGTTTTTTAATTTGCTTATTTAATGTTAATACTATCCTGAAAGAAGAAAGCCTCCACGAGGCTTTCCTAGTCTGCTCACTCTGGTCCTTGGGGTGCTGGCTACAACAGCCCAGTGGACTCAACTCAAATATCTCTCTGGAGAAAAAAAAAAAGTTTCTTTAATTTGGATCTTTATAATGACCACATAAGGATCAGTCAAGAGTGAATGAGTCTGAAACACAAACTGAGATTATGAACCTTGTTATAGTCAGCAAACCATAAATGTGAATTCAAATATTAATGTCTAGTTCTCCCTCACTAAGAAACTACTGAAAATGGATAACCAAG
Organism: Macroglossus sobrinus; assembly: GCA_004027375.1. Lineage (NCBI taxonomy): Eukaryota > Metazoa > Chordata > Mammalia > Chiroptera > Pteropodidae > Macroglossus > Macroglossus sobrinus. Next base: position 230,926 of record PVKZ01001573.1, read on the forward strand.
GGTGGCTAAGCTGACCTCTCCAGGCCAAATCTCTCTTCTCTTGAGATTGATAATTCTATTGATCTTCATTGGTGGGTCTCACACTTCTCTTGCCTAGAGCTGGCACTCTTATTTCTATTTGAATAAAGGCTCTGCTTGTGAGTTCACCATAAGTACACAGCAGTTTTGCAATGAGAATCTTAAGTGGTCTTTGCTTTCTTTATCTACCCTATGCAAGACATGTGTCACAGGTTGAGCATTAGTGGGGTGAACCTCCCTTCTTCTACGGGGACCCAGCTCTGTCCACAGCTATGGATTAGAGAGCGTTCTGGGTTTTCTGATGCTCAGCTGTGTCTGGCTCAGTCCTTTGCTCTGAATTCTGACCTAAGCTATGATCATGGATGGGTTGCATTCTGTCCTTTTTGATAGAAAGAGTAACTTTCAAAAGGCGGGGAGCAAGACAAGAATTGATTTTCCCATTTTACAAACATGCAGAATGCAGCAGATTTTCTAAGAAAGTCTATTAACATCTGTTCCTGAACATAGAGGCTCACAATTGTCATATATCACAATTTTACTCACAACAAATATCATATGGGCTACACATACTTTACTCAAAGCCGAATGTTGAAAATCGAATATTGATGTGATCTCATTTTTTTCTAACACTCAGCTTCCATAGAATTCTTCAAAATACCAACCACTCAGACTGCAGTCATACAATTTTTAAAACTAACACTTAGAATATTGACTGTTACACAGAATATCCTGCCTATTTTAGTAAGCAAATGATAGACTTACCACATATACAGAATATTTTAGGTTCATTAAAACTCCATTTTTATTTCCAAATGAGAACCCAGAATTACATGGAATCATGAAGACATAGAAAAATAAAAAAATAGTACTTTGGAATACATCTATTTCCTCAGATTATATACTAGCTCATTGCCTTCTACATCATATGTGAAATCATTCACTCATTCAACAAATAATTATTGGGTCTGCCATGTTTTAAGCAGAGGCCCCGGTTATCCAGAGTTTGCATTTTAGTATTGGGGGAGGAGGTCAGGGAGAATAATACGATCAACAAATAAATGTAAAGCAAGTTAGATGTTGACAAATTCTATAGGTAAAAAAAAATTAAAGTAAGTAAGAGGCAAAGAAAGTTAAGGAGTGACATATTAAATAGAGTGGACAGAGAAAAACTCTTTGAAAAGATGACATTGAGCAAGGGAGAAAGTAGAGGGTCCAATTAAGAGGTTGCTGCAATAATCCAGGTTGGAATGATAGGTTGTAATTGGGTAGCAACCATGGAGTTGATGAGAAGTGATCAGATTTGAAGTAGATAGTGAAAGCAGAGTCAACAGGAGTTGCTTAAAGATTAGACAGGGGTTATGAAAGAAACAGACAAAACAAGGAAAATCAGAATTTTTGGCCTGAATAACCAGAAGGCGCAAGCAATGTGTTGAGATGGGAAACACTGCAGGAGGAAGTGGTAGTGGGAATACAGGATTTCTGTTTGAGATCTATTAAGTTTGATATGCGTATTATATATCCACATGGAGATGTGGAATAGGCAGTTCGATATAAGGCATATATAGATATATCTTTTAATTAATGTTTACTAAGTGAATTTAAAAATATTGAACAAATAAGTGAATGATTAAGCATATAAATGAGTGAAAAAAATGAATGAATATTAAAGTATAAAAAATTCTAGTAAAAGAACTAGAGTATTATTCAAATTCAGCAGACAACTTACTGTCTGAAATAGCTACAGCTTAAATGAAAAAACTAATATAACTGGGGAGGGAAAACTCTAGAAGCCAGTCCAAAATAACCCATTCCCTCGGTTTTAAAATAACATGTTCAATTAAAACTGTGTTACTTTGGAACCCAAGAAGCATATTATGCGCTACGAACTCCCCCAAAAGAATTCAAGTCCAAAAGTATCATTTTCATATGTTTTCTCTATATGTGTTAAAATTACAAAGAAATGCTCCGCAAATGAGGGTGTTAGTTCTTTAACAAACCACATAGGTTATATGCATAAATGTATATATATTAAATATCCCTAAGAAACAACACAGTACTTATCTTTGATATCCCAAAATTCCACTTCCATATTCTGGAAGTCGTGCTATCTTAATTATGGTTAATATTACAAGCTTGTCACTGCTTTAAGACATAATTGTCATATATCCCATTTTAGGACTTTTTAAAAGTATACACTTACTGATTTTATTAACTGTATCCAACATCTTAAGGGTCTGATCTTAAGTAACATAAACTAAAGTATATTCCCCATACTATTAATTAATGTAGGTTTCTCAAAATCTCTAACCAACTTAGTAATTAAAGTTTATATTGCAAAATGTAAGAATAAAAAGATTCAACAGAATTGTGCAAATCTCTCCATTCCTACATTTGTTCCTAGAGCTGCTACTTAAGTTAGCAAATAATAAGGAGACGTTTATTCAATATTTTTTTAAATCACAATGCTATCTCAATAGTGCCAAGAGTAAGAAAGAAACAAAGCAATTTTTACAATTTTATTTTATTTGAATTATAGTTATTTCAGGTGACTTTTTTTTATCTGAAATAAGCAAAATTGTATCATGGCAGTATTTAATTAGTTATGACTAAAGAGAATATGATGTTAGTAACACTCAATAGTCCACAGTAAAAACTACTTATAGAATATAAATTTTTTTCCAAAAATTTAAGACTATAATAAAATTAACAGTGTTTTATTTTATCAAAAAAAGAAAACATTTAAATAAAGACTGAGCAAATTCTTTTCTTTATGCCTTGCATTCCAATTAACACTAAATTAGCCAGTTTCTCGCAAAATAAAAATTATAGAATCTGCAAGGATTACTGTAGTACTTACTTTGAGGGCAGCAGAACTATTGACATTTTGGGTTGCATTCATCTTTGAGGGATGACAGGGGGCAGGGGAGGGGGGATGGAATAAACTGTGGTATGTTTGGCAACATCCCTGCCCTCCACCCAGTAGACGCCAGTAGCATCCAATCCACAGTATGACAACCAAAAATGTGTCCAGACATTACCAAATGTCTCCTGGGGAGGGCAAAACTGCCCCTGGTGGAGAACGCTTGATCTATGTGTTCAGTAGATATATGAATTAATATGGATTCCCCTAGAGGCGTTGCCTTTACACTAAATTTAACCTTAATTTCAAAGATCACTTTCAGCTGTCACCAAAACTCTTGAAATAAAACAGCAGAAAGTAACTGATACCAATAGGAAGGGGAGTATGGTCCTTTCAAGATTGCTATCTAACTGATCAGAAGCAAATTCTTAGAAATGTATACCCAAAGAAATCCCCCCAATTAAGCTATAGATTTAAATCTGTTAAATAGGTTCCCATGTAGTCTTCAAAAAATAAGAAATGTTGCAACTATCTACAAAGTCCAGACATTTGTTCTTTTTAAAAAATGCTTAATTTTGCTTTTTTTCCACTTCTCAAGTGGCAGCTCCTTATTATCTTTTGAAACGTCATTTGATGACTCAAAAGAAAACAACTGTAATTCAAACAGCAAGAAATTAGGGGGAATAACTCTGAATGTGGCCTCAGTTTGAAAGGTGCTAAGCTGTTTTTTCATGATTAATGTACTATGCTTTTTTCCACTGGTATCAAATCCCAAGTGTCTAAATACCATTTATATGCTATTACATGGCTCTCACATTTTCATCTCATCCCAACCTGCCTGAGACCATGGCAAACTCATTCAACAACATAACCATATAAATGACCAATGGTTGGAATGAAGAGAACAGTTTCCACGTTCTCTGTGCTCTCTTCTAAACTTTCCTCCCCAGCTTTTCCCATGTTGAGCTACAGTAGTACATTCACAAGGAAAAAGCCTTACAATTACTCTGGACTTCTATATTAATTTCTAATTAGTACTGTAATGAATTTCTATAATTTTGTGACTTCAAACAACACAATTATTATTGCACATCTCTAGACTTCAAAAATCTGAAATCAAAGTCTAGCGTCTAAAGTTAAAGTGTAGAGAGGGCCAGCTCCTTTTGGAGGCTCTAGGGGAGAATCAATTTCCTTATCTTCTCCAACTTCTAGAGGCTGCCTAACTCCGTGGCTTGCTGAGTCCTTCCTTACATCACTCCAATCTCCCCGTCCATCGTGACATCTCCTTCTCTGACTCTGACTCTTATAAGGACCCTTGTGAATATACTGGGTCCACCCAGATAATCCAAGATAACCTCCCCATCTCATGACCCTTAACTTAATCACAGCTACAAAGTTTCTTTTGCCTGCAATATTGTGGTTTATAAGAAATATTTATATTGGGTCATTCAGATGATCAAAATAGATTTCTCATATATATTTGACCTTTATCCAATGTTCCTGGCTCACAGTTCCCAAAAACTCTTTGAATTTTCTGAGCAATAAAAGCAGACAACTTATTGTCTGAAATAGCTATCTTTTGTCATATTTGGTTTCTTGTCTTCAGTTTCTGAAATCACTTCAGAGTCATAAAGGGGAAGTAGATGTCTTATTCATGAAAAGCTTCTTTCCACCACAACTGGGTTTATGTTCATGAGAAAACTTTTGGAACGCACCTAAGGATGGAAGCTGGTTGTCAGGAGAACCAACAATGAATAAAGGGCTGGAACTTTCAGTCCCACACTCTAGGGGAGAGAGGCTCAAGGTTCAATCAATTACCAATAGCCAATGATTTCATCAATCATGCCTATGTAATGAACTCACCAAAAAAAAAAAAAAAAAAAGGAAGGAGTTCAGAGAGATTCCAGATGAACATATGGAGAGTTCATTACATATGGCACACCAAAGAGGGCATGAAGCTCTGTGTCCATTCCCCATACTTTGCCCAATGCATCTCTTCCATCTGGCTCTTCCTGAGTTACATCTTTTTACAACAAACTGATAACCTAGTAAGTAAGTGTTTCTCTGAGTTCTGTGATCTACTCTAGCAAATTAATCAAACCTGAGGAGGGGATCTTAGGGACTCCTTATCTATAGCCAGTCAGTCAGAAGCAGAGGTAAAAACCTGGACTTGAAACAGACATCAGAAGTGGGAGTTGGGGGGAAGTCCTATGGGACTGACCTCCTTAACCTCTGGGATCTGAGGCTATCTCCAGGTAAATAGTGTCAGAATTGAGTTGCATTCTCGGACACTCTCCGAGTGTCCCAAGAATTGCTTGTTGACGTGAAACATCAATAAATGAAATTTTGTGATCAGAAACCACTTTTTACCACAAAAAGTAACATATTACATAGTCACAGGTTATGGGGATTTGGATGTTAACATCTTTGGGGGGCAGGTATTCTGTCTATTGCAGCTCCTTTCCTTTTCTAGTCTATCCAGCCAAGTCATCAACCATCTAAAGGTTTTCCCTCTAAAATGTATCCCAAATCAACTACTTCCCTGTAATTCCTCTGCTACCACCCTAGTACAGGCATGCAGACCCTGCCCTGGACAACTCCAGTGACTCCTAGCTGATCTCCTTGCTGCCATTCCTGCCCCTCCACAGTCCATGGCCTATAAGGCTGCCAGAACTCTAATCTTTTATAAAATATAAATCAGAAAATGTTATTTCCTTGTTTAAAATCCATCAGTGGCTTACCATTATAACAAGAATGAAATCCTAATAGGCACTTCACCCTCTGGCTTCTTCTTGCCTTTAAAAAAAAATGGAGAAGGAAATAACGCAATTTCCTACTCCACAAAATTTCTCTTAATCCCTCACCATCAACCTTCCAAGGCCTTCCATGCTGAGCAGGAGCTCTTAGCAACTCATCATGGGGAGGTACTTGTGTTCAGCTGTCTTTCCTGGCTCTCTAATTTTACTTCTCTCTCCAGAGGCAAAAGATAGCAACTTAGCACATAATTCTAACCCTAACTAAACCCTCCCTCCCCAAGCCTGTTTTGACTGTAAAATTCCTGCTAAAACTACCAGAAATTTTAAAATGTGTAAGGAAAAAAAATGAGCAGGTAGGAAAAGAAAGAGTACAACAAAGTGTGAAATATTCTTTTCATTTTACAGCAGGTAGGCAAAAGATAATATCTTAGGTTGATGGATCTAAAAATAGGGTAGAGATAAATTTTTTAATGTTAAAAGAACTAAAAATAAATATTTAACAGCCTTTGGGGAGTGACAGGAGATTTTTTTTCATTTTTTTCCTTTGTGAACTCTAATTCTTAGACCATGTAAATAAATCTAGTAACTACTAATTTTATACAATTTACACTAATTTTACATGTGAGGGTAAGCATGTGTATATGCGCAAATTAGTCATCCATTTTTTCAGCTATTGTAACATTTCTTCCCTCTGATTCCCAATACTGTTCTTTAGAATTCCCACACTAGAAACTGTCCCATCAAGGATTTCTTGGTGATAAAATCAGAGGGCACCATGATCCCACCAGCACCTTTATTGTGGAAAATTGTTCCTTAGGCTCTCCTGTCTCTGTTTTTGAAAAACTCTTTTCTACCTGAATCATTTCATACCAACTACTTCTGAAGCCAGCTACTCTCCTCACTTTCAAATAATAAGAGTCCACACTTTATAATTCCTATTCTTCTTCCGCCATGCCAGAATCTCAGGGTAGCAGTTCCTCCACAAATGCAGCCATTACTTAGAATAATGTACAATCCCTAACTCAACCACTTGTATCCATATTTCTTTGCCTCTGGTGAACACCCAGTCAACATTTATTGAAAGATATTTCATAGAACTCTAGAGCCATAAGGGATTCTAGAGGACAAACCCACCCACATCAAAGTCACCTGCAATGTAAAAATGCAAACCACTGAACCCAATACATAACTACTACCTCAAACTGTTCTCAACAACCCCCTCTCCCCAGTGGTTCCAGCACACACAAAAGTTTGAAATTCACCAAATCTAACCCAATCTCCTTTTAAAATAAGGCCAAATTAAATCTAAAGAGGTAAGTGATTCACCCAAAATTGTCCACTTAATATGCAGCCAATTAATTATCTACTCACACACATTCTGCTAACCCTTTAAAAGGAATCTGTGAGATAAAACAAGCAAAAATATTAGAAAGAAACAACCTAAACATAATAAAGGCCACATGAAAAAAGTGCACCACTCTTACTCAAATCATACTCAATGAAGAAAAATACAAAACTTTTCCACTAAGATCAGGAACAAGATAAATATGCCCACTTTTGACACTTCTATTCAGCATAGTACTGGAAGTCCTAGCCAGAGCAACTAGGCAAGGGGAAAAAAAGGCATGCAAACTGGAAAGAAAAACATATTATCACTGTTTATAGATGACATAATCTAATATGTAGAAATCCTAAAAATTCCACACACATACACTAAAAAAACCTAAAACTAATAAATGAATTCGGCAAAGTTGCAGGATACAAAATTGACACACAAAAATTAGTTTCATTTTAATACATTAACAGTGAAAAATCCTAAAAAGAAATTAAGAAAACAATTCCATTTACAATAGCATCAAGAAGAATAAATACTTACGAATAAACTTAACTAAGGACACTGAAAACTGTAAAACATTGATGAAAAAATTAAATAAACAAATAAATGGAAAGAATGACATCTTGTACTCATGGACTGGAAGACTTAATATAGTTAAGATGGCAATACTATGCAAAGCAATCTACCGATTCAGTGCAATTCCTATCAAAATCTCAGGGACATTTTTTTCAGAAATTAAAAAATCCACCCTAAAATTCATAGGGAATCTCAAGGGCCCCCAAAAGCCAAAAGAATCCTGAAAAATAACAAAGTTAGAGGTCTCACACTTCCTGATTTCAAAACTTACCTTCAAGTTACTATAACAAAAACAGTGTGATGGTGATATAAAGATAGACATATAGACCAATGGACTAAATGGCCCAGAAATAAACCCTCACATATAGAGTCGATGAATTTTGACAAGGGTGCCATGACCATTCAATGGAGAAAAGACAGTCTTTTCAACAAATGGTGATAGGAAAATTGAATATCTATATACAAAAAATATGAATTTGAACCTTTAAATTACACCATATACAAAAATTAACTAAAATAAATCAAAGGCCTAAACATAAGAGCTGAAAGTATAAAACTCTTTGAAGAAAATATAGGGGAGAAGCTTCCTAGCCATAACACCAAACGCACAAACAACAAAAGAAAAATAGGTAAGTTGAACTTCATCAAAATTAAAAACTTTTGTGCATCAAAGTACACTACTAACAGAGTTAAAAATCAAACAACCCAATTAAAAAATAGTCAAAGGATTTAATTGACCTTTCTCCAAAGAAGGTATACGAATGGCCAATAAGCAAATGAAAAGGTACTCAACACAACTAATCATCAGAAAAACGCAAATCAAAAACAAGATGATATACTATTTCACACCCATTAGGATGGCTATATCAAAAAAAAAAAAGGAAGAAAAGAAAAAAAGCGTTTACATGGTTTACATGAAGGTGAAGAAACTGGAACCTTTGTGCGTTGCTGATGGGTGTGTAAAATAATGCAGCTGCTGTGGAAAATGTCACAGTGATTCCTTAAAAATTAAAAATTAAATCCAGCAATTCCTCTTCTGGATATATATATATATATATATATATATATATATATATATATATCCAAAAGAATATATATATATAATATATATATATCCAAAAGAATATATATAATATACATATTCAAAAGAATATATATATATATCTCCAAAAGAATTGAAAACAGGAATTTCAACAGATATTTGTACATCCATGTTCACAGCAGCATTATTCAGAATAGTCAAAAGGTGAAAAAGTCCAAGCATCCATCAAAATGTGATATATACATACAATGGAACATTATTCAGCTTTAAAAAGGAAGGAAATCTGGATACATTCTAAAACATGAAGAACCTTGAAGACATTATGTTCTGTGAAATAAGCCAGTCACAGAAGGGCCAGTACTATATAATTCTACTTATACGAGGTACCTATGAAAATCTAATTCACAGAGACAAAAAGTAGAATGGTGGTCGCCACGGGCAGGGGAGAAGAAGAATATGGAATTAGTATTTAACAAGTATAGAGTTTCAGTTGGATAAAATGAAAATGTTCTGGAGATGGATGGTGGTGATGGTAGCACAATAATGTAAATATACTTAATGCCACAGAGATAGTTAAAAAGTACAAAATACAAAAATGGTAAAAATGGTAAATTTTAAGTCATGTATATTTTACCATAATAAAAAAGTTGTATTACAAAATCTGAACTACTTATCTTTTTCTTAAATATCATCTGTTTTATTCATCCAACCGTTAACAAATCCAAGCTTCCAGCAAAACATCTCCAAATACTTCTTTTGAGCAATTTTCTTTTCAGAACCTCCGCTTATACTCACATTTCTGTGATCATCCTCTCCCCATGAGGCCCAACGGTTGCAGTACAATCTGTTTCCTTCCACTCTGACATAAGAGCCCCTTCAGAAAATTCTGTGAAGGTTAAGAAGCTTCTCTTCTTTGACCTCAAGCAATTTCCCTAGCTACCAAGAAGTAAAAAAACACTGCTCTTCATGGAAATAAAACGGTGATACTCACAGTTTAATTTTCATAGGTGACCACATTATGATTAGAAGCGGGTGGGGGAGTCACTCTGAGTGAGAGGGGAAGCCCCTGTGGGTTACTAAGCTAAGGAGTAACTCGATCCAAATTAGTATACATAAGGATCACTCTATCTGATGTGAAAAAGACTGGAGTCAGAGTGACGGGGAAAGGACAAAAGAAAGAACAAGATTTTAAAAGATATTTTAATAATACAAAGGAGAGGTGATGACAAAGTTGGCAGCAATGGCAACAGTAAAAAATGGTAGGATTTTGAATACCACTGACGGGAGAACCAACAAGATTTAATGGCTTGATGTAATGCTTGAGACAAAGAAAAGAGTAGAGTCTCTTGGCTTGAGCAACTGGAAGAATGATCTTCTAACTTCTCAGAGGGGAAAAACTGTGGAGGGGCAGGTTGGGGTAGGAGATGTTAAAGAGCTTTGTTTTGGACATGTTGGGTTTGAGTTGCCTATAGATATCCAAGTGGAGATACAAGATAAACAGTTGGATATCAAGGGATATCCAAGGGATATCAAGGGAGAGATTATGCTCTCTATGAAGAAACTAAGATTCTAAAATGTTACATCACAAACAAGTGTTGCATACAAAATAAGTCAAATAAGTTTATAAATTTTTAACATATTAGGATGTTAAAACATGTCATGAGACATCCAAGAACCCTAGAAAACTAAAATGGAAAGGTGATTTAAGATCTGATACAAAGAGAATAGTTTATAAATATATCATTTGGGTAACAATTCTAAATAAATTAGTAGGTTTTAAAAAGTATTAATGTCCCAAATAAAATAAAAGAAAAATATAGGTATAGTTCATTAGAAAGGGAAAGAATAATAGTTAACTATTTTTAAAAAACATTTTACTCACAATTGCAGTGCCAAAAATAACAAGTGAAAGGGACAAGTGACTGTGCTTATGCTGCCCAACAGTGATAAATGCCTCAACTACAGTCTGAACATGCTATGGGGATGAAAGTTCATTTCACTGCACAGGGCAGACCATAGTAATTAACAAGGTAATTAACTAGTTGTGCTCACTTACAGCTCCTCAATGTTGTTAGCCATAATTTATACGAGAAGGAGAATCAATGTATGAACTCCTCTTGGTTAAGGCAGTTAGGATGCAAAGCTCAAAAGTTTACATTCTGGCCATAGCATGTTCAATAATATACCAGTTTCTAAATAAAAACAGAATTGTATTTCTGATATTTTTACCCTGTTCAGTGTTTCTGATTGAGAGATCTATGTACTATTCTATTTGTCATAGTTTTATAACTGTTAAAATTTCATTCCAAAGCCAGAAAACTATCAATGGCAAATGAAAGTACTTCTTAGCTTTTGTTTTGTTTAGGGAATTGGTGGGAGAAAGAAGAGAGTTGAGTGGATGTTTAAATGCGTCATTTCTTAGGGAAATTATCATATAAATATGTGCTGTTTATAGTGTTTGGTGCCACACCATGCCCACCTTGGCAATTAGCACCATAAAAAAAACAATTCACCTTACAACTCACTAAAACGCCCTATTCCAAGCCTGCCCTGGATTGGCCTGATTATTGGCAAAGTCTAGGGAAAACTCCTCTACAGCCCCAGAGAACAAACAGCATGTTCACAGACTACTACTTCAATGTGGTTAAGAGGATTGCAGCCTCTAAGACATCTCACGACATCCTCAAGGATTTACTCCACTCTCATCTGAGGTCAAGCAATCAAGTTCATATGCAGCCATAAAACTAGAATGACCCTAAAAGTCACCTTTCCCCACACATGTCCTCACAACTACTCTTAAACCCATCTTCTTTTTTAATAAATTGATCCTTTGTTCATAAAAGAGCATTTCGCAACATGGATTTCCTGGACCTCTTGTCAGTCAGGACTAGGTAACACTTGCTGAGAACATCCTGTATGCCAGGTACTGGACAAAGCACTTTACATGGGTGATCCAGTTTCAGTCAGGCACAGCCTCTGGGGCGGGCACTATTATTACATCCATGCTATCGATAAGAAAGCTGGAGCTTAGAAAGACTAGGTAATTTGCCCAAGTCTAAATAACTGGTGTTAACAGATCTGTCACACCCCCAATCCTCGACTCCTCCACCATGCTTCACCACTGAGTGTCAAAGGAGTTAGTAAGAGAAGTCAAAGAATATCTGACATTCCAAACAGCCTAATATAAATCACATTTACTCCACAACTAAATGCCTATATCACTGTATCACTAGAATACTGATTAACTTGCTTTGGCTGAAATAATATCATGTCTGCATAGGAACAGTGGTTATCTCATGCTGACAAAAAGTTTAAATTGGGTGTTAGTGAAAAATAGAGAGTAAATTATCCAGGTCTTGTTAAATTCAGCTTGTTTTGAAGACCTGGTTCTTTAGACTGCAGACTCCTCTATTAAAGAATTTTTTTTTAAAAAAAAAAAAAGCTTTTCTAGAATAATAACAAGGAAATGCAAGTAGGTAAGCCAAGTATTGTAAAATATATATATATATATATATATATATATATATATATATATATATATATATATATCTCAGCATTTTTTTTTTAAATTATTTATCTGGAGTACTCATTTAGAAAGAAAAAGAAGAAAACAAGAAAACCAATGTGTTGCAGAGGAAGACCAATGTGTGTGGTTGCATACCCATGGTATAATTAGTTCACAGGTCCTTACCATAGAGCAAAAAGGTGTCTAAAAGGGACAGAAACTGTTCTATGCAACCCACAGATGTGGTGTGATGAAAGCACAAGGGGCCAGAAGTCTACAGACCATGGTTCTTGTCATTCTGGCATTTTGGTCACGCCAGTAAATTCCAAGATCTGGAGCAGTGGACTTGATTTCTTCAGACTTAGTTTCCTCACCTAGAACGCAGAAATAATAATCATCTAATAATAAAAGTTGTTTTATTGCCGGGAGGATGTGGTGAGATTATAGATAGAAAACTACCTTGATAAAACTGTTTAGGTTCACTACAAAAGCAACATATTATATTTGTTACTACCAGTGTATTGCAGTGAGTTGCAAGTTGATTTAATACATTCGACTTGGCTAAAAATGTAAAGAGCAAGAAGACACGTGGAGGATGGGGCACTCCCCTAGGCGTCGATCGATTAATATTATTAATGGAGCCCATCTGTAATACAGCCATTAACTATAAGTGTATATGGTATTAGCAGACCTGTTTACAATGAAGAGACAGCTCAAAGCACCCAATTAAGTGATCTAGACCACAACCTGATACAGCAAATTCTTGTGCATTCACACTAAGGGAAGGAAGCTCTGGAACAGATACTGGAAGTCAGCAGGCACTCAAAATCAATTTCTTCATGGCTCTGGAATGTTTTCTATGATATGCCTCAAGGCATGCTTAAATTCGACTTCTAAAATTACTTTTTTGCCTCAATGAGGGCAAAAGGAGATGGCCCCAGAGGATGTGATTGTCTTGTTCCCACTATATTCCTAGGATTAAAAATGTGCCAAGATGACTTCCTCAAGTGGACACTGTCATGCAGATAAGAAAGATGTAAATGTCCCCAACTACATAATAACAGATCAAAGCTAAAGAGCATTACAAGCACTGGTTATAAGGTCCTATTTACACTTCTGTTAATTAGTTTGTTTGAACTTATTTCTCTGCAATTAGTGTCTATCGATAGAGCAGATCTTGAATTTCCCTCTTTTTTCTTACTAAACAGAAAGCTTGGAGAACATTTAGTGTTAAGGTAGATCTTGTTAACAAATATATTTCACAATAAAATTGAAAGTCAATCTCAAATTCATTTATTTATAATTTCCCAGGTGAGGAAAGTATCTTATCTACTCTTCAGCCAGAGAAGACACCTAGATGACAAAACTTTATCTAGAACATCCAGCTAATTGGCATGTTTGGCACTCTTCCAGACCGGGTGGCCAGTGATGGAGAAAGCACCTTTCATGTCCCTCTATAAAAAGCAAACACCTTATCCTATTTTGCTATGAATGAACATGATTGTTTTTAACTTCTCATTATTCTGAGTAAAATATAACTGTATCTATTCTTTTTTATAATAGAATTCCTAGCATTAGATTTGATTAAAATTGTCCTGAATTTATATAAATGCTAGACACAAAGACTCCTCTGTAAAACTGCAAAATTCAGATGTTTGGTGGATTTTGAATGAATAAATTACATAAATGAATGAGTCTTTCATAAGGTTAAAGGGTACCCATGTCACTTGTGTGAATAAGGCCTTATGATTATGTAAATTTTTGAGAGGAATAAAATATTTTCATTCAGAAAACTTATACTCTAGGAGCAATTAATTACTCAGATCTTAAAGATGGAGATGGCAGAGTTTTCTGAAGCAAGAATTTAACAGTATTTGAAATAAAAACAAAAGCCTGAGAATGCTTTACTGACAAATTAGGTTATAGCTAATGTTCACAAGAGTTTTCCATAACTAGCCCCAGAGTTTGAACATATATGAACAAAATCATCCAGACAAAATTACCTCCTGTTATGGAATAACCTTTGAGTAAACAGCCTGGAAAAATCAAGAAAGGAGGACAGAGTAGCAAACATGTAGTATACAGGGAGAAGCGACAGCTCATCTCCAGAGCGTTTCCTATTCTCTCCTTCACACCATGAGTAAAATTTATCTAGCTGAAATTATGCTTGTCGCATGAGGATAAAGCGGGTCACGTGATGTAATAAGCGTTTTATGAAGATAAGTCTGTCAGCAGTGGGACTGATAGATTGACAGAGAGAGAGAGAGACAGAAGCAATGACAAGAACACAATGCAGAGAGGAGGGGTGGATGGGTTCAAGGGAGAAACGTCAAGACTTAATAACTGACTATTTATAGATAGAAGATGAAGGAGAGAGGAGAGTTAAAGATGACTCCAAATGTTCGCTTTCAGATGGCTTGGAAAATAGCGGTACCACTGAGAAAAATGAGGGAGGACAGCTCTCTTCATGCCCTACTCTACCCGCAGACAGGTGATGCCACTGATTCTGAGCAACGCCATCAGCCATGTAAATGCACCTGGTATTTTTTAACTGGCTGTACAGGAGGGACAGTGGCCCAATATGTTAACAACCCCTGAGAATAAGTGAAGACAGAATGACACTGGTAGTTGTATAGTTAGCAGGAATAAGTCAACCCATGAGCAGAAAGTGGAAAATGTTACATAGGGATACATGCTAAAGCAAGACTTTCAAGAGCATAGCCCAGCTGTGGACTGCTGGAAAATATGATGGCCATCAAACCAATCGGGGACGAAATGATCAAAAATGGTCCAGACGTCATAGGAGAGAAGCATCAAAGACCAGGGTGCAAACTCAAATGCCTATAGGGACCAGACAGTAGCAGAAATGAGGAAGGTTGTGTGATAGGCAACAAAGAGTGGGGAGGACTGAAGCAAACAGCTCATGCCCACCCACCCCATCTAAAGAGGAGGGACAGTAGATGCGTTACTTTTGCCCGAGATCATAGGCCCAAACTTCTTACTCTTAAAGGGCAATCATCCCACCCACCATTCTCTACCATGGAGGCTACTTTATCTTCTTCAAGCCTTGTCAATACCTGGAATCTTTGTGGTGGTGTTACGGTTGCTCTTGTGTTTATGGTCTGTCTCCTACGCTAGAAGGTAAATTCTTTAAGGAGTCACAGAATTGGCTGTCAATCAATGCTTAATTAAAATGTGTCCAACTCCTCACTCCTTAGGGCTTAACCATTTGATACAAAATAAATCCAACCCCTTTATCTCTTCACAGCCTTTGCAGCTTTCGCATTCACCACCTGCCACTCCCAACACACTCTGTTCTCTCTGCAGCATGAGCTTTGCCAAGATAAGACCTGAGTTCAAATCCTGATTCTGCCACTTACTAACTGCCCTTACTGGAGACACTAACTATATAAACTGCAACTGCTATATCTATGAACATGTACATCACTGGGTTTCTAGAGGATTAAGTGAGTTTTTAACTGGCTACAAATGTAACACTAATGCAAAATTCTTTTTAAATTTCCCACACTGGGTTTCCCCTGCTCACACTGACTACATAGAATGAGCTCCCTACTGCCTCCCAGCAGACCAGGGCCTTTGCCTCTAACTTCGTGGGCCTCTCCTCACCTTCTAAAATCTTACCTCTTAACTGCTATTTAGGGCCAGCTCAATTATTTCTTCCTCTATGAGGTTTTCTTTGACTTTGCTGGTTATCCATCACCCTTTGTTCTTACAACTAGCGACTGTATTGGCATGAACTATGTACCATTAGCTGCCTTGTTTCTAATGCCCATCAAGTTATAAGCAAGGGTAGGGATCGGGTGTTACTTTTTATCATTTTTACCAAAGTCTAGCACAGTGCCTGATTTGAAACAGCTATTCAATAAATGATTGCCGAACCAAATAGAACTTAACCATTAACAGATGTAAATCTGATTTACTGGAAACTAAAGTAGACACCTCTTGCTCCACCATTGAGAATTAATCTACAGCAATGACAAAAACTGCCACATGGTTAGCTCTCAATTAGGTACATTAATGGTGGTGACAGTGATAGAGATAATCTAAGAATTGTTAATATAGGTATTTTCACAATTTTAGGTAATATAAAGTAGGTGCAATTTATGCTGTGCTAAAAACTCAAGACCAACATTCTGTCTCCTACTGATCTGTCACAGAGCCAGAACTGCTTAACAGTAACTTGAGGCTCTTTTGAATGTCAATTTGATTACAACATGAAATTTCACAGAAAGCACCACACTCATTCCAATATATGAGTGTTCTACCATCAATTCATTCAACAGATACTTACAGGCAGTTTTCCATAGGCAAGGCATTACAAGTAAAACTATTAAGAGCCTGAATTCTTTATACTACAATTTTATAATGACTTGGAAAATTTGGGAAGGCTGTTGAAACCAATACAAAAGTTCGTATTGTCATGTAACGAAATAGTTGCCACTCTACCAATTCTGAGAAAGGTCTCTGTGTCTCTTTCTGCTGTCCAACACCAAGCACAATGGAGTAGCTGGCTCCTGGATAGTCAAGAAATGTGGAACCGGCCTTATCCTGAAGCAGAGTAGGGAATAATAATAATCATTGTGATCTAAATTCACTTAAACATCTCTCCTCTTTCTTTAACCTGGGGTGGTGGGGAGTAGGAGTGATGAGAAAAACAACTTTGTTTTTCTGAGTTGCACCTAGGCACTTTACATTATGAGAACCCTGCTCACATCCAGAGTCTAGACATTTAGACAAGGACTTAAGTTTAGGATTTCTGGCATTAGTCCCCATTTTGCTTTTTCCAGGGCACCTTTTAAAATAACCACTTAAAGTTAAGGCCGTGAAAAGTCGGTGACCTCCACCCCAACCCTCTTATGAGTAAATAGGTGCTTGCTACCCCACAGTCCATCTCCTGCTCATTTATGGCATGGGAGTGGGGACTGCTCCTTCCCTGGCTCATTGTACCCCATTACTTCTGAGCTCTGCAAGTTCTCCTAGGCCTCTCCCATGCACACAGAAGGTATACATGTCATTAACTCCTATTTTTCTCCTGTTAATCTGTCTTTTAATACAGGATGTGTCTCAGTCACGAACCTAGAAGGGTAGAGGAAAAATTATTTTTCCTCTGCCACAGATTCATTAACTTCCTTAGGAACTGACCTCATAGGATTATCTCAGAATTCATGCATGAATAAATGAATGAATGAATCTAAATATTTTCTCCCTCTTTTTAAATATATGATCCGTTTTATTTATATATTGCATTAATGCTTAATAAAATTCTTATGTTTAAAAGCATAAAATTCTGTTTATGCTCTACAAATAAAAAAATACATCTTGGTAATGAAGCAAAACTAAATTTTTCCTTTTCAGACCCTAATACTTCTATGTGGTGGTAAACTGACATCCTTGCTAGTAAGGAAAAAATTACAATAAATTATCAGAAAATATAATAAAAGCTGTCTATGTAAAAACTTGAACTTGAGTAAGCACCAAAAATCAAGGAACATAATGGTTTCGATCTGAAGTGATCATATTCCTTGTCTGCTCTGGACCCTCTTGGTTTATGCCTATCGTCCTGGCATAATTGTTAAGTGTGCCCTCTTTCACTCTCAAAAATGCCATAGTTTAAACAATAGGTCATACATCATCCTAGCTGGAGATAAAAAGGTTTCTAAACAGCCTTTGACAATGAAAACGTTCAGGTTTTCGGAAACACTGGTATTACAGAGGTGCTTTGTGCTTCTGCTTCTAAACCTACCAATTTAAAAGAGTTAATAAACATTTTAACTTTCACAGCCATAAAGTCATAAGGCCTGATCAACACTGAATATTTATGAAATAAATATGGAGCTCTGCCTTGCAACCTATATCTGGGAATTTCCCTTTCCATCTCTACCCCCAAACTAGGAGAATCCAGGAGAATGGCACAGTGATTCAGCATTTCTCAGGCATTCATTAAGATGTGCTTGAGTGCAATGAAATCAGTGGAGGAAAAAAGGTACATACTACATAGATACTAAAACCCAAACTTATAGAAGCAGAAATGATGAAATTCTATATTTTCTCTCTTACCGAAACATTTGTAAAACAGCTGAACTGACAAGTATCTCTTATCACTATTATTTGGCAAGTCATCCTAAGATACAAGCATAAAGCATATGGAGCACTTTTTGTCAACCAGTTCAAGAGATGCTTAAAAACAGAAGTAAAAGGCAAAGACTGGAACACAAAGAGGAATTTCAGGGAATGTACCATTTAAGAACACTGTATGGGAGCACTTTTTAGAATCTTGCTTATCTCTTTTCTCTGTCTCCTGTCTTATTCATCCTGTAACCCCTTATCTCTTATCAAATCTCTAGCATACTACTTTGCTCATGAGAAATGTGTAACAAATGTTTGTTGAATTAAAACTAATAAGAATAAGAAAAAAATGCTTTCAAATGTAATTTCTGCATAAGTACATTTTGAAGATAAAAGAAACTCAACCACTGTGGGGAATGAAAGTTGGAGAGGTAGACGCCTTCCAAAAGCAAGTATGTGGTCCACAGTGAGAAATCTATTCCTCTGCATGAGTGGTGGGTGAAGTTCTAACAAAGCGACTATCATAGAAATTCAGATATATTGTAATCAAACTACGTCCCACCAACAAAACAACCACATAAGTTTAGATTATAAAATAGGCAATAGTCAATAGCCTCCAACGCTTGAGATACAAAGAAGTTCCACAGAAATTTCCTTCAAGTATCAGCTCAGTAAGGCTTGAGCATTCTTTAAAATTGACTTTGAGGCAGTTTTTTTTTCTTCCTCCAGCAACTTATACGAAAGCACTGGAGTTTGAGAACTTGCCACTTAACCAGAGAAGGTCTCATTAATTAGGAAAGCCGTATAATGGCCCTCAATGCATCTATCAAAATGGCCTTGGACTCTTCTTCCTTAAAGACATCACCCACTCCTTTTATCAACAAGGCAAAT
Source organism: Macroglossus sobrinus (assembly GCA_004027375.1). Classification (NCBI taxonomy): domain Eukaryota; kingdom Metazoa; phylum Chordata; class Mammalia; order Chiroptera; family Pteropodidae; genus Macroglossus; species Macroglossus sobrinus. Next base: position 249,997 of record PVKZ01001573.1, read on the forward strand.
TGGTAGACATGATCCAGGAGGCAACCCATTAAGTTACACAGGAGCAGATGAAAAAAGTACTGTGAGAACAGAGACCCATTCAACTCAGCCAAGGTGGGTAGCAGCCACTGCACAATACTGTGAAACAAAATTAACTTCTCCAATAACATTTAAAACTAAAGAAAACATTTTCTCAGAAATCTGACTTGTAAAAAAATATTAAAAATTAAATATTCAGGCCTCTTGAATTTTATATTAGATATTTTATGATCTCGGGAAAGTCCCCCAAAATTCTTCAATTTTTAACTTCATGCTTATAAAATGGAAATAAATACTGTTACCACTTACTTACCTATGTTTTAGAAAACTAATAAAAACAATGATGTAAACCACAGATACTTTTCTAAAGTTCTAGATATTAAACAGTTACTGTTCCTCTCATCTGAACAGGAATAGTGCAAAATAAAATATTTGACACAGAGACTCTATTTTCTGCTCCTGATAAAGAAGAAAAGGCACTAATAACCCATTGCATAAATCTGCTTGGGGTCCAAAATATTTACTCAAATAAAGAAGAATAAGCAGGGAAAAAAGATTCCTTAAACTCTTTGAATATTAAGCACATTCATCTTTCATTGAAAGTCTAAAAAATTAGTGCCACTTTCTGAACCAACCGGAAAGTAAAGCAACTGCTTACAGTTAAGGCAGGTACAGTCTAAGAATGACGCTGACCAAACTGGTCTCTATAAAGTATAAATGGCTTGTTTGTATTCACCATAACCTTTTTAAAACATCAAATTGTTTACCTACTAAAAATATAACAGAAAGGGTTTTTTTCTATTGATCAATAAAGGAAGAGGTTGTTTAAATTTAAACACCCAGTTTCTAAGTGAAAGACTGATGGAGAACCTGCAGCCAAATAGTCTCTTATAGCAATCTTCTGTGTGCAGGTTGAAAGCAGTTTTCATCATGGGACGGAGAATACTGCACCCTTACATAAAGTCTCACAGATACAAGTCAGGATCATACACATAGTCATTTAACTATTAGTCAGTGTCCAATACACTTGAAAGATACATGGACCACATTCTCAGCTGTTAAACTTCTAAGGCCATTTTAAGAACATTCCAATTCCAGTTTTGAGTCAGAGAAGAGAAATAAATGGCAATCCTATTCCAGTAGATTCCAGGTTAATTCCCTCCAGTTTCTCTCCTAACATAATATTAACTGATTTCCTAATAAAATGTTGCAGTAAAATTTGTGAAATCAGATTCTGGCAGAAAATTGAATCAAAGGAAAACTTCATGGCAGTTACTTTTGCATAACTGGCTCACTGCCTACCTTGTTATGTTTTTGCTGGTGTCTTGCCTTTGTGTCAAGAACATGGTAAGGGCTTTCAGAGTCTTGGTTGATGTAATATATGAGTCTTGAAGGCAGTGTGATTTCTTTCTGCATTGCATTGCTGTCACTGATATTACTGCTGCTATGCTGTTGCAATGTGTTGTCTTCATCTGCCAGGACTCCCAAATTTTTTTCTGCAGTTTCATTCCAACGTGGAGCTGGTTGAGGGGAAAGGGGCAGGAGGTACAAATACATAGAAACACACACATATATACTCTATAAATACATAAATACCAAAATGCATTTTTCTGTTAGTGGCATAAACAAAGTTTCCTATTTATAAGCAGGTAAGAAGTGGACACACAGTAAAGCAAGTTATTGCAACAATGAAATTGCCTGGATAAGTTAAGTGAATTTGCCTGGATATAATAAGGCTTATACAATAATGTAGTTTGATTTGTGTTTTGTATGTACATTTCTAATCAGTCTCAAATCTATGCTTCTAAGTATGGGAGCGGGTGGGGGGTGGGCAGAATGGACTTGAAAATGAGTCATTTAATGAACTCGCTCAAGGGTTGTTCTGGCCCTCATTTCCATCCTTCTCTGAGTCTACAGAAGCTCAATGGGACTCTGACTATGAGTATCTCATCTGAGACCTAAGAACGCTCCTGAGATAACTTGAGTGCTGAATTCATGTTAAATGATTCATTTAACAAAGTGGACAATTCCCTCTTCTTCTAACTTCGAGATGAGCAAAAAAATCCTTTGCCATAGAGGGATGCAGATGCTGGCAGCTTTCCAATTCCTTTTTACGTTCCTGCCAAGGCCAGCTTTCTGCTTTCACTGATTTCCAATTGTATTGTACATTATCTAAATTGTTCATTATAATGACAAGCATTTCGAGAATTACAAACCAAAGGTTTATATGCCCAAAGTTTTTCTCTCCCCCACTTTAATTCCAACAGGAGGGGATAAACCCATTAGGCAATTTGAGGAAACAACATGTTAACATTATTATTACATCCTTTTGCATTCACATTCAGGCTCCTCCACCCAAGAAGCAACTTGCTCCCTCGCTGCATTCCCCATCCACCGGGCTCCCATTAGCCAAGTTGCACAGAGGGACCCCGCATCCACTAAATACCTTCCAGTGGAACCGACGGTAATTGGAAAGGGTTTTTAGTGAATGCAACAGAAATTAACTTCATAAAGTGAACTGGAATGAATGGGAGGTTGCGGAATAAGAGAGGTAGGCAGGGAGGCGCGGAAAGGCCGAGCCCGGGACGTGTCCAGAGCGCACGGACCCGCCTGTGCCCTTCGCTTTCCTCTGCAGGGCCCCACGAGCAAGGCAATGCAAAGGGAACCGGGGCCATACCCACCGCTGGGTGCAGCAGACCCCCAGGCGCGGGGCCGGGACGAGGCGGCGAGTGGAGGCAGCAGGAGAAGGACGAGGAGCAGGCGGCAGGGCGGCGCGCGGGCCAGGGCGCGGGCAGGCGCCGGGCCGGCGGGTCCGCCGCGGGGGCCGCCGGAGGCTCGCGAAAGACTGCAGCCCGCCAGGGGCGGCCGCCGGGAGCTGCTGCCGGGCGGCTTCATGGCTCATAGCTCCCGGGCGCCGCTCGGTGTGGCGGGAGAGTGCGCCGGACTAGGCTGCGGGGAAGCTGCGGGCGGAGCCGGTCACGCCGGCTCGGCGCGCATGGTGCCGCCGCGAGCAGGGGGTCAGGGCTCGGGGCTAGGGACTGGGCGGCGCCCCTTCCCCAGCTCGCGTCTCAGGCCCACCCGGGGCGGACGCTGACGAGTCCGGGGGTCCCAGTGGCTCCGCCAACTTGGAGCCTCCCCAGTTGCTCCTCCCTCCCTGCGGCGGGCGCGGCCGCTCCAGTGACTGCGGGGGCTGCTGGTGGGGCTGAGGATGCTGAGGCGGCGCGCGGGAGCGAGCGAGGGGGGAGCGCGCGCCGCGGGCGTGCTCCCCGCTCTCGAGAGCGCGCCCGAGAGCGAATTCGGGTCCTGATGCTGATGCTGTTTCCCGGCACGGAACGCACTGCGCATGCTTTACGGTGGGGAGGGTGCGGAAAAAAGGCTGGGGGGAAGCAGCAGAGTGATGCAGCAACCCAGGCAGCATCAGAGGGGATGGAGGCACCTCCAGAGGTGGGGGAGGGGAAGGCTATCAGTCGGGTATTAGACAGAGAGGGAGAAAGAGTGCGGGGCCTTCCAGGCCCGAGACAAGGGTGATCTAGAAGAAATAATCAGCCAGAGAAATCGACCTGCCTTTTCCACCACACCGGATTCCAACTGTTCCCCTATTCCAACCCCCTCTTTATCGGGAAAAACTAAGGCTAACCATTTCCTTCTTAATCCTTCATTTCTTTCCTGCAAATAAATATAAAGAATTGCAGCGGGGGAGGTAAAAATAGCGTGACTACTCATTCAACCCGCCAGGGCTGTGGGGCACGTTTGGGCGTTGCAAGCTGGAGGGCGCTGACGCCCAAGGGCCTCGCATCCAGCCAGACTCCCTGCGCCGGGCGCTCCGCCCCGGCCTCTGCTCCCCGGCCTGTGCCTGAGGGTTTTGCAGATAACAGATGAGGCAGGAAGATATTTGCTCAAAAGTTCAGAAAGTGTGACTGGGCTTATTCGGAAGGACTTGGAGATTCTGGCGGGGAAGAAATACGGCGATTAGAAACCGAGCGTTTGGCAGCTATCTTGGGAAATCCATCGTTTGTTTACCATGTGGGTGGGCATGCATGGGAGAGGACACATTTCCAGTTCTGAGATCCAGTCCTGACTTCTGCCTTCTGCAGAGAAAAGAGGTTTTTTATCTCGCTGCTGTTAAAAAGGAAGGAAGGAAGGAAGGAAGGAGGGAGGGAGGGAGGGAAGGAAAGGAAGGAAGGAAGGAAGGAAGGAAGGAAGGAAGGAAGGAAGGAAGGAAGGAAGGAAGGAAGGAAGAAAGAAAGAAAGAAAGAAAGAAAGAAAGAAAGAAAGAAAGAAAGAAAGAAAGAAAGAAAGAAAGAAAGAAAGAAAGAAAGAAAGAAAAAGAAAGAAAGAAAAGAAAGAAAAGAAAGAAAGAAAAAGGGAAATCTAGAGTCTCTGATTTTAGGTCAGCTAGCAGACACTAAATCTGATGGTTTCAAATTAGGGCCTGTGGCATATTTCTGCCCTCAAACTCTTGTAATGCAAGTATTCACTCGTTTATTCACTCTCCCAGTATCAGATTGAGTAATAACAATGTTTTCTTACTGCATAATTAAAAGAAAGAATGTGGCTATAAAGCACCATAGTGATGACAGGACTCAATGTTGTTAGCCATTTTGTCAAAGAGGGAAAAGAGAGAGAGGGAGAGAGGGGAAGAGGACGACACACACAGGGACCAGAGCTGTTAGCGAGTTAAACACTAATTTTAGCTCTTCCTCTCCTATCAGAGCTAGGATATTAATTTATTATCGCACATTTATTAATGTAAACTTATAATCAATGCTACTTCTCCCAAATGAAGGAAGCAGTAATTTTCCTTTGGCTCAATTTTATTTCCTTAGAACCGAGCATGGTGTTTGTGGCACAGAGAAGGGTGTCAGAAAATATGTCATGAATGAATAAATGAGTTGGTGGTGCACACAGCTGAGTCACACTGGGGCAGGCTGGTGAACACTGCGCCCCCATTTCCTACTTGGTCAGTGTTCTTGGTGGAGCCTCCCTCAAGACAAGCCTGTCCTACTAAATTTTCCCAATTTATATTTGATATAATCATATAATTTTGAAAAAGGGCTTGACAGAAAGGAAATGTACAAAGAATGAGAAGGGAGAAGGAAATGAAAGGCGAAAGATGTCCAGATACAAAGTTATTTGAAGGCATCTCTTGCAACTGAGTGACAATCTCTCAAAGCCTGTTTCAAAAATTAAAGTTATGACTCAACCTAGACCAGCTCATCACCCACCAGTTATAAGCGACCATTCCATGTACTTAGGGAACAGAATGAGGACTCAGTTCAATTTCTAATGAGGAGCAGGATTGTTTACAAAGAGAAGATGTTGTCTTTTGTAATATAATCAAAAGACTGCATTTATTTACAGCACCCTGGTGTTTACAGGCCTGGCTGGAGGCAAGATAATGTATCAGTAAATAAGATAGTGAGTCAGGAAAGGAGTATATTACTCAGAAAAAAAAGTACTGTAAGTTTCGTCCTTAAACCATATAGTTCATGAAAGGTTAAACACAAAATCAAACATTCTTTAAGTGGTAGATTTGTCATATCTAATATCATTAGGTAGTTTGAAATTTTTATTGTTACAGAGTTTAGTTCTAAATAGTCTCTTCAGTGCTTTCATCATATCTAGTATCCTTGTTAATCACTACCTACTGCTTAGCTCTATATTCACGTCTGAGTATATATTACCTTTCATTTGTCAAAAAAAGACTGAGAGCTGGGCATCTCAATCATCCCTGAGTCCCAGACCCTAGTAGAGTACCTAGAATGGAGAAGGCATTCAATACATGTGTGTGGAGTAGGGGACAGCACAAGTAGGAGAGGGAGGGATTCCTCAAGCTGGACTGGAATGAAGAAAGGAAAGTACCAGAAATTTGAGTGCTTTAATAGCAGAGGCAGACATGTGTACTGGATCCCAAGGGCAATAGGGACCACTGGGGTGGCCTGGTCAAAGAGATAGGCATAAAAAAACTGCTGCTGTCTTAGGTGACGGCAAAAAGCCAGGAAGTCCATGGGAAGGAAATTACACCAAGTGATATGGACACTACGTGAAGACAAGAAAGGGTGTGTACAAGCGGTGTCCAGAAGGGGTAGCTGTACTGCTCACAAAAAAATGCTTTAGTTCATCGAGTGAAAGAAGCCACCAGAAATCCTCTTTTTGCTATAATCTGTTGCAGAGGCAGAACTGGATCCACTTTGAAATCAGCAAGAATACTGAGCCTGAACAGGAGCAAGTAAATGGTAGGCATATGAATATTAGATTTGGAAGACATCTACCTCAACAGGGCTGAAATTCTGGGGAAGAAGTTTGAAAAGGAGATCACAGAAGAGGGGCTTAGAGGGTGAAAGCAAATGAAATCAGGGCAATGTAGCAAAACAGATTCACAAGAGCAGTTAGAATGGAATCATCATTTGGCCAAAAAGCCAAGGTCAAAGAAGGTGTGCAGCAAACTGGTGGCTGGAGATGATGCTGAGGGGTGGTCTAGAGGGCTGAGAGCAACAGCACAAGGGCAAGGGCGGCAACTCTGAGTCAAGAGCAGCTACAACAGAGCTGGCAGGAGCCAGAGAATTCTCTTACAGATTCAGCTGTCAGGTATTCGTTCTCTTTTTAAAATGGCTATGAAGACTGATTTTACAAGTGGAAATTAATACCTCCAAGGAGAGATGACAATGTACTACTTCTTGGTAAAAGTAAAAACAAAGTGAGCTCTATTATTGGTACTTTCCACATGGTTCAGGGGTCATTTTCTATAAAGAGCCAGATAGTAAATATTTTAGGGCTTCTGTGCCCTATGGTCTCTGACACATCTTCTTTGGTGTGTCTTTTTTTTAACAACCCTTTAAAATATAAAAATCATGCAGCCTCAGGCCTTCATTTATAAATCTACCATATATATATACATATATATATATGTATATATATATGTATATGTATATATATGTATATATATATACATATATATATATATATATAATTGTTCAACTGCATTATTTTCTATGCTTGTAAGCAGAAAAGCATGTACAACAGTCTACATGGCTCTAACTCCAAAAGAGCTTAGCTCTTTATTAAGATTTAACTATTAATTTAATGAATAGGTAGTTGCTTAATTCTTAATAGACAGTCATCACTTGAAGGGATTCCTAAGGAAAGAAGCATTTCTCCACTTCAATGTAATTCTCAGACTTAAACAAGGAGAGAAATGTCAGAAATCAGTGACCAAAAAAATACAGATATTGAAAAGATTCCAGACTTTTCTTTTGCCCAGATGTATTTTATGGTGAGCATAGAGATGCCAACTGGATGCTATAACCATGAGAAGTCAGAGGATGGAGCAACACATGCAATGACAGCCCTTTCTGGAGCCTATCACCCTTGGTGATCTGTTTGTGTTCCTCAAACTCAGTCCTGAAGAGCTGCTCTGAGGCAGCAAGCAGACTCTCCAGACACAGAGACCTCAGGCTACCTTCAAGTTCATGAAAAATAAGTCTACACGTCTATGTCAAATACACCTTTGCTCATTCTGAAAGACAGACCATAGTGGGCCAATTTCAGAAGTTAAGACATGACTTATTCCAACGCTACTGGGAAAAGAATATTTATTACGAAAACTGCAATGGTCACAGAGATTTCTAGTGGAAGAGTTGAACAGACAAAAATGCCTCCAAGTGTCAAAGTGTGAAAATATCTGAAGAAAGACAACCACTAGAGAAAACTAAGTTCTTAAAGGATATTATGTTAAATGAAGTTTAATTAGGAATTCTTGATAGAATAGGATAAATCTGAAAAACAGTTGATTTTCTCTTTCTCATTACACAAACATTAGGACAGTTTATCCCACAGTTTGCTACGTTTACAAGCTGTGGCACGAAGGGATAAACAAGTATGTCATGATGATTTGTGGTGATCATATGTGCTATGAAAAACCTGGAAGAATCATGTTTATTAAGAATAATCAGTGAGTCAACACATAATTATTAAGCCCTCCCTGGGTCACAGAGCAGCACTAAGAGTTTCTGCGGAAATAAATTTGTCATGTACTAATGGGGGAGTGGGGAGGAACCTCAACTACTTTTAGAGACAACAAGTGAATTTTATCTGAAAAGGTTAGGACCTCAGCAACAAACTACCATTTGCATAATGAAAATAACTAAGTCCTTTAATAATGTCTGCTTTAATAATTACTGTGCATTTACACATCATAGAGTGCTTTTATCTATTTTATTTGATTGATCCTCAATTGATCCTCAATTCTCTGACACAAAGAGGACAGTTGTTACTATTCCTTTTAGGAACTCCATCTTGGATGCAAAGACACAGGCTGGTTTTTGCAGTGATTCTTAATCCTGGCTGCACATTCAAGTCACCTGGAGAATTTTAACAACCTATAGATGCCTGAGTATTTAGAATCTCCAAGAGCGGGAGCCAACCTCAGTGTTTTTTAAATTCTCCCAGAATAAATTAACATACAGCCAGGGTCATGATATATTGGGTAAAGGGATTTCCCAAGATCAGGCAGCTGCTCAACATGGAACTGAAATTAATTGTCTTTATTTCTGCTCTTAGAAGAAGTTAACCCTGAACAAGAAAAGACTAAGAAGTTAGTATAGCAGCTGCAGTACCTAAGAAAACATAGAATTAAAAAACATTTGAGACAGAAGTTACTTTTCAGATCATCGGAGACTGAAACTCATTGTTGTACAATTGTAGAAACAAAATGCAGAATTTAAACTTGTCACCCATGGTCACATCAATCTGTGGCACAGCTGGGACTAGATTCAGGTTTTCCTCTCTCAGGCTTTACAGTACTTTCTTTTGTACTTTGTACATGGTTTGTTAAAACACTAAAATCGACTTGCAAAAATTCTGGTCAATCTACAATGTAATCCATTTCTGGTCTCCCACATGACATTGATTTGTAAAGATAAAGAAGGTTATAGCTAGGAAGTCTGGGTCCCAGATCATCGGTTCTTCCAAGCTCAGTTTCGTAGTTTGGCAGCATAAACAGCAATAAAGGCTGCAGCAATAAAGTAGTCCAATATGAAAGAAAAGTACTATGAGGGAAGTCCCACACATTTTTGGAGGTCATCTATCCAAATGAAATATCTATTCTCCCACTTTTCTTGCCTTTGAGTCTCAAATTGTCCAAGGAACAATTTTCTCATTCAATGAGTTTCTTGTAATACCCTCAATAATTGCAGCCTCTGAAATCTTGTTTTAGGTAGTACCACATTTGATGAGAAACAGAAAAGAACACAGGAAATAATAAAAATAAAATAATAGCAATATTGACAAAGAGGAGGAAGAAGAGGATTATGCAGCACCTACTATGTGCCAGGTACTGTTTAAGCACTTTATCTGCATGATCTCATTTAATCCTCGTGAAATTCTGTGAAGGAGCTTCTAATATTACCCACATTTTGACTGATGAGGGAATCTTGGAGAAGTTGAGTAACTTGTTTCAAGTCAAATAACTGCTGAGAAGTAGGGCTGGGTCAGGAACCATGTTTGCAGGACTTCAAAGAATAAACTCCTAACTACACGATAATGACTCACAAAACAGCATCAGTCTATCAAGTATAATAACAAAGTTCACAAAAAAATTATTAAATTTTAATCCTCTATCCATTCCACACTGAATTAGCAATTAATTTTGTTTACAACTGGAGATGAAAAACACTTAAGCCATATGATCTATTTGACTACTGCCCCAAACAAATCACTTGACAGTCTCTTCAAAGGGCCTATAATATTTTGAAATCATGGCACTTGGCTATAAATATAATTTTAAATTTTATTTTTGTCTGTTTAAACCACTGACACATTGATCCATACACATGACTGTTTTGAATTATGTTTCCAACTTCACATTAGAGATTTTTAAATACAGCTATTCTTTACAATGATTTTATAATTCCCAAACAAAATTTAATTATGTTTTGTTTGTCTAGATATTTGTTTCTTACACTGAAGTATCACTCTATAAGAGAAAGCCAAGATCCTTACTTAACAGATAATTTAATATTTTCCAAATTTAAAATTAACCAACATAGCCACCATTAAATTTAGTTTAATTATATTATAATTAGCAACATTTATTTTTCTACTTTTATTAAATAATAATATTAGTTTTTGACATATTAACATGTGCAAATTTCTAAAGATGTAACTATGTAGCTTAAACCCTGATCAGCTATCATTAAACATTTTTATTCTATTGTTCTAAGGCAAAAAAAAACAGCTAACTTTTATATAGCTTCTTAGATCATATGACATGTTTTCGTGCACATTTGTCATTTATTATATATATTGCAGCACCTAAGTTAAAGCTGACTAGCTGTATTATTTCTTTTAGATTGTCATGGGACTAGACTACTTACATCCTGGATATAGACATGGCTTAGAGATAGAAAACAAATAATGGAGACAGACAATCACTTCTCCAGAAGGAAAAGATAAACTCTAGGAATCTCCAGAGTCCAGTTCTAAGATGTTTTATTTGCTATTCTGATAAATTATCTAAGGAACAAATTGCATGCTGAAATGTCCTGTCTTGCAGAAAACATTGAGTTCTTTCATGTAATAAAATGTTTGGGGGAACTGAGATAAACTATAAACAAATTTCCTGAGGCTGTGTGATAGGGCCTAAAAACTAATAAAAGAATTTCAATATCAAAAGTAAGTTTTGGAAAAAGTAATCTAAACTATTTATATATCAAAAGAGCTACATATCCCACCTTCAAACCTCACTGCACACATAGATCATTATCCAAATTACAACTGGCATCATCAACAACACACACACACACACACACACACACACACACACACACACACACACTCCTTCAACACCAATATGGGAAACAGACTATGGACTTGACTATTCTTTAAATAAAACAACTTCATCTAAAAATGCCAACAAAACAATACGGATGATAAAATAGAAAATGTGATCAAAATTACACCAAACTACACCCTGTGAGGGAACTGTGTGTGATCCAAGAAAAAACATTTTAAATGAGCAAGCTGTTGCCAGATGAGAACAACCTAAAAAGATAGGAACCATACCATCTGGTAAGATAAAGAATGAGAGAGGATATTTTCCAAGGCTTTAAAATTATGAACAGTGTAGATAAGATGAACATAACCATCTAAGTCCTAAAATATTTTAATGAAGGAGTAGCTTCTGAAACTTGAGAGATAAACTTTGGGCAAATAACAAGTAATACCACATATTGTGTTAAATTTATTTCCAGTTAACCTTTTCTAGGGGAAGTTTCCCTGTTCAGAGATCTCTCCACTTCTGAAAACATTCTGGAAAGTAGGTCCTCATGACTTTGTCAATATTTCATGGCCTTGCTCCTTCAGTTCCTCCCCAAACCAATCATAGCTTGTTCATTTAGAATCAGGGCTCTGACTCAAGATGGACTGCTCACGGGGTCTCATCTTCCCGGAATACTTGATTGGCTCAGTGTGATCAACCAAATCTTCCCTTGAGACTTTTTAAAAGTAAGACTTAATTTTTTAGAGCAGTGTAAGGTTCACATCAAAATTGAGGGAACGGTACAGAGATTTCCCCTATACTTTTGTTCCCTCACAAGCATTGCCTCCCCCATTATCAACATCCCCCACAGGAGTGGTACACTTGTTACAATTGATGAACTTACCTTGACTCACAATCACTCAAAGTTCATAGTTTATATAACAATCACTCTTGGTGTTATGCATTCTAGTGGTTTGAACAGATGTTTAATGATATATATTCAGTATTAGAGTATCATACAAAGTATTTTTAGTGTCCTAAAAATCTTCTCCATATATTTACCCGAACCCTTGGCAACCACTGAATTTTTACTGTCTCCATAGTTTTGCCTTTTCCAAAATGTCATCTAGTTGGAGTCATATAGTATGCAGCCTTTTAAGATTGGCTTCTTTCACTTACTAATATATTTTATAGTTCCTTCTTGTTTTTCATGGCTTGAAAGCTTATTTCTTTTTAGCATTGAATAATAGACCATTGTCTGGCAGTACTAGTCTATTTATCCTTTCGCCTACTAAAAGACAGCTTAGCTACTTCTGAATTTTGGCAATTATAAATAAAGCTGCTATAAATATCTGTGTGCAGGTTTTGTGTGAACATAAGTTTTCTCCACCTTTGGGCAAATTCCGAGGAGCATGACAACTGAATCATATGGTGAGAGTATGTTCAGTTTTGTAAGAAACCATCAAACTGTCTTCCAAAGTTGCTGTTTTATTTTTTATGCCCACCAGTAATGAATGAGAGTTCCTGTTGCTCCACACCCTTGCCATCATTTGGTGTTGTCTATGTTCTAGATTTTGGCTACTGTAATAGGTGTATAGTGGCATCTCATTTAACAGTGGTATCTGTTTTAATTTGCATTTCCCTAATGACATATGATGGAGAGCATCTTTTGCCATGCTTATTTGTCATCTGTATATCTTCTTTAGTGAGGTATCTGTTTAGGTCTTTGGTCCACTTGTAAATTCTTTGCTTTCTTATTGTTGAGTTTTGATGGTTCTTTGTACATTTGGAGGAACAGTCCTTTATCAGATGTGTCTTTTGCAAATATTTTCTCCCGATCTGTACTTTTCATTCTCTTGACATCATCTTTTGTAGAGTATAAGTTTTAATTTTTAAAAGTTCAGCTTATAAATTTTTTCTCTTACAAATTATAAGTTTGTTATTGTATCTAAAAAGTCATCACCATCCCCAAGGTCATCTAGGTTTTCTCCTATGTCATCTTCTAGGAGTTTTATAATCTTGCATTTTACATTTAGGTCTATGATTCATTTTGAGTTTATTTTTGTGAAAAGTGTAAGGTCTGTGCGCATATCTACCTGTTCTACCTCTATTTGTTGAAAAGACTGTCTTTCCTCCATTGTATTGCCTTTCTCCTTTGTCAAAGATCAGTTGACAATACTTATATGGGTCTATTTCTGGGCTCTTTATTCTCTTCTACCAATCTATTTGTCTATTCTTTTATAAACATCACACCGTCTTGCTTTATAGTAAGTTTTAAAGTTGGGTGACATCAGGCCACCAACTTTGTTCATGTTCTTCAATATTATATTATCTCTCTGTATAAACTTTAGATCCAGTTTATAAATATCAACAAAATAACCTACTGAAGTTTTGATAGGGATAGAATTGAACCTATAGATCAAGTTGGAAAGAACTTCTATCTTAACAATATTGAGTTTATTCATGAATATAGAATACACCTTTTTTTATTTTGTTCATCAGAGTTTTTTAGATTTCTTCATAAAGAGCTTAGACATATTTTATTGGATTTATACCTAAGTATTTTATTTTGGGGAGTGCTAATATAAATGATATTCCCTCTGCCTCTATATAGGCCAAATAGGAGAACTGAATGGAAATGTAGTGGGAATCACCACACCTGCATCTTTTAAGTCCTTGGTGGTAATATAATGTTGTTTTTGGTTTACTATTTTCCTACATAGAGGCAGATCTAGTGGCTTCCTCTTGGTTTTTCCCAGCATAATAGGCCACAGATGAATATATGAGAATGGAGTTCAAGGGAAAAATAAAATTGGGAGCCAAAATGTAGGTGGTATTTAAAGCCATGAAAGCACCTCACTATAGAGAGTATGAGTAGAGACAGAAAAACCGAGGACTGACCCCTGGGGCAGTCCAAATGGAAGAGGGGAAGATGGGCAAATGCACTGGAAAGGCTTAGCCTGAGATACAAGGAACCAGAGAAGTGTGATGCCTGGGAACTAAGTAAAGGATGTGTTTCAAGGAGGAAGTGATCAACTGTGCCAGTGTTCAATAGACAGAGAAAAATGACTGAAAATTTCATTGAATCTAGCAATGTGAAGGCTCCGAAACTAAACTATACATATCTAGAGGAAAACTGTTTGTTACTTTGTGTTTGTCCTATGCCTGTTAAATCTGGGAGCACCTGAGTACCCTGAAGGTGCCTCTACCCAGATGCTTTGTAATGATTGATTAGAAAACGTTTACTGCTGCTACATTTATATCAGAACAACATGCAATAAAAGGAAAGTTCTTAAAGATGTCTGAAAATGTGATCTTTTCCCTTGTAATGCAGAGTCTTGCTTAAACACTTTCTAACCTTCAGAAAAGGGAGACTTTTCTTGTCCAAGGTAATCCTGCAGCCTTGCAAAGAGCTTGCAAGATGACTGGAAAGCAGTGTTTCCCAACATAAGTCATGTTAGGGCCTACATAAAAATTATAATATTTAAAGGTCAAGAGGCTAAATATCAATTGGAAAATGCCACCTTAAATTCAGAGACTATGGTCTATTGATCTCTACATCCTGAAAATCTAGCAAAGGGCTGCTGTACTCAAAAATATTATTGAATGGTAGACATGACATGCAGGCTCCTTCTGACCTTAGGGAATGTAGTGAACTATCAGAGGAAACTGATAGTCATTCTCATCTATCATTTACATAGGTTTTCAAGTGTGAGGCAAGTATACAGTCATTGTTGATAGAAATGCAAACAAATGCCACCATTCTAGAGATGTGAACAATACGCCTTCACATTTTCACATTGTTGTACTTTTAGGAATCTCTCCTAATGAAAATTTCAAAAATAAAAACAAAATTTTATGTACAAAGATATTCATCATAGCATTATTTTGTACAAGAGGATATTGATTAAGTAAATTATCATATGATGAAATTTTATAAAACCTTTAAAATTTCATTTACAAAGAAGTTTGATGGCATAAGAAAATGCTTATATTGCAGTATTAGGTGATAGAAACAGAATACAAAATAGTATATGAATTGCAGTTTCAGTCATTTTAAATATATATACACACATACCAATACTTAAATGACCAAATGACCATTGGAAATGGGATTTCCGGCAATTTTTGTTTTCTTTACATTTATTTTCTAAATTTTCTATGGTAATACTAATGCATTTTTATAATCACAAAATATTTTTTGGAATCTATAGTAAGATTTAAAGTGTGTATATTAGTTAAGTTAAAAATCAAGATGCATAGTATAATTACAACTAATTAATTTTTATAAAAATTATATCTATATTTAGAAAAGAAAGTTCCAAAATGATGAATGTGGTTGTCTCTGGGTACTTAGATTGGACAATTAACATTCTCCTTTTTATTTTTCTGCATTTTCTAACTTTATACAATGAAAATTTATTAATTTCATGTCGATAACAGCAATAAAATTACTTATTTTTTTATTCTAAATTCAACTATTAGGCAATTCTTGGTAGAATTTTTTCCAAGTAGAAGATTAAGTAAAGCTAAGTTGGAGAAGGATCTAATTAGCATGCAAGGAGAAAATCTTTTGCAAGAACATCAGTCAGACTAAAACAGACTCATTGTAAGATTGAAAAGACCCCATTTAACTCCATTTTCATGATCTAGTCTGCAGTCACTGTTAACTTGAGAACAGCAGTTAAACTTTGACATTTTCTGCACTGTTACAGATAGTGACTTCTCTCTCCATCCCAAACAACTCCAGCTAAGTCAATTTTTAAATCTAAAGCATTTCTAGAAATAAGTACTGTTTAACAGACATAAAGACAATAAAAATACAATGTCTCTTTGTTGGCTTTTTCATCTTCAACATGTTTTACTAAGATCCAGAGATGCCTGGATAATAATGGTCTCCAGTTAGAGGGAAGCAACTGGTCCAGATCAGAGAAGGTCAGAGGGCTCCAGAGGAGATTTTTGTCAAGAAGATGAATTGATGAAAGACCTAATACCTCTGAAAATACTAAAAAGAAACTTAGACAACTAGGGAAATATTGCCTTGAATTAGTGATATATACATAGTGAAAATATACATAGAAAAATAAGCACATATTAAAAAAAGATTATTATTAAGTTCAAGGAAAGCAAATGTGGGCAGGAAAAGAAAAGTCATTATATAATATCAGCTACCAGTAGCATTTTATAACAATAGTAATATAAACTCCAAATATTAATCTAACCCAAATTACAATATAACTGTATTGGGAGATTGGATATATTGGTGTGTTTGCATCTGCCATAGCAACTTTCATAGCAGGAAATCAACAGATTATGTATAATAATTCCTTTAAAATGTAGTAATATAAACATGTTATTTAGATATATGAAGATAAATACCAAAAGAATCAGCTAATAGTGATCACGGAGATGGTGTAGCTTGCTGATGAAATATGCGTATATATAAGAACATAGGCACATATAAGAAACATTGGGAAAGGCTGATATAACCCTTTTCCCTCACAAAACCTGTAGCGAGTTCACTTGTGGAGTTTCTTTGTGAATAGACTCTTTTAACTACACTCTGCTTCCTACCCCACTTCAGTGTTTGGTTTTTATTGCAAAAAAAATTGAGGATGTCTGCTTTATAGTCACTTTTGTTTCTTTGGAAGATTAAAAATTATTTAAATAAATGAGCATCTCTAGTCTTCTGTGTACTTTTTGTTTTGAAAAAATTATCTTTTCATAATCAGAGGGCAGCTGAGTATTACAGTGGTTCCTTGCTTCCCCTTCTTTTCCCTCCCCCATGGGGCTGAACACATTGGAAAGAAAACTTGATGCATTTACCTCACATATACACAAGTGTCATTAACCATAATGTGATTAATGAGTCTAATTTTAGACCTACTATCCTTGAAAGTCTTGTTTTTCTCTTCTATTGATAATATTTTTTATTTTCTGTAATAGGAAGAGGTCCTATTTTCATGTATGTGAAGCAAGCAGTTTTACTTTGTTTCTTTTGTAGTACTTTAAATGTTTTTATTGCATGAAATTTGAGTTTTGACTTTAGATATTCTTTTTATTTTTTTTTCAAGTTGGTGTTACTGATTGTTTCAGTCAAAGACCCTGTTTGCCTATCTGTTTAGCAGTATTTCCAGCACTGCTTAAGTATTTCTTGTATATTCCAATTGTTTATAGAGTCTTTGTTTCTCTGCATTTTTTGTTTGTTTGTTTTATTTATTTTTTTTTTGAAGCATATACACAGTTACACTTCATGGAGTTGCATCTAGCCAAGTATCTATGTTCTTCTAGGGGAGAGGCTGAGAAAAATCACTTCTTCCAAGAATTTTCACCTCTGACCAAGGGAAATGTGTCCTAAAGAGCTGTACACAGACAGAAGAGAGGCAACTTATTTGCTGATTCTGCTGCTAGAGCATTGAATTAATTATCAGACAAGCTTTGGGTAGCCATGTGCATACAAAGAAGCCCAGTAAGCCTGGAACAGAAAAAGTAAGCTACACTCTCTTTTAAAACACTCTTTTGAGTACTGACAGTGATTCTTGTCTTTAAAACTAAGGGGCGACCTGTAACTTACTGTTTGTGTTTACACATTGGGTACATCTGTTCTTTTTCTAAGACCCTAGAAATTTAAGATGCACTCTAGCACAAAGTACCTGCTTAATGGAAAGGTAGAGAGGTTTTTTTTTCCTTTAATTTTTTTTAGAATAAAAAGAAAACTGAATCAATTATGTTCTAGATTAATTTTACACTGCATCGCAATGTTGTACTGTATTAGTTTCTGACCAAGTCAAAACACTTCAATACAGAACATGTTATGTTTTACTTTCATCCTTTTCTAGCCATTTGATGAGCTACGTGGACCTAAGGATATATTCATCTTGGCCAAATGTGGCAGAAGATATGGTCCAAGACCACACTTAGCAGTTCCTGAGAAGCATGTAGCTTTATATGTGAGTCCTTATTTAGCTCTAGAAGTTGTTACTCTCCAAGAATGTATTGCATTTTGGAATTCAATTTTTAGCACTTAAAGCTACATTTGTTAATTTGGTAGAGTTGGTGGTAATCCTGTATTTTGGCTATGTAGAAGCAATATAGACTTTTGAATTGAGGATAAAATGTCTTTCTGTACTATATTAATAGAAATATTTGATTCATTGGCCCTTGAATTTATAGCATTGTGGCTATTATGTGTATGTGTGCATGTATGAATCTATATCATGGTGGAGATTATTTTGTTGTTGTTTTGTTTTTTGCTTTTAGTAGTGTGGGAGCTAAGTTAAGAAGACTTTTCTGTTTTCAACAAAATTACAGGCTGATATCCTGAAGGTCAATCTGAAAGATTGCCTTCTGATTTTTAAGTTTCCATCTATCTCTCATATCCAGGCCTTTATTTAGAATCTAGAAAGGAATGAGGAAGAAAGTTAAGTTATATAATTTTTAGGAATCCCATCAAGATCATATCCTAAATCCTGCTCCAAAGTGGAACAAAGCATTGCTTAACCTGTTTTCATTCATTCTCTCTACCTACATTCTAATTTTTTGTGGGTAGCATGCTTTACCTACATGTTAGAAAAATGAAGAATTGCATCTCACTATAGCAGATCAAATAGCTTAAAACTGAACCCTAGGTATCCCAGTTGACAAAAGTTCTTTGGCCACTCCCCCTGCCAGAGAGTTTTTACTGACAGTTGTTCTCACTCGAGGCCCAGCCTCCTGTGCGGTGTATGTTTCCTGACAGTTCATGATGTGTAATATCTTTAACACAGGGTGTCAACACTTCAACGCTCACTAGGTTTCTCAGAAAACTCAGTGAGGAGCTTATTTATATTTTCCTCTCTCTGAGTATGTGTAGATGTTAACATTTTAAAGTGTGTTGAAAGTCTTTTTAGTAAAAAGAAGAATAGTTATGTCAATATTACCTCCCCAATCTGACTGTGCCTTCACCTCATTTTTGATAGAAGAATGGTTTAAGTTATTATAATTTCACGGTCTGTTAGGGTTTGTGCATTTTGTTTTGTTTTGTTTCTTGTTTTTTTGTTTTGTTTTGTTTTGTTTATTATTATTGTCACCATGGTTGAAAGTATAATTATTTAGGTTGAAAGGAAGTGTAAGTGGCTGCCAAATTTGGCTTTACTGGAAAAAAGGCTACATTTGTCTTTTCTATTGGAGTGCATGTGGAAAGGACAATTTCAGGTACCATGTGTGCTTACCTCTTCCTGGACATTGTAAAGAATCCAACTAAAACAAAGTTTAAACTAGTTCAGATGTAAAAGTCTATTGAAGCCAATATTTTGTTTTAGAGATTCGTGTTATATTTGACAACTTTTTGTACTGCAATTCTGTGGCTTTCAATTAAAAAAAAAAAAACATGAAAATAAACTCTGTGATGTCATTTTCTTGCCTAACTATTTATATGTTTATTTGCAAATTAGGCAGATAATAATTTTAAAAAAAGGTAAGTACAAATGTGTAGAGCTTTCTTATTAAAATGTTTTAATAATAAATTATAAAAATACAGTTCCACTTTAGACAGACTATTGTATGTCAAATTAACAAATGCTCTAATGAACAACATTTGTGGCATATTTATTCCAACATTTCCAGAAGAGCTTGGATGCTTCAAGAATATCATAAAAAGTCTTAGTTCCTAATACATATGCTGTTATGTATTTCTGTTTTTAACATAAAGTATGTTGTCTTTTGTGTACTTGAACAGTTAAAAAAAATGAACTGTCATAGATACTAAAACTGGGCATCCAACATACTATATTTGACTCAAGTGTTCACGAAATGTGATATAAACAAATGTTCTCTGAATTTACATCTGAGATAGCTAAAATATTACTTTACCACATGTGAAAAGTAGAACACTGTAACTATTTGGCTAGATATAATTCTGGGTTGTCTAAGTTGAGTAATTGTCTCAGGGATTCCAACTTTGATCAACCACAGCAAGAACTTTTAGCATGTCTGTAAAGCAGCCAGTGCATCTGTAAGTATGTCCTGAGGTAGAGAGAAAAGAATGAATGCCAAAAAAGAGAATACTTTCTATCACTGAGGAGCAATTACAGAATGAAATGGAAAGTTTTTCTGCTTCTCTGGGAACTCTTTTTAGATAATTGAACCTCTGGTGTCTAAATACGCCCTGTGGTTCTGTATTAATAAATGAAAGATACTTTGTTTGTGCCTAGTAAAAATGCTTTTTGGCTAACTCTGCTGAAACTTATTGGTTAAAGTCTATTAATTTCTAAATTTTTCATTCTTTATTAATGTAATATTAATTGATTAAAAACATAGACATAACAATAGTATATATCTTAGCAAAGACAGACAGATAGACAAGAAAGAAAATCAGCTAAAATAGTTAAATACTTGCTTTTGAGAAAAGAGAAATGAAGATTTAAAAAGTCAAGGTAGAGGCTATTATTTTTTAATAAGAAACATTGTGGAATTATTTGACTCTTTAAAGTACAGGTATATAAAATGTCAGTGCAAATTTAAAACTTATATTAAGGACAATATTGTAAATTATCTCCCTCAATTCTCAACATAATGAGTTGGATAGACAGTGGATATGATTCAATAAAAACATTTCTTATTGTATTTTTATGTATAGTCATCTAAGAAAATAAGCATGTATTTAATTATAAAATTAGCTGGTTCATGACAACTAAATACAGCATGCAATCCTGAATTGACCCTAGACCAAAAAAAATCTATCTATCTATCTATCGATCATCTATCTATCTATCACATTGTTGAAATGTGTCAAAATGAAAATAAGACCTATAGATTTAGATAATAAATCTATGAATGTTATTTCCTAATTTTGATACCTGTACTATGGTTATGTAAGACAATTTCTATCTTTTTTAGAAATACAAACTGAACAATTTGGGGATAAAAGAATATCAGATCTATAGTTTATTTTCAAACAGTTCAGAAAAAATATTTTTATTTATATCTACCTTTCTATGTAAAAAGAATGATAAAATGTAACAGTTAGTGAAACTGAGTAAAAGGGAGTACTAATCTTGTAACATTTCTTAAATGTTAAGCTTAAAAGTATTCCAAAATAAAAATAATAAGCCAATAGATGACAATAGTAAGTGGCTAGGAAGACAGTACCAACACACTCACATTCAGTTCAATTCTCTAATTATTATATGCTTCTCCTATTCTGAAGGACAATTTTCTGTAAAACATAGTGGTTTGAACACTTAAGAAACTCACTTAACTCACTAAGTATCATTGGGGTTCAAATGTTTACATTGATTGGTACATCCATTCAAAAACTTTTTTAGAAATATTTCCAAGGTAAATGTTTTCTACGAGCACATATTCTTCTCTAGTGCTGGTCAGCTAACATGAACTTCTTTTATTTCAGCCTACACTTGATCTAGTCATTTTAAGTCTTTTAAAATACAGATTAAAGGAGCCAACTATTTTATTTCCACACCATATTAGTTAGAACTGTGTACAGATAACAGTATATTGATTAAAGCTTATTTTTCTCACTTAAAAAAATGGCATGTGCTAAGCTACTGTTGGTATTTGCCTAGTTCAGTGATGACAGGGCTGAGATTTCTGATTTTCTTGGTCTTTCCCTTGTGGTTGTAAGTTGTCTGCCACATTTTCAAACACGAAGTGCAAGATAGGAGGAAAGAGGTATGAGCAGCACTAACCATATCTCTCCTCTTCGTTAGTATTTTATTTTAAGCCTCACATATTTATTACTGACCCAATCTACTAGTGTAGAAGCATATTACACAAAGAAAAAATCATTTTTCCAATAATTTCTCAATGAAACATGCCCAATTGTCCAGATAATAGTGACCTTCTCAGTACTTTAGTAAGATCCAAACAACCTGGATACAGCAAAAATATGTGTGCCATCTCATGTGTGATTTCTTACAGACCCAGCTTGGTTCTTCTTCAATGTCTCTTCTTGGAGTTATACCTAATTTTATTACCAGTTTTCATTCAAATCCATTGGGGAATGGGCCGATTCTGCTTTTGTTTCTTGGCCAGGAACCACTTGATCCTGAAAGTCTTGTGAGAAGACATGGCGAGTAAGATTCAACTGCACGCACCATGATGGTGGAGAAGGAAGAAAGTCGTAGTAGTTTTTTGTTTACATCTTATTTATTAGAACTGTGTCACGTAGCTGCCCCTAAGGAAGGGTCAGAGAGGCTGGAAAAACAGAGAACAGGATTGTCACTATTGGCTTCTCAGACCATAGGACTTGCTTGAGAATATTCTTGTTTAAGACTGAAGACATTGCCACTCTGAACAAAATCGGGGTTCTGTTAGAAAAGGAGGAAGGTGTTGGAAGATTGAGAAGGCACCAGAAGCATCTCCTACACATTTCCCCTTCTAGTCATCAGACTATTGGTTACAGTCCAAAGAACAGCTATTCATTCAATTTGATGTAAAATTCTACCCACCAAAAAATTCCTTTTTCTTAGTCAGCTCCATGTGAATACTGGTTCAGTAAATCATTAAGGCCCATTCTACTGGTATTTGAAATTATTTTCTAGTCATTCAGAAACTTTTGCTCTTTGAAGATGGGTGTACCTCCTTGACTGAATGCTGAAGATAAAGTGACCTCAAAGTAGGTGCATGTCAGTTAAGGCTAGAGTCTTATATGCAATTCTCAAAATTCAAAATCAATTTTCTGAAGGGAACACATTGGTAATGAGGTGAGTTTGTCAGAATAATCGTATAACTTTCATATTATATGAATACTTGGAGCCTCTGAAGCTTATTCAGTATAGTGTCCATTGCAGAAAGTCAGGAGAGACACTGAAAACCAATTCGTGCCAAGTATAATACATTATATTGGCTTAAAAACAGCTTTATTATTCTAGCACACTATCCAATAATAAAAGCTTCAGTGGTCCATGTATCATCTACCATATTCGCAGTTATACATAATTGCACAATTATTCTTGAGATTAATATTTTCATTGCTTTAGTCTGTAGAAGGAAAATGATGCCGTTGGAGAAAGCAAGTAGTAGAGGAAGATCACATAGGATGAGGAAGGAGAAAGGTGAGAAACAGGAATTGATCTAATGAGCACCTTCATATACAAGAGTGTCAGAGGAAGAGGAAAAATGTAATATTATTTGTAATATTTAGTTCCAGTTCACTAGTGTTTTTTTTTACTGTGTCAAATATATTTACCCTATTAAGTTTTTTATTTCATTTACTGTATTTTCACTCTCTAATTTCTATTTTTATGTAGTCTATCAGATCTGCCTGCTTCTATTTTGTAATTTCATGTTCTTTATCTCTCAAGATCTAGAACATAATTTTTAAAATCATTTGATACGCTTCTGTTATTTTGTATTTCATTAGCAGTGAATCCATCTGACTGATTATTTTGTGGATTATACTTCTTACTGGTAGTTTTCTTAATGGTGAATTTATATTTGGGTTGGTAGGCTGATCTTGGGTGAAATTGGTCTTTGTTGTCATTTTGTGGGTTTTTTGTTTTCTTTCTCTGTGATCGCTCCTCTCCATGTCTAAGTTCTACAGTTGCCCACACTCAACCTCCAAAGAAAGAGACCCATCTCCAAAGTCCAGAACCTAGTCTTAAACTGGAGGGACAGCTCCAAGAGCAGAATGATGGGGCTATTTTAGATCTAGTTACAGAGGCAAACAGGTTCTGCTGCTGGGCTTGCTCTACTTCCTCCCGTACCCTGCGGAGCTCAGCTTTCTAAAATCACAGCTTCAAGCAAAGATCAGAGCTGTTTCAACCTCCTTCCAAGGTCAGGGCAGGCCCATCTAGCCTTTGCTTTTACACTGTGATGCTGGCCCTGGTGCCCCACCACATGTGGGCCACTTTGGTTTTCATTCCCCTGCAGGTGGCACACTCTTAATTCTGCCTATTTCTGGACCTATAGCCCAATAGGCCTATGCTGCAGACCCAGCTAACTGCTGAGCATTTCCACTTCTGGCCTATAAAATGTTTCGTTATTGCCTGTTTTGTTTTGTTTTGTTTTGTTTTGTTTTCATAGCTATGTCTTTTAAATTTGGAGCAGAGGGGAAATTTTTAAGGCTACATTCACAGTACCATTTAATGGAGAAGTCTGGAAAGAAAATAAAGTAGGATGTAGCTATAGATAGATCTGTAGATCAGGTGTCAGAAGTTGAACATCAGAGTTTTGCCTCAGCGTGACCCTGCTTCCAAAGATACAAAAATACTCTAACCAAAGGTAGCAGGTGTGTCAGCTGAGGAATGAATAATGTTTAAATGCCTATTTACTATAAGACTAATACACATTCTGAGGAGGAAGAAGGAAAAGACAGAAAAACATTGCCAGGATAACCCATATGGTTCTCCCGAGTCCATCCCTTCAGCCCCTATGACGTTAAATTCAGAAAAAAATGATGAAGAGATTAAAATATAAATTCCAAATTTTATCGAAAAATCCACTGCAGGAGAGACTGTCCATCTTCTTGCCTAAGAACTTTGCATTGAGGGTCTCACCAATTCCCAAGGCTTTCTAAGGTCATTTTCTACCTATTGGTGTTTATTCTGCCTATTAAAATTTTCTTAACTTGTTTTCATATTCATTGCTGTAGTCCCAGTGCCCAAATATTGAACTGAGTTTGAACCCCATCTAAGAATACAGTGTTATGCTCTCATAACAGTGCTTGGCCATTTACAAAAGACATATCGAAGCACCAATGTTCCTGGCCTTATATTTCCTGCTCATTTCTATTTTTCTATGTCTCACCAAATGCCATTTGTCTGTCTGTGTGTTTGTTTGTTTAAGTCCTGTGATGTTCTTCATGCTGAAGACACAACTGTTTTAGACACTGAAGTTTCTTAGTCCTAAGAACCCTCCTTCCTAGGTTAGATTTCCTTCTGCCTCCACATTTGTACCAACTGGAGAATCCTTCCATCAATGTATTTCCGAGCTAGAGTTAGTGACATTTTTTAAGACTTTAGTGATGCTTTTTTTTTTTTCCGCTTTCTTTTAGCCAACAGAAAAACTGCTTTTTCTACCTCTTTTTCTACAACAGCATGACCTAACTCCTTACGGTTGTGTTCATTTCCACATCCTGTAAGGAATCTTTATTTCTTTCAGTTAGAGTCAGATATTTCTTTCCAAACTTCTACCTGTTCCTAAGTTAGTCCCATTCTTCTTCTACAACATGTAGGCTTACACTGTTTATCTAATCTATATTATCCTTCCTATTATGTTCACTTTCTATTTGATATCAAGACAAAAATTTAATTTTAAAAGTAATCCTGTTCCTCTCCACATTCCAGATGCTGGTTCCAGAGCTCAAGCAATACTTTTTTGATCCCATATCAGATTTTAAATCCTTCTTCTTCTTTATCTGCAGTTTTTCTCTGCCCCTGAGCAAACATGTGTGATAAGAAAAACAACTTTTGTTTTTCTGAGTTGCTGCACAGGAACTTTACAGTATGATAACCCTGTTTATACCCAGAGTCTGAACATTTTGATAAAGACTTTGGTTTAATAAAGACTTTAATTTAATACACCAGCTTTGGCTTGTGTTTAGGATTCCTGCCATAAATTTCTCCCTTTGCTGCTCTTTGGACACTTTTCGAAACAACCACTTAAAGTTAAGCCTGTAAAAAGTTGGTGATGTCCACCCCAACCACTTTGCTACCCAGCCTTCTATTCCTGGGGTGAAGGACTGTCCTTCCCCCAGTTCATTGTAGGAGCTTCTAGAATCTGTAAGTAATAAATCCTATGACTACTTCCTTTGTGTGGGTATATTGAA
The DNA here is from genome assembly GCA_004027375.1 of Macroglossus sobrinus. Taxonomy (NCBI): domain Eukaryota; kingdom Metazoa; phylum Chordata; class Mammalia; order Chiroptera; family Pteropodidae; genus Macroglossus; species Macroglossus sobrinus. Next base: position 275,538 of record PVKZ01001573.1, read on the forward strand.
ACTGTTCCTTTAGTCAAAATGACTCCATGGTTTCACGTTCCCAAAGCGGGAGCTTGGATGAGCTGAGGGAACCACCTGCCACCCCCATGTGGGTGGCTTGTGCCCCCTCATTCAGCAAGCAATAATCTGCATATTCTTACTTTAATACATCAGCTCTGGCTTCTCAACGCAACATAATTTCTAGAACCAGAATGTTCTGGTACCATAGGCCTTTATATTTTTTAAGAAGATAACATATCCCTATATAGAAAGGGTTCATTAGGAAAGATAGATGATAGTATAGATATATATATAGATATATAGATACACACACACACACACACATATATATGTATATATACATATATATGGTATAGGTATATATACATATATACATATATGTGTGTGTATATATATATATATATATATACCTATACCATCATCTATCATCATCTATCATTTATATATATATACATCATATGTATATATATATATATATATATATATATATATATATATATATATGGAGATAGAGAGAGAGAAATATAGATGACAGAGGTAGAGATAGAGATAGAGATATATGTATATAGGTATATATATAGATATAGATATAGATATAGATGATATAGATATAGATATAGATATAGATATTCATACAAAGTTGTGATAAAGTCTTTCTTAAATAAGATGCTAAAAGCAAAATGATAAACAAACAAAAAAAGATTCTTCAACTTGATTACATCCAAATTTAGGCCTGTGTGCTCCAAGATTGTGAACAAAGCTTTTTAAAAGACAAGCAAAATTGATTAAGATAAATTTTTGTCAAATATTTAACAAAGAATTATTTTACAGAGTAATAAGAAAAAGACTAACAGTATAATAGAAATGGGAACAGAGGTTATGAACAGATGATTTACAGAAGAAAAAATACAAATGGCCAATACAAGTATAAAAAGATATGCATCAATCTCACCAGAAACCATGAAAATACAAATTAAAATGATAATGACATAATAATTCTTTCCATTAGACTGGCACAACTGTTCAATTTTAGTTATTTGCAAGGGTTTGACAAAGTGACTACTCTCAGATACTGCTAGAGGGAATATAAGTTGGTTCAACCAATTCTCACATTCTCTCCCACCCAGCAGTTCCACATATAGATTTCCATCTGAAAGAAACTCTGACACACGTGCACAATGTGGCACAGACCTGTATGGGAAGGTTTGTGCAGCACTGTTAACACTGTTTATAATAGACAAAAATTACTAACATTTTAACCGTCCACCAGTAAGGAAATAACAAGGAATTATAGATTCATATTGTGTGTTTTACAGTAGTTAAAAGGAATGTGCTAGACTTATTTGTGTCAACATGGATAAATCGTAAAACTTCATTGCTAATTGAAATAGGCAAGCTGAAGAATAATATGTATAATATTACATTATTTTGTCAGACACATACACACTCTCACATACATACTCACACAAAAACAATACAAAAACAATATTCTGAAAACTCATAATAGTGGTTACCTCTGGGAACTGGAGAGAAGTATATGTCACAAGTGAGAAGTGGGATAATAGTTGCTAACATTTTATTAAGTGGTGACTAAATGTGATATGGTATTTAAGTGTTTTACATATATTATTACATTTAATCCTTAAAAATGAGGTAGGTATTAATTATATTTCCATTCCCCAGATAAGGAAGTTTAGGCACAGACAGGTTAAGTAACTTGCCTGAAGTTGCACAGGAAGTTAAGTGGTAGAGTGAAATTTAAGCTAGGCAATCTGGCTTCAGCTTCTCCTTTAATTACTCTGTGACACTGCATGGAGTACAGCATTGGGGCAGGGAAATAGTTGGGGAGTGGGGTAGTGCTCCAAGAGGACTTAATAGCAGCTTAAGCTGTAGGTGTCTGGGTTTTTTTTTTGGGGGGGGGGTTGGTTTTTTTGGAAGAAGAATGTATTCGAGAATCACCTATATAGTTAAAAAGTAATTTTAAATAGAAAAATCAATTATTGACATATCACACATGAAACCACATCCAAAAGGAAAATAAAATGAATGAATACAAGGAAGGAAGGATGGAAAGAAGGAAGGAAGAAAAGAAGAAAGGAAAGTAGTCTTCTCCCACATGTTTCCTAAGCATGAAGGGAGGGAGAGAGAGAGAGAGGGAGATAAGGAGAAAGGACTCTAACCCTCTTCATCTGTTTAGTGATGAATTTCATAGCTCTGGTTTATTGGACACAACTCCAAAATCCATGTCATTATCAGGACTTAACTCAGGTTGAGAAACAGGAAATAAAAAGAAAAACAAAATCCTTGGATTGTGAATACACTCATTCACAATGCCAGCACCACCAGTCCAAAGTTCACTACAGAGAGGCTCTGTTTTGAGATGAGCCTTTCTTTCCCCCTTGAAACTAATTCCTAACGCATTACAATCAGTTCTGTCTCATTACCCAAAGGATGTTGCCTGGCCTGCAGTCATCCCCATTGTTTGGCTCTGATGGAGAGAAAAGACAATTCCAATCAAATTGCAATTAAAGCAAGGAAAGAAAGAAAATTTTTTCTTAGTTTCCAGAAACTGCCCATTCTGTCCCCTCAAGGCTTTCTGGGAAGAGGGGGCAGCAGGCCCCTCTGTCTAAGCAGAGCCCTCTTTTATCACTCCAACTGTACAGGAAACTAGTTTTTCTTAGAAGTCAATCAAAGAGAGTAAACCCTACAAAATGAGGAACCAAAAAGAAACTTTGCCACGAGGTTTAACCTCTCTTTCAGCACGTAGAAAGTTCCAGGCTCTAGCAAGTTGCCTTAAGCTGTGTTCTTGGACTTGACCAATCAATCCAAAGTCAGCAGTCAACCTCTTCGGGGTGGAGTAATGGATCAGGGAAATGAGAGTTGAGCTCCCCCACGTGGCTGAAGCCTTCTACTAACCTGTGGGGTGAATAGGTTTTTGCAGGCTATCCCAGATTTTTCAGGTCTGTGTACAATCCTTATTTTCTTCCAATGTGTTCTCATAGAGTTTTCTAAAATAACATCATTGTTTGATGGGTTCTTATTCTGAGACACTGAATACTGCAGTGTTTATGACTGGGGTTAGACCAGAATATCCTTCTCAATAACAGACAGTACAATCTGCTTATTTCTATCTGTTTTTGCCAACCCACGCAGCACTTCTTATGTGAATTAATTTTTTTCACAAGTTTTTATTTTCAGGACTGTGTTACAATTAGTTTAGTATCTGATTTTTCAAATATTCTATGACCAAGGAGAAAAATAGCTCTAGTGTGTGTCATTTACTCTACTGTAGTCCTCAAAACAAAGCAGCTAGTCCTATGATTAAGAACAAAACTAATCAAAACAAACAAACGTTGGTTTGATATATGTTCCTCACCTCAAAAATACCCCAGGAACACAAAACACAGAGCCTCTCCGCCCAAGCTTGCAGTATTTTCTTCTCCCTCTGTTTTAGGACCTCCTTCCAGATATAGAACAAGTCTTGAATTTGCCAATTCTTCTTGCTGCTGCAGCATATTTTCTGATTCCCAAGAAAATATCCTTTCTCTTATAGAGTAAAACAACAAAACTTGAAAGGCAAACCACAAATTGGGGAAATACTGCAAAAACTGTGATAAAACACTTATTAAAAAAATGATCAGAGAAAGACTATTACCCCAATAGATAAAAAGATATGAAGATTATTTCCAAAAGAGAAAACATTAATGAGCAACAAAAATGGGAAATACTTCATCCTCTAAAGAAATCAAATAAATAAAGATTAAAACAAGATAACAGCTTTTGTATATCATATTAACAAAGATGTTTAAAATGTTGAAATGATGTATTTATATACAAAATGGCTAAATAGACATTGGATAATTTGTTTTTAAAACAATTTGAAAAAATATCAGTAGGAGACTTTAAAATATTCATACCCTTTGACTTCTGAGATAGATAAGAGTAAAATTTAAAATATGGGGTAAGCTTTATGCACAGACTCCTATTGAAATATTAGAGATAGAAACAACCTAAATATATAACATTAAGGAATCGGTTACTACCATAGTTTTTCTACCCTTACAGTTCTTATTTCTGGTTCCATATTACAATCACCTGGGGAATTTCATTTTTACAAGAATGATGTTTTGGCCTCATTCAAATTAAAATCTCTGGGGGGTGAGATCTGGGCATGTACATTTTTTTTAACTCTCCAAGTGAGTCTCATGTTCAGGATTGAGAACCACTAGGCTAAGGAAACTACAGTAGATTTGTTAAATAGAATATTATGTAGTATTAAAAATATGCTCTCAGAATTTTTTTATATGTTTTCTTTTGAAACAGTTGTAAAATTAGCAAAAAAATGCAAGGTTGAACTCCTAAAGATCCAGAGATCCCATGCAAGTTTGGCCAGTTATGGACATACAAGTCCACTGTATATATTTATATCTGTATCCCCAAAATATCCTTTTCAGTGAGGGATCCAAAACAGGATCTCACACTGTTTTCTGTTGATATAACTTTCTTGACTTCCATCACTCTGACATTTTTTTTTTAATTATAAGACAATCATTTTATAGAATGTCTTTTGATGTGGATGTTTCAGGGACACCCAAAGTCATTCCTAGTTTCAGTGATTTGTTAGGAGAAATCATAGGGCTAAGCATATTGTTGTACTTACAGCTATGATTTATTATAGCCAAGGACACTAAGCAAAACCAGCAAAGGAAAAAGGCTAAATGAACCAAGTCCAGGGAAAACCACATGCATGCTGCCAAGAGTCTTCTCCCAGAGGAGCCACACAGGACATGCTTCACTCCCCCAACAAAAAGTAGTAATAATACATGTAAAATGTTGTCTACTAGAAGAGCTTATTAGAGACTCTGTGCCCAAGGTTTTTCTAGGAGTCTTGTCACATTAGGCACCTTATGCATAGCAGGTACCAAAATTCCAGACTTCCAGAAGGAAAACAGGGTTTCAGCATAAACCACATTCTTTGGTCTACGGCCATGCCACCCTGAACACACCCGATCTTATCTGATCTCAGAGGCTAAGTAGGGTTGATCCTGGTTAGTACTTGGATGGGAGACCACCTAGGAAGACCAGATGCTGTAGGCTTTAAACACACACACACTTTCTTTGTACAGTTTAGGCACAATGAGCCAGTCTTATCAGTGTGATGGGAACACTCCTGAAATCTAAGTTCTCAGAGGTCAACCAAAGGCCAATCTTGCAAGCAGTGCTTTCTGAGGAAAGGCCTGCTGTGTTAACTATTTTCTACACAGTAAATTTGTCTGATGTTTCTCAAGATTAGACCCAGGTCATGTATTTTTGGCTAGAATATCACAGACATATTCTTCTCATTGCACTTTTTGGATGGGATGTGGCATCAACTGGCCCATGTAATAAAGAATAAATAAATGAGATTCCATTTTTGATGTTAGATTGCTGATAACTTTCAAGTCATTTCTCTCTATTTCTCACATCTGGGCAAGCTATTAAGAACACCCCCAGATGATCCATCCTTCGGTCTAGGTGAGAAGTTCAAACCACACAAGCCCAGGCCCCTGCATGGGAATCCTCATCAATAGCCCCTTTAAATAAAATAAAATAAGAGCCCAAACCAGTCACCCTTGCTCTCTCAAGTCATGCTTGTGAGTCTACCCTACTCTTCCCTGAAGAGTCTCAAAATGTGAGTAATAAACCTCTTTCTATCCTCAGGTTTTGTGTGTGTGAGAGAGATGGTCAGTCTAAAGACCTGACCCAACTTTGAGTAGGTGGTCTATTTCACCCCTACAAAAGTCCTGTTACCAGTGATGTTACTTTCACATGGTTAGGACAATATTTTCTAGGTCCCTAAAAGTGTAAAGCTAGGTTTTTCTGCTTTTGTAATCAATAAGTATTTGATGGAGAGACAATTTAACTGTGTAAAATTTTATTCTTTGCCTCACTTTCATCCACTAGTTGTGACATCCATTAATGTTAATTATTTTTGCTAAATACTTTCTAATATCATTGGTTCTTCCATATTTAGTAATTGGTTTTCTACTCTAAGGAAGAGTTCTCCAGCCTTCCTATTATCTACCTATCTATCTAAGTACCGACCTATATCTATCATTTTATTTATATATTTATTCCAGCTTTACTGAGATATATTTAACACAACACTATAAAGTTTATGGTGTACAAGTGGTGATTTGAAACATATTGAAAAATGATTATTATAATAAGTTTAGTTAACACCTCCATTACTTCGCACAATTACAGTTTTGTGTATTGGGTGGTAAAAACATGTAAGATCTACTCTCTTAGCCACTTTCAAGTATATAATACAGAATTAATTATAGCCACCATGTGGAATATCGTGTCCTCGTGTCCTCAGATCTTATTCATCTTATAACTGGAAGTTTGTACACTTTGACCAACACCTCTCCGTTTCCCCAATAAACTAACTTTTTGGCTGCCATTTCCTCATAGGCTACAGGAAAAATTCAGTACCTATTATTCTATCTTGATTAGAAGTAAATTTTTCCTTAATGGAATTTTGATGATAAAAGAAGAAAAAATAAGACAACAAGTACTGTCTAAAGAAGAGAGTGAAAAGGAAAAGAAGGAGAAGTAAAAGAGAACAAAAAAATTGCTTACAGAATTTTTAATAGCATTGGAGAAAATATGACTGTTGATATTTTTAGGAATATAAAATTGTACATACAATGTGGTCTAGATTATGAAACACACTCACATACACACATGCATGTACACACACACACACACACACACACACACGCACACACACACCTAGGTAGGCCAGGATTAACAGAGATACTAACAACACTTGCCCTTTGGCATAGAATTTTTCTCATTTTTAGTTTTTCTGTATTTTCCAAAGTTTTATAAACAATAATTAATTAGCATTTTCATAATAAAGAAGAAAAAGCATAACTGAGACAAACTGTATTCACCTTGAAATAAGAAGGAAAAGAAGAAGTAAAAGAACAAAATGCTCTAAATTTTGTGACCATTTTTTCAGGTAGAAGAATTCTATGAGTTTTCATATTAAGATTAGAAATTCCACCTAACATACCAAAGTGTCACCACCCACCATCACCACCACCATTAAAAAATGTAATGGTGGATCCAAGAATTCAAAGACTTGTAGTTCCAACTAAGATGCTACACATACTAAATAAGACTCCCTTCTCACTTACACCGACATGAAGACTTTCTGATGTGGCCTAAAGCCTGCTGGCATTTAATATGAGTGCCAGAAATCTGGCTCCTGCTATCCAAATTCTTGATTTAATGCTAATGCTACAAGTAAGTTTTCAAAGTGGATGTTGAACTTTACAGCAATATTTAAAAGCTATAGAATTCAAAGAAAAAGGGAAAGTCACTTTAAACAGCCCAAAGAGCAAACAAATCTGTAGGGATTACTGCACATAAAAATCTTTGCTAGACTTGTATGTAGTGTGTACTCCATCTCACTTCCTCTGCCATCATGTATTAATAAATTCAATGTTTGTATGATTTAAAGAGATTTTTTGTAAATATAGTTTATCTAAATAAACATAAACAAAATAAAAATAGTTTTTTCACAAAAAAGCAAACATTTTGCCTCTTTTGTTCACTGATTCCCCAGTAAAATTCAGTGTTTCTTCCTCTATGAAAACCATGTATTTGCCATGGCTAACTCAGTTTTCTGCTATTCTGTTCATACATATTAAAGGACTCAACGACATAATTGGCTTTGCTTTTCACTCAGTTGCTTAGGGCTTGTAAAAATAAAACACAAATACCCACAGCTGTTCTAGGCAATCACTCAGCTCTTTGAGAAAAAAATATAGATATAGGGACAGGTGGCCTCACTCTCAGCATAACATTCAAAATCAAGGGTGCAGGGACTGCAGCTGTGTTTCCAGGAGAACACTATCAAACTCCCAGGCTTTCTAGGTCAACTATAGTTACAAATGAACACTCAGAACCACGGGAATGGACTTCTTGAATCTTGCTTCTCCCAAAAGTTGACCAACTGATATCCAAGGTCTTCCTTCCTCTATGGGAGTACTTCAGGATTTCTGATTACCCAGTGAAGGTAGTTCAAAATTACAGAAAACAGGGAGTCAGCAGTAAGCTGTCAGATAATAATGTGGGCAAAGAATATATCAGAAGATCGACCTGCCCTTTCTATAGCTAGCCTGATTACAATAACTTGACTTTCTTAGTACAATTGAGCAAAGTCATGGAGACAGAGCAAGAGAATGTGATAGCTCAATTTTGAAGGAGGCTATCTAAGTGGGTGATACTATCTGGCTCTATTCTTAATATACTCACGGCACCCAGCTTGGTCATATCTTCTGACTGCTACCCAGAGGATGTGAGATCACAGAAGTCATGACTTTGGTTTCAAGATGGGTGAGGGGAGTAGGGGGTCATAAGGCAAGCTTTGGAGGCAGCTAGGATATGGCCATCTTGAATCTCAGAACTTATGCACAGCTATTTTCAACTTTATTTACATCTCTGACTTGGGATTCACCACAGATTCAAGTTGGGAGTCCCCACTCCATCTCTCAGCCCTATGGACTATGGCTCCAGCCAGCTCATTCTTCTCCCAAGCAGTGAGTGAATCAGATAGCAGCTAAAATCTCTATATTATCTTTCTACCCTAATCACATAAAGCTTTTCCAAACCAATTTTTTAGCCATTGATTTATGGGCTATATTGGTGCATCTTAAACTTTTTTTAACAGCAGCCAATTTACTCCATTCATTCTTAATTTCAGAAGGCAAACCTAACAGTAATTTTTATGCATATTAATAAATATTTATTAAATAAATAAGTATAGCAATAGAAAGCCATTATCAATTCAAGTAAATACTGATGGTACACTCATAATAATCAGTTCTTCCAAGCATTATGGGCATTCCAATCATTTCCTTTTATAAATTCCAAATTTTAGGATTCTTGGAATGTAGCAGAGTAAGAAACATCAGGAGTCAGTTTCCTCACCTAGAAAACTATTGCAAAATCTTTGTGATGTAATATTTTGGAACTCTGGAGTCTACTAAAGTTTTGCAACTTCCAGGGGATGCTTAAACAATAACTTGTAATTAATTTCAGTCAATTTCACCTCCTGACACAGTAGAAGCTACCCAGGGCCCAGTCCAGAGACCCATGGCAGGAAGCTATGTGTGTTTTCTAAGAGCAACTTGCATACAAGCTGTGGGAGCCAGGATGGGTAAAAAGGACCCCATGTACCAAATGTCAGGGATCTGTGCTCTCAAAACTGATTGGCCAGGAATAAAAACTGAAAGACCAAAGATCAAAAAGTCTATTTGAATCATTATTGGGCTAAATTTGTTTTTTTTTTCTTTCTCCTACCTTATAGGAATTTGTAAAGAAGACCACTTCAGTTTTGAAAAATTGAATGATTTCACAAAAAATGAATGAAAGAACTCTGGAAACATGGGTCATAATGTCTCATTTGAATATCACTTATTATTGCCTTTGTCTGGTCTTAGAATGATTGATTTATAGTCCACCAGAGCTGAGAAATTTTATTGCTCATGTGTTTTAACCTTTCTCATTCTGCAAATAAAGAAACAGATCACATTATTGTTTCTTCCCAGTTTGATTCCTTTAAGACCCATCCCCACCCCAGCAAGGCATGCCATAATTCATGTGAAAGAATTCCTCCACTAGGTTAATGGATCCACCACCTTCACTTGCCCTGCACTCCAGTCCTCGCCCCAGGCTCTCAGTCTCTGTTAATGCTTCATCCAGACTCCATCTGATGCATAACTCAGTGCAGTATCTTCTCCTTCAGTGGTTCTGACTGCAGAGCCAGCTCCATTTCTAAGCAATTGCTCATGCTTTGGCTCTGTGGTAAATGATCTTATGAGCAGCTTTCTAGGTAATTTTCCTCCTGGTTTGACATGGCCTGGAAGACCTCATATATTGACCAATAGGCAATATTCTCAGATCTGTTCTGACTTCGACAGTGAGAATAATTCTTTTATTTTTCTACGTCTTGATCTATTCAACTAGATTATAGATTTTTTTGAAACAAGGATTATTCATCTTTATATTCTTCCCTACACTACCTAATACAGTTTCTGGCATATAACAAGTGGCAAAAATATTGGTTAATTGATTTAAATCACTCCCTGATCACCAATACAACCCCCACACCATATTCTGAGTGAGCAGTGTAGGCAGCTGCTGGCTTGATATAAATTTAGAGTTTAGGAAAGCTCTCCCAGCTCAAGGACTGTTTCTCTCTGCCAGGATACCTAAAATAACCACATTACTCACTCCCTTGAGTCAAGGCCTTGAAAATTCTTGTTAAAATGCAAATGTCATCTGAGAAGGATAACATGAAGTTATCAATGCCTATTAATAACATAGAATATATTAGTTTAACAGGGAATATGGAAGGGCAGACTTAAATCAGCCCCCCAATTTAGAATTGGTAAAATCAGGAAGAGCATCTTAGCAATTGACGTATGCATATTGAAAGTGAAAGGATTGCAGAAAACACAAATGAGATGATAGTTAAAAAGCACCTGGTACGGTACAAAAAAGATTAATAATAATAGCTAATATTTTAAAGTATATATCTGTGCCAGATTCTGTTCCATGTGCTTCACATGTATTAGCTCACTTTTTATTTCTTCATCTATGAGATAGGTATAATTATTATTCAGTTGAAGAAACCAAGGCAGAAAGACATTAGGTGATTTGCCCAATGTTACAGAGCTAGCTAAGGGGTAGAGCTGGAATATGGAACAAGCTGTCTGGTTCTAGGGTCTCTTTGTTGAACCTCCATGCCACAGCATCACAGTTTGATTCTTGTTTTTTTCATTAACAGGGTCATGATTTTACTCACATAAAGCAGGCCATTCATTCCTCTCGATCTTTCTTGCTTTCATTCTACAAGTCTCTCAATATGTCTACTCCTTTCATTCCTCCTACAACCTAGCTCAAGTTCTCTTTATTTCTTTTCTAAGAAGCATTCATTGTCTGCCAGGCACTGTCTTATCTCTCTTAAGTCTGAGATAAAATATTAATAATTTCTACATGAAGAAACTGAGGCACAGGAAGGCCTATTACCTGCTCACCCCCCAAAATAATTTTGTAAGTATTATTCCTGAGATTTGAACCCAACAAGGCTGATTCCAGAGCCCTTACTTATATTTTCCATATGATCCTACCACTCGGCTCTCCTAAGGGTTTCCTAACTTTTCTCCCTTTTGCTAGACTTTCTATTTCAAACCCTCACATCACAAACCCTAAGATCTCCCCTTCCCACTCTGGCTCCTAATTGGTCATTCAAGGAAGTGAATGCTGAGGTTATACCTTCCTCATGAAGCTCCAGGCATTAGTATCTTTTGAAAAATCTACTGATTTGACTACATTTTTAAAAAAGTTAAACATTTCTGCATAGCCACAAACAATTCAACAAAAAAGAGCATCCCAGGAAAGAATTTATAGCATATGTGACAAAGAGCTAATTTTCTTAATTTACATAATGATCTTAGAGATAGTTACCCTCAAAATAGGAAAAGTTAGCATGGGATATAAACAGGCAAATCAAAGGCTTAAATCTAATTTAAAATGTTTAAACTTAATCATAATTAAAGAAATGCTATTTGATACCACACTATATGACTTCTCTCCTATTAGATTGGACAACATTTAATAGATTGATAGCTCGTTTTGCAGAAAGTGTGGGAAAAGGAACTTTTATAGACTAATATTTAGAATGTTAATTGGTGTAGCTTTTCATATGACAATTTGAGAGTATTTACCAAAATGTAAAATCACATATCATTTGACTCAACATTACTACTACAAAAAAATTTACTCTGAAGTCATAGTCAAACAATTTGACAAGGATAGCTGTCCAAAGATGTTCACTACAGCATTTTTGGTAAGAAAACCTAATTACTGGTAAGTAGATAATAGAAAATAAATTATAATGCCATGAATACATTTCCAAAGATATACATGCTAAACTCCAATTGTCTCTCAACTGAGTTAATATGCACCAAGGGTACATAAAATAATCTAATACAATATAGGAAGAAAATATTAAGACTAATATTGAATATATATAGTTTATTTCATCCTTCTTAAATCAATTTTCATGTATGTTTTTAAATGTATATAATAAATTAATGTAGTGGTTAAAGGAGTTCAAAGCAATGGTCTCCAACATTTTTGGCACCAGGGTCTGGTGCTCCCATGGGAATCTGATGCCTGATGACCTGAGGTGGAGCTGAGGCAATGATGCTAGCTCTGGAGAGTGGCTGCAAATACAGATGAAGCCTCACTCCCCAGCCCACCACTCACCTCCTGCTGTGCAGCCTGGTTCCTAGCAGGCCACGCACCAGACTAGTACCAGTCTAAGGGTTGGGGACCCCTGGTTTATAGTATGCCTCTCTGGTATCAGGATTATTTTGAGCTGAACGCAATTGAGAAGAAATAAGACACAAGAAAAACTCTCTGCCTTCCACTTCTCTACCAGGAAGGACAATTCTAAATCATTGGAGATAATTCTAGACCCTTATCAGCCCAGAGATGGCCCCATAACAAACCTTGCTGAAACAACCTTTATCTTCAATTGGTTTCTCCCATATACTTACCTTCTCACAATTTGCCACTCCCTGGAAGCTTCAAGTCCTTTTCCTTTTTTTCTTATTTCCCTACAATTTTATTACTCTTTACTAAGATGCTATATAAACCCTGTTGGCACTTGATCTTATACTTCCTAGCCTCTAGAACTGTGAGAAATAAATGTTGTTTAAGCCACCCAGTCTATGGTATTTTTGTTATAGCAGCCCTAATAACCATACAACAACCTTACACAGCAATGGTTCTTTAAATTACTTCTCTCTACTCCTACTCCACTCCTTCTCCTCCTCCCCAACCCAATGTACCATATGGCTAAGCAAACCAATGCACTCACAGATTCTCTCTTATGTGTCTTGGGAGATACTCTTCTATGGGTCTCCTGTGCTCCCACATATCTTATTGGACATTCCAAGAATTCAAGGCCCTGACTGATCTTAGGGGACTATTTCTTAGAGTTATTTCTATAGTAAGCAACTTTTGGAGATAAAATATAAACTAACTCTCTCTCTCTCTCTCTCTCCAGACTTGCTTACTGCTTGCTATAAAGCAACAAGTTCCCAAGCTTAGTGTTCCTCTCCTGTAATACAACTCACTGCATGTGCAAACATTCATCTCGGTCCTCTGTATCACTGTCATGGGGCTTAGGAAACAAGGGAACTGACACAAAGATGCTGATTGATGCTTATGCTACTTGCCAGGCTGTGAGTAATATAGTCCTTTGTATCTTACCCAGGAATCTACTGTCTTCTGTCAACATTCATGAAACCATAACAAGCTAAGTTATTAGCATGTAAGTAGAATAAAATCAAATTTTAGACCTGACAATGGAGCCTCTTTTCATTTCTGTTCCTTTGCCCACAGTTCTCTTTGCTTGAAATATTCTTTCCTCCTATCTTTGCTTGTTTCTTCTTTTTTACTTTCCTTTATGGTTAGCCTATCTTTTTAATGCTTTTTATCCTACTGATTTCAAAATTATACAGTATTTTTATTAGTTTATTAGTTATCTTTAAGTCATGCTTACGGCCTGCCCAGAAAAAATTTAAACAGTATCTTCTTTCTTCTCCCAAATTCTACGAAGATTTCAAAATGGTTTAATTCCAAACATACCATCTCTTTTTCCATGCAATGGTTGTCTTTTATTTTCATTTTATTTCATTTTAATTTCCTTCTCATTTTATTTGTTTTGTGTTTTATTCGCTATATGCAATTATTCAGATTTATCATATGCTTACCAATTGTTTTGCTCACCATTGCTTCTTGCATCCCAGTCCTTTCTTCTAGGTTTAATTCCTTTCTTATTGTGAAGTATATCTTTCAGTACTTTTCCAGTAATGATTTACGAATAGTAAATTCTTTCAGCTACTTTGTCTGAAATTTTCTTATTTTACTCTCACTCTTTAGAGACTGCAATAGCAAATGTTTTTCAAACATTAGTATGCATAAGAATACTCTGGGGAAATCTGTCAATTGCAGGTTCTTGGTTTACTTAGAAATTCTTTTTTAGAGGTTTTGGAAGGGATGAGACAGAAATATACCTTTTCAGTTACCACTTAAAGGGATTCTGATATAAATATATCAAAGCCACACTCTGAGAAAAAAATAGGGCTATAGACAGAGAGATGCCATAGAAAATATTTCTAGTTTATTTTTTACATTTTTTCCACTGAAAAGTAACGCATACTTGTTAAAGGTGTTTTAGAAGAATAAAGAAGTGGGAAAGAAAAGTTACTTAATTCTAACCAAATACAATTACTGTCATTATTATATATAGTTGATCTTCATTATTAGTGAGTTTCATATTTGCAAATTCAACTACTCCCTAAAATTTCTTCGTAACTCAAAATCAAAACCTATAGATAAATGAACAGTGGTAAAAACTTTGAGCTGCCTAGTAGACCTGAACTTGTTTTCAGCTCTCATGCATGGTGGTCAGAGGATAGAGTCAGTAGTGGGCAGTACAGTTAAAGAAGGACTAGCTCTGGGGACAGCTGGGCAGGGTTTGAAACTTAACACTGACACCTGTCATTGGGATGGTCTCAAGCAAATCACTTAACACCTCTGAACCTTGCATTTCTCTTTTGAAAAATAAAAATAATAAATCTAGCAGGATGACGTGTTTTTAGGACTTAAGATTATAATCTATTAGATATGTATACATGGTACACAGTTCCCCTAGGAGCCATGAATCAGCATCTACTAAGTCAGTGGTTCCCAGACTTTATAGAACATAACCACCATAGTGACAACTGACTGTGTTTCCTTCCTGACTTTTTAATATGCAAAATTTTTTTGCAATGTTTTTGTTGAGATTTATATTATATATTTATTACCCAAGGTCAGCTTCTTCCTCTCCTGATAACCCTCTCTAAGGCAGTGGTTTCAAGCAGGCTGCACATTGGAATTATCTGGGGAACTCTCACAAAACACTGATGCTCAGACCATATCCCCAGAGATCCTGATTCAATTGTTACAAGGTGGGACCCAGGTATCGGTAGCTTTTTAAAGCTCCCAGGTGGTTTCAGTGAACAACCTGGGGTGGAACCTCTGTTTAATCTATTTGGAGAAGAAACTAATGGTCTCACTGCACTTTGGAGGCAGCCAGTTAGCAGTTCTCTCTCCCTTTGAAGGACTACTGCCCATTCCCTGCTCAGCACTGGCCATGCCTCATTCCTCTGCCTGCTGGTGCTTGAAACTAAGGCCTCATTTCCTTCCCAATGCTACTACTTGTGCTGCTGACCTTGGTGGAGGGGTGAGGTGAAAAAGGCCCCACAGCTCCTTTGCTGAGCAGCCCCTTAATCTCCCTTCACAGTACCACACAGGCTGGAAGAGAATAGGAGATTTCTGGAAGACTGGAGTTAGTGAAAGGAAATTGCAAAGCAAAAGAAAAGATGCAAACCATGTGCCAGATATGACTCCTCCAAAAGTCTAGAAAAAGAACCATCATCACCAAATGAATCTGCATGTAGACCCAGATCCCTGACTTCCTCCCGTAGGCAGGCCATAGGACACACCCACAGGAGAACACTTCTTAAAGTCTGAGTTCTTCAGTCTATAATAATACGCCATGAAAGATGGAAAGGGGTCTGTCTATCCTTGTAGGGTAAAAATATGCCTCTTTTTTCTTCCTGATAGATTCAGCAGGTAACCATTGAATCAAAGGCACATGCACGCACACGCGTGCCTGCGTGCGTGAGCGTGCGCGCGCGCGCGCGCGCACACACACACACACACACACACACACACACACACACCCTCAGGTACAGTAGTCTCAGTTCATACCAAGGGTTTAGAGAAACATTTTCCTAAAAGAGTTAACACGGTCACCACATAAACTAAGGACAACATTTACCCTAGTATGCAAAGCAACATCAACCTCACCACCTCGCAACAGTTTCTCATACTCCTGCTTACAAAATCTTCCCAGAGGTCTGCCGGTGCTTAACAGGACCATTGCTGTGCTTTTTTCAAGCATCAGAGTCACCTGCCTCCGATGACCACACTCTAATTCCACGAAGAAAGAGCAAAGCCTTGAAAATACCTCTTTCTTTCTTATTACATCAAATCATTTTCTTAGGCAGAGCATTTCCAAAACTAGCTTTTATCAGTGGTAAAGGCAACATGAGGTTTATTTTTCTCCCGTGGAGACCAGTTCCCTACCTCACCTCAGGGTAGGGTGGTGGAGCTGGAGGTAGAAAAGGGAAGGTTTCAACTCTTTTTCAGAATTGTATGTTTTGGGATTTTTAATAGAGTTTTGCAATATGTTTACTGGAAATTATTGCATAAGCCCTTTCTATGCTGTAAAACAGTGACATTATTTTCAGATGCTAAAAAAAAAAAAACATTTTATTGGATATTCCACAGCTACTTAACTATGCCCCTATGTGTATGTTCATTAATTTTGTTTCCAACTTTTCATTTTTCTAAACAATGCTGCATTAAATATCTCTGTATATTAAGCACGTTGCTTAGGACTACTTGCTGAGGATGGATGCTGAGAAAGAAAAATGCTGTCACAGACAGGTATTTTTTTTAATTTTTGATAAATATTGGCAAACACTTTTCAAAAGACATATACAAACATGCACCTTCTCCAGGACATTGAATGTGAATCATTTTTAAATGAGGAAATGACATGATCAGATCTACATTTTACAAAAATTAGTCTGGTGTTAAAAAAAAAAAAAAAAAAAAAAAGCTTAGAAATGTAAGTCTGGCTACATATCCAGGCCTTGTTTGGTGGTTTGGTGGAGTTACAGCAGTCCAGGTATAGAGGGTAGAAGCTTGGTTTAAAAAAAGGGGGGGGGGGGCGCTAGAGAGAAGGCTCCATTAAGTGACTTGGCCACCAGACAATAAGGAAAATGTGAGGCCCCTATTGGTCTTAAAATCACCATGAATAAATCACGATGTTAAAGAGAACTTGAAGAGTTATTTCCCTTTCTACCACAATTGAGACATCATAAAGTGTCAGCTATAATTGGTTAGAGATTACTAAAGCACCTAAAAATTCTTGAGATATTTTTTGTCCACATAAAGTTACATTATGCAGATATGTGATGTCCATGGATATTAAAGTAGTAAGAAGCATACAAAGAGTCAGATATTTTTTTATAGACAAGCTTTTGTTTTAAAAAAATTTTTTTTCCTCACTTCTTTTCTGATTGCAAAAATAAGCCATGCTCACTCTTCTACTTCTAATTGTGTTAATTCTACCATGTTCTAGAGAGCTGTAATGTCTTTTTGATAGTCCATACAGCTTCAGAATAAATTTCCCTCAAGAGCATTTCAGAACCTAAAAATAGTATCTATAGCACTAGAGTTGTCTTTCACTTGAGTAAAAATGTAACCTTTATAAATCATTTTAAATTGTCCATTTACAACTAACTAGAACTTATATCTCTATTTTAAAGTCATTAAAACTTGCTTTTTAAATTCAAATACACAACATATACTGGCCCAAACCTTAAATTTTGGATATATTAACTCTAACGCAATTATTTCAACCAAAGAGAATAAATAATAACCATCTAAAAATCATCAAAATGATAATAAGCATCAAAAGAAGAAGAATGCTTATTTTATGTAGTTTTATGCAATTTGGTTTATCTTTCACACTATGGAAACTTGCCTTAAGATTAAAAAAAAAGTTGTCTATGGGGAAGACATGCAACAACATTTCTTAGGATAAATCTTAGATATTACTCCATCTATCACTGCAGTGCTTTTTGTAAAAATTGAAATGGTTGTTTTTACAACTACCTCCCTCATTTTTGCTTTGCCCCACTGCTACAGAATCTGCTCTATAGTCTTCAAATGTTCGGTCTCATTTAAAGATACACGAAAAGCTATGGAGTGTTGGGCACTTTCAAGAACACAATCATCTTCCTCAGCTAATTTTCCACAGACCATAACTTGGGTTTCCTCTCATACCAACTCTAGTTGGAATTACACTGAATAATAAGGGTTTAGGGGTTTTTGGACCATTCTTTTGACTATCAACTACCAAGGAGGCAACATACATATACTGTGTCATAATTGTGAAGTACAAAAATTGTTTTTCTTGCCAAATATACTAAGAATCACACTTTATCAGATAGCAGTCAACAATTCTCCAGGAGCCTGTGGGGGGTATTTTCACTTAAAAACAAACAAACAAAAACAAACAAACAAACATTTTTCCCAAAATAGGAATAGAAGCAGAAATGGTCAGCTACTATTGAAATCTCTACCTATAGTCCCAGAAGCATAGTCAGCTTTCTTTTGTGGACCTCATCTAACCCTGTTGTTTTTATTGAAAGTCACTGATGCATAAATCATTTGTCATAATAGGCCTTAACTTTCCAGCACTACTCTGTTATCCTAGTTGTTCCCCACTGTGACAGAAATGCCATTCCCAAATGAAAACTACTTCCTAATTTAAGATAAATAAAAAAAGTTGAACAAAAATAATTTTCTTAGCTATTTCCAAAATTTAGCATAAAGAATAGATTCAGAGGAAGAAAGACCTAATCCACAAGCTTGCTCCTAATCCATAGATCTTTATTCTCCACACAATCCTCATTGCCTTCCAAGTTTTGAGAGACTGGCAGTGGTCAACAGATACCTTCGGAGGTTGTGGGTGGTAGTAGAGATGAGTGAAGAAGACCTTAGAACAGTGCCTGGCACACAGTAAGCACAGTGTGTTAAGTACTCTCATCATCAGGATTATTAATGTTGGCTTTCTTATTAATAGAAAATGCTGGATAAGTCTTGTCCCTTCTCAGTAACATTGGGACATTCTGGAAATTCTGGGCCGGTGAAGGAGACCCCAGAGTGTTTTATCTCAAGTAGATGTCAGTGTTCTTAGGTGCGTCTAATCTTCTCCATTGACAAGTCAGAGTTTCTGGCGTTTTTCTCATGAGGAGCTGTTATAGCTTTCTTGCTGCTTCTTTAACACTGACACCACCGGCTCTCTGCTCTACCACAGTGTGGGCACAACTAGTAGGCACAACTTCCACAAGAGCTGTCATTCTCATCTGTTGTTGCTGATATGGCCTTTGCCATTTCTATCAAGATGTCCAAAGGTTATCCATTACTGGGATTACAGCCATTTTACATGGCTCATTGAATTATAATCTGACTCCTCTTTTACAGGTTATTATCTCAAAGAAACAGTGAAACATGTCCCTAAGGTTGGATCAGAACACTTTCACATGACATCATATGATGCCTCCCTCCCTACAAACAATTAATCCCAAAATTCCTAATGAGTCTTTATGAGAATAGAAGTGCTGGAGGCTTTTTATGAGATAATGACATTTACTTCATTATTATACAGATTACAGATTAAAGTTCTCTCCTTTATCCTCAGAAATATCCTCACTATGTTTACAACCTGTTTATAATGAAAATATCAAAGAAGACTGAGAAGGAAACTCCATGGTGTCTTAAATTATGACACAGTGTGACAAATGAAAGAATACCTTTGAGACAGGCAGATGAGGTCCATGTTGGCATTTTTTTTTAAAAAAAAAAACAGACTTGTGGAGATAAATGTGAAAAAATGAAAAACAACAAGAAATGATCATTTTTAAGAACCCAAGAACATTATGAGAAGTCAATAACAGATAAAAATCTTTGAGATAGTTACTTAATAAAAGTCTTATAATTGAAGTCTAATTTCTTTGAATATCACTGTCTCATTTTCATGCCCATTGAAACATTTTGAACTCTCTACAAGCATTCTGTGATGAGAAAGTGAGACTTTTTAATTAACTTTTTTTTTTCAAACAATGGAACTTCTGGAGTATTCAGAAACATGATAGAGGCAAACTTGATGTGAATGTGAGCAGAGAATAGAAAAAATATTTTCACTTAAGATTTGATAGTTATACATCTTAAAACCCATTTAAATTATCTCAAAAAAATCATAATCTGACAATATTGGATATTTATGAGAAAGTATGCCTCACAATTTTTACCTCTCTGATCAGACATTAGAAGCCTCAAAGTCTATGAATTTCCCTGTGAATCTCTCTTTTAATTGTTTGGTATATCCTGTGAAATCCTGAATAAAATCCCTTATCTGTGTAGAGTAGAGATTCTTTGAAGAAATGTGTAGAATAACTAAATCTTGCTTTAAGGTTGGTGGGAGCCATAACAGAAGGAAAGACAACCACTACCTGATTAAATATGCAATGTGCTATGGAAACTCTGAGGAGGGAGATATGAAAGGTTTGTATGGATAAAGTAAAAGTAACATTAAGAATAGTGAGCAATTTTACTAAGGCAATAAATGGCAGTAGGTACCAATCAGTAGTACTAATATTTGTGTGTTTCCGGAGACCTTCCAGAGAATGACTTAATGTAATGGCTATCATGATAAAGATTTTAGGTACAATGTCAAACTGGAATGGCAAAAATTGGAGGGCAAGTGGACATTTCAGTGTCTCTTAAATCACATCTTATGCATAGGTAACTGATAATTAAGGAGAGATAAATAAGGAAAACTTCTGTAGATCAGTCATACATTTAGCACATACTTACATATTAGGCATTCAACAATTAGTAAACATAGGTTCTAGTTTCAAGAATCTCACATTATATGTCCATCATATTTTCATTTTGTTTTATTCCCATAGGAGAGTATAGTTGCTAAATAGCTGCTGAAAAGCTCTCTCTCCAATGAGATCAAATTACTATCCTCTAGAACAGGCTGGTCTCTTAGCTAAAATGTAACTGAGCTCCTTTGAGCTCTAAAGATCTATGACCCAACCATGATCTGAGAAGTTTATATGCCCAAAAGATGATTATGATAATTTTGTTTACTGTAAAATATGTACATCCTGCAGAAACTATATTATTTCTAATTATATTCCAACCATTTTATACCTTTTCCAAAATAAAAGAAGTAATATTCCAATTGGAAGTAATTCCAATTAGCTCAGCAATGAAGATATTGAATTAAGCCAGAATAGCAAGCAAGACAGAAAAGAAAGTTTCAGGAACCTCTCATTTAAAATAGAAATGAGATGTTAAGCTGAGGACAAGGGGAAGAAAATTTTTTGAAAGACAACATTTCAGTTATGATAGCTTTAACGTGGTGCCATAATGACAGACTTCTAACCCATGATTAATTTAACCAGTCACATGAGTCAATCTGCCAGTTATGTCAAAATGAGTTGGCCTGAACAATGAATTTTAAAAACTAGTTCTAGCAGATATGAGAGCAAGTGAAAAGGGAGACAGAGAGAAAGGGGAGGGGAGGGGAGATTAGTTAGGAAAAAGGTGGGCCTTGAATATGAAACAATTCTATTCTCATGTCAATTCACTGGCTTTACTTCAGCACAATGAACTTTTCAATATAGGCTCAATTCAATGTGCCTCATAAAGTAAAATGTATTCTAACTCCCAGTAAGACATTGCTTGTTTAGATTTGAAACCAGTTGTTCATAAATTCAAAACTAGCAGTCATCTACCTTTATGATATAATTTGAGAGATACTGAAAGGTGTATTTGTCTCCAAATTTTTGCACTTTCAACTTGACATAGGACCTGAAATCCTCACTATTATAACCCTTCCATTAAATTACATCATTCTCTGGAAGGTCTCTTAGAAAATGCAAATATTAGTACATATGCCTGGCACCTACTGCCAGGCCATTTTATTAGCTTCTTGACTAGATAGGCTTCTGTTGAGCGGTACTGAGGCTTTTGCGTTGCCTAGGATAATTCTGTGAATATGTGAGGCCTACAGATTCTGGCTGATCTACAACTGACTAAGCCAAGAACGTATGCATATTGATAAACATGTGTCTCCTTAAGAGTTATAAGTAAAGCACAATTTCATCTCTTTTAAAAATTAAAGGAAAGACTGCTTGTGAATAATCAAATCTTGCAGCAATAAAAATAAAGGAACTACAACTACATACATAAATGTGGGTGACTCCCACAGACAAATGTTGAACAAAAGAAGTCAGATATAAAAAGTATATATTGTACAATTTCGTTAATATAAAGTTTGAAAATTAGCAGAAATATAGTATTAGAGGGCATAAAGATAGTCATGACCTTTGGAAAGATGAAAAAATCACAATTAGAAGGGGACAAAAGAGGGTCTTTTAGGGTGCTGGCAATGTTTTATTTCTTGAACCGAGTGATTTTTCCCATGTATATACTTTGTATTATTTCTTGATAATTCATTTGTTTCATGTACTTTTTTGTTATATAATTTAATTCAATTTAAAATGTTTAAGTTAAAAATGAACTGCATATATAGACTCTCAAAGTGCCTCAAATAGCCAAAACAATTTTGAAAAAAAAATAAAATTGAAAGTCACATTTCCTACAAAACCGCAGTAATTAAAACAGTTTGGTGCTGAAATAAAGGCAAACATAGAGATAAAAGGAATAGAATACAAAGCCCAGAAATAAACCTTCATGTATTTGATCACAGGATTTTCAATAAGGGTGCCAAGAACACTCAATGGGAAAATGACAATCTTTTTGACAAAATAGTATGGGGAAACTGGATATCTACATGCAAAAAAAATGAAGTCAGACTCTTACCTTAGACCATACAGAAAAATTAACTTGAAATAGATAAAGGACCTAACTAAAAGTAAGAGCTAAACTATAAAACTAAGAGACAGAAGAAAATGGAAAAAACTTCATGACACTGAACTTGGAAATAATTTCTTGGACCAAAAGCACAGGCAACAAAAGAAAAAACAGACAAGTTGGACTTTATTAAGATTAAAAACTTGTGCATCAAGGGACATTATCAAGAGAGTGAAAAAGGCAGGGAGCTGGTCAAGACAGCATATAAGGTAGGTACTGTGTTAGCCTCCTCTCACAACCACATCAAAATTGCAATGAATCTACAGAACAACCATCATTGGGAATCACCTGAGGTCTAGCTGAACAAAAGTCCTACAACTGAGGACATACATAAAAGGTCACCTTGAGACTGTTAGGAGGGATGACTACGTGCAATGGGCCAGTCTCACAACTGTGTGGGAGGGTTATCTTGGCTGCAGAGTCTCCCCGCAGCAGAACAAAGGGTCCCAGCTTCATACTGGGCTCCCTATCCCAGGGTTCTAGTGCCAGAGAAAAGAAGTCCCCACAACCTCTGACTGTGAAAACCAGCAGAGATTATGGATGAGTGAGATGAAGAGCTGCGGAAGTCTCAGACATTCCTCTTAAAGGGCCCATGCATGAACTTACTGCTGACACAATCACTTCCTGAGCTCCAACACTGGAGAAGCTGCTTGAAAAGCACCAGGGACACATGGGGAGGAACTGAATTGTCTGGCTTCAGGCAAAGGCTAGAGGGGTGTCTTTCTCCCAGACAGAAGTGTTAGCAGTATCCGTTGTTCCTTTGTTGAGCCTTCCCTCACTCCCAGCATGTGGACGCATGCAGCTGCCATATCTGAGTCTCTATCAACCTGGTTAACACAGGTCACTTTACCCAGGTAATTCTCTGAGACCCTGCCTCTCCCAACTTGTGGCAAACTGAAGCTGCCTCCAGTATTTTTTTCTATGTAGCCTGTCTTGGCTTATGCTGCAGACTTAACTAAAACCTCTCGAAGGCTCACAAAACCCAAAGAAGAGGCATCTGGCCTCGGTGTGCCCCATACCTCTTGCTGAGCAGCTCCAAACCTGGCACTAGTGGCAGCCAACTTCAGTTCCTGGCTTGATTTCTCAAAGTACCAATAAGCCCAGCCCAGGAGGCAGCCATCTGAGGATCTCTTAATAACTCTTACCAAGTGGCCCTGGAAATGCACAGGCTGCAGCTGATTTTGGCCTGCAGCTGGGCCTCTCCCAGGAAGCCCTTGGGCCAGCACACCTGGTGGTTTGCTTCAACCAGAGCTGGAACACCACCCAGGGCTGCATCTGAGAAGGACACCCAAAGGCCAGACTGGGCAGGCACCAGAGTTCTGCTAAAGTGAATCCTGCTTCAGGGAGTCAGCCCCTCACCAGCCAGTCCTCACAGCCAATCAGCCCAAGAGTAAATCTCTCCCATCAATATGCAAACAGCAACCAAGTCTCAACTATACAATCCACACGAGAGACACACCTTGAGCACTTCACTCAGGTGACCAGGGAAGACTGCGCCACTGGGATCCACAGGACACCTACTACATAAAGCCACTCTACTAGGACTGGGAGACTTAGCAGTCTTACCTAATACATAGAAACAAACATGAAGGTGGGGAGCAGCAAAAATTGGGAGACAAAGAAAAATGTTCCACATAAAGGAACAGAACAAAGTTCCAGAAAAAGAATTCACCAAAATAAAGAAAATCAATATACTATACAGAGTTCAAAGCACTGGTTATAAGGATGCTCAAAAAACTTAAGGGAAGAATAGATATACTCAGTGATAATTTTAACACAGAGATAAAAGAAAACATAAAAATTGAGATGGAATACATTAAAAGGAACCAGTCATGGATGAAGAATACAATATCTGAGATGAAGAGTACATTAGAAAGAATCAACAAATTGGACAAAGCAAAGTATTAAATTAGCGATTTAGAGGATGGGGTAACAGAAGACGCCCAATCAGAACAGCAACAAGAAATAAGGATCCAATAAAATAAGAATAGTTTAAGGGGCCTTTGGGACAACATCAAGAATAACAACATTTGCATCATAGGGGTACCAGAAGAAGAAGGAAGAAAGAAAAAAATTGAAAACTTAATAGAAGAAATAATGACAGAAAACTTCCCTAACCTGGTGAAGGAAATAGACACACAAGCCCAGGAAGCTCAGCGAGTTCCAAACAAGACAAACCCAAAGAGGCCCACACCAAGACACATCATAATTAAAATGCCAAAGGTTAAAAACAGAGAGTCTTAAAAGCAACAAGAGAAAAGCAGTTAGTTACATTTAAGGAAACTCCCATAAGACTGTTGGCTGATTTCTCAACAGAAACTTTGCAGACCAGAAGGGATAGGCATGAAATATTCTAAGTGATGAAAAGTAAGGACCTAAAACCAAGATTACTCTACCCAGCAAAGCTATTATTTAGAATTGAAGAACAGATAAAGAGCTTCCCAGACAAGGAAAAGCTAAAGGAGTTCATCACCACCAAGCCAGTATTACAACAAATGTTGGAAGGACTTATTTAAGGAAAAAATATGTATCAAAAGTATGAATAATAAAATGGCAATAATTACATATCTATCAACAAATACTTCAAATAGAAAAGAATTAAATCTCTAGCAAAAAGATAAAGAGGCTGAATGAATAAGAAAACAAGACCTTGCGTATAGTGCCTACGAGAGACTCACTTCAGATCAAACAACACACACAGACTCAAAGTAAAAAGATGAAAAGAGATATTTCATAAAAATGGAAAGGAAAAAGATTATGGGTTAGCAATACTTATACCAGACAAAATGGACTTTAAAACAAAGTTTATATCAAGAGACAAAAAAAGAAACTCAAAATATTACTTTGAAGGGGCATGTACATCTATATGTTCATTGCAGCATTATTTACAATAGCTAAAATATGGAGGCAACCTGGGTGTCCATCAATGGATGAATGGATAAAGAAGTGGTACATATATACAATGGAATATTACTCGGCCATATAAATAAATAAATAAATAAATAAATAAATAAATAAATAAATAAATAAATCTTTACATCTGCAGCAACCAGATAGACCTAGAGGGTATTGTGCTAAGTGGAGTAAGCCAGATAGAGAAAGATAAATGCCATATGATTTCACCTACATATGGAATCTAAAGAACAAAATAAGTAAAACAAACAAATTCATCAAATACAGAGAACATTTTGAGGATTATCAAAAAGGAGAGGGTTGGGAGGATGGATAAAAAGAGGGGTCGGGATTAAGAAGTACAAATCAGTAGTTACAAAATAGTCATGAAGATGTAAAATATACCATAAGAAATATATTTAATAATATTGTAATAATTATGTATGGCATCAGATAGGTACTAGATTTATCGGGGTGATCACTTTGTAAATTATATAAATGTCTAATCACTATGTTGTACACCTGAAACTAATATAATATTGTATGCCAACTATAATTAAAAAATAAAAAATTTTATTTAAAAAAAATGAGAGAAAATATTTGCAAATGATAAATTCAACAAGAGATTAATATCCAGAATATATAAAGATCTCAACAACAACAACAACAACACCCAAACCCAAGCAATCTGATTTTTAAAATGGGTGAAGACCAAGTAACATCAGTAGATGATAGAATAGGAGTTTTCTATCATCATTCCCCCACAGAATATTGATTTTTGAAAACCAACCACAGATGAAAACACCTTCATGAGAGTTCAGGAGTCCAGAGGAGTACTTCCAGCATGCCATTGGAGTAAAAATGCAAAAATAAATGCATTGAAGAGAGTAAGAAAAATAATTTCACTTTACCCATGTCTCCTCTCCCCAAAGGCAGCACAGCATAGTACCAAGAGAACCTCTCAGTCTGCAATTACTTCCTAAAAGAGAAAGTGAGAGAGTCGTATGTGAGCACATGGGTTCCTTAGTCGTGTAGGACACTGACCAAAAGGCCCACTTCTTTGTTGTTCCACCCAGAATACTGAGGTGATCAGCACAACTGAATAAGTGGAAAAAGCTGGGAGCACAGCAAGCAGCGCTCAGAATTCATCAGAAGAACACAGATTCTACTAACCTCTTCATGAATCCCATCAAGAAGCCTGCCCACCCACTACTTATGACACTTTGACTGTACACCTCTTCAACCAATGCATGGGCACCCCCAAAGCTCCAAGTACCTCACCCACACTCCTTGCCATGGTATGCTCCCCATGTGTACCCTGGGGATGGCAAGAGTCTTTACAGATAGTATACAAGACTGTGAAGAAAACCAGCCAAATCTGCTGGATTGAGATTGGAAGAAGACACACAAACTTTAGCAACTCAGAGTACTATCCTACAGAAAATAAATCAGAGGCTCTCAGCACCAAGCCTGGCTTTGTGGGATTGAAAGAAAGCATACAGTTTTAAGAATTTCCCCTCAAGAGGGAACAAAAGGTTTGGAATGGGCACATCCCTAGAAAAGATCTGAGAGAGCCTCAGAATCCCTAGCTGGGCTGACTGGTGAAAGTATTTCTCTATTGAAGTCAGTCAGTAATACTAGAGATGGTGACTGCTTCTTCAAACATGAAGACAGCAATGCACACTTTCAGGGAACATGAAATATCAAGAATGAATGACACTACCAAAGGAATACAATAATTTTTCAGTACCCAACTGAAAGAAATGGATATCTAAAAATTGCCTGTCAAGTAATTCCAAATAACTGTTTTAAGGAAGCTCAGTGAGCTACAAGAGAACACAGATAGACAACCCAATGGAATCAGTAAGAAATACATGAACAAAATGAGAAGTTCAACAGAGACAGAAATCATTTAAAAAGTACCAAAGAGAAATTCTGGAGCTGAAGAATACAACATATTAAATAAAAAATACAATCATAAAGGTGGCGACATAGGTTGTTCCTGACTTCAGTCCACCTTACAGGGAAAAAAAACTAACAACTATTCATAGACAAGAAACCATTGTGAAAATCCCCAAACACAGGGATGAGAGTGAAGCATCCTCTCGAACCACAGAGACTGAGAAAGACCACATCTGGAGGAAAAGAGGAGGGGCTTCCCTCTGACCACATTGCCCCTCTGCCAGGCTGGCACAGCACCACACCAAGAAGGACTCCTGGCTTATGGTTTCCCCACTGGAGGAAAGAGACCCCAAGGTTGACAACCAGCTCTCCCAGCATTGTGGGTCACTTTCTGGGAGGCCCACTCAGGTCTCACCTCACAGGGATCTTGAGGGGAATCTGTGGGACTTGAGTATTGGAGATCAATCAGATTGTGATGGCAAAAGGAACAAAGCTTATAGCAACCAGCACTTGGACGTTGGCAGATCATGGATATGTTCTGGAAATCTAATGTACAACATTGTGATTATCATTAATAATGATATGTTATATAATTAAATTTTGTTAAGAGATTACTCTCAAGTGTTCTCACTATACATACATAAAAATAATAACTATTATTTATTAGGTAAAGAGATGGTTATGTTAATTAGCTTGATTGTGGTGATCATTTTATAATGTATATGTATTTTAAAACATGTTGTATACCTTAAATTTATACACTTTACATTTGAATCATATTTTAATAAGCCTGGAAAAAATAGGCAAATGACTTGAATAGACATTTCTCCAAAGAAGATAATACAAAAGACCAATATGCACACGAAAAGATGCTTTATATCACAAATTATAGAAATACAAATTAAAATCACAATGAGATACTATTTCATATCCATTAGTATAGCTATTATTTTTTTTAAATAATAGAAAATAACAAGTGTTAGTGAGAATGTGGAAAAATTAGAACACTTGCCCATTACTGGCAATGAATGTAAAATAATGCAACTGCTGTGGAAAATGTTATGGTGATTCCTCAAAAAATAAAACTAGAATTCTAGATGATCAAGAAATTCTACTTCTGGTATGTATCCAAAAGAACTAAAAGCAAGGACTCAAGCAGATATATGTACACCTATTTTCAAGCAGCATTATTCACAAAGCCAAAAGGTAAAAGAAAAAAAAAAGTAGAAGAAATCTCAAATGTCTACCTAAGATGTGGTACATATATACAATGGACTATTATTTATTCTTAAAAAGAAAAGAAACTCTGAAACATGCTACAATGTGGATGAACACGGAAGACATTATCTAAGTGAAATAATCCAATCACGAAAGT
Organism: Macroglossus sobrinus; assembly: GCA_004027375.1. NCBI lineage: Eukaryota > Metazoa > Chordata > Mammalia > Chiroptera > Pteropodidae > Macroglossus > Macroglossus sobrinus. Next base: position 304,414 of record PVKZ01001573.1, read on the forward strand.
ATAAATACTGCTTGATCCAGTTATATGAGGAACCTAGAATAGTCAAATTCACAGAGACAAAAGATAGAATTGCGGTTGCCAGGTACTGAGGATAGGAGAGAATGGTGAGTTATTGTTTAGTGGGTGCAAAGTTTCAGTTGGGGAAAATGAAAAAGCTCTGGAGATTGGTGATGGTGATGTCTGCACAACATTGTGAATGTACTTAACATTCCTGAACTGTACATTATATATATATATATATAATATATACATAATATATAATATATATATAATATACATTATATATATATATATATATATAATCATAATAAGAAAAAAATACAACAAAACATGGCTTGCAACTGAGCTGTCCTCTATGCCAGTACTTCTCCAGAATAAATCAGGACACTAGACTAGTGCCTGGCTAGTCACATAAGAATTACTTTAAGAGTTTGGGCACATATTGTGATACTAATTTCTAATATCCTAAATGGGGCCTGAACATTTTTTCTGTTCCCCAGGAGATTCTAAGGTGCAGCTGTGTGTGAAGACAGCTATTCTGCAATGTCACCATATCAGATTTAGAGGCAAAAAAGAGATTATCTTCTGTTTATAACAGACTCATCTCTTAGTGTACTAATTTTATATAATGAAACAGAGATTTTTTTGTTTTTTACATAATACTGTATCAATATTCAAGAAAAGCCCCAAATCAAATAAATCAAAGTTTGAAACGTTGGCTTCACAGACATTTTTTAATAAAAAAATGACATGTCCAATGAATCTTTTAAAATTAAGTTTTTAGATACATTTTCTCAACTCATTCTGTTAACTTTGTGTTGAAATTTCTTAGATGTCCACAGAATACTTCCTAAGCAGCAGGGAAATGTCATCTCACATTTTGTCTTGGCAAATGCTGGCGTTTATAAAAATGTCTGATTCTTTGCTCATGGGCACATCACAATTTCTGTTTTAAAAGTTAGCATCCACCTGAAATAATCAGTGTCTTTTCAATGAAAGCACTACACAGTAATTATATCCCATTTGCATCTACAGATTCATTCATTACTAACAACTTTGTGATCTTACATTATCTACCAGCATCTTTTTGGAGCTAGAAGATTTATTTAATTACATGCTAAATCAAAAGCTTAAAGATATCGATGGGCAATTTTTGATAAGTAGTGACACATGGTATCATAGAAACTGCACTGAAATCCAAAGACCTGGTATGCTAGACAGTGTGCCACCCAGAGCTCCTCTGCAAGACTAAACACTCATTGTCTTGGCTGAATGAAAGAAAGTGCCCTTAGCCAAAAGGTTATGCTTCCTCTCAGTGTCAGGCCACAGACAACTACTGATGGACCCAGACCTCTTGCCTCAATCCGTACATCTTTGCAGGTCCATTGCCACAGTTCCCTGGCTAAGGCTTGTCTATGACACAGCTGCATCACATTTCAACCTCTCTCCACCCAACCCAGCTTCCCCAAGTCCAAAGAGCTAGCGCTAATAAATCCTTGGCAATAGAATCTTCATTGCAGTCAGTTTCCATGGAAACCAGACCTGCATCACCTATTCTCTCAACCAGCTCTGTAACCATAGCAAAGTCACTTAATCATGCCACCCTCTGTAACTGAACAAGTCTCACTGGGCTTGGGGGTGCTAGAAATCTTCAGTGCCACACCAAACAATGTTCTGCAGCGGCAGAGCCCTGTCCTCAGGAAAGCTGTGACCAAGTTCATACATTTTACAACCTATCCCTTTGTATTCTACACTCTTTAAATGGCAAGGAGGGGAGATTCGGTATCATTATGAGGTTCCTATTTGAGGTTCATCAATTCCAAAAGAGCCTATGGCCTTTTTCTGGAGAGAAAATGTCCTGGGATGGGGGTTGCTAAGCATGATCAACTCATCTGGGTTTACCGAGGGCTTCCCCAGTTTTAGCACTAACAGTTCCAAGTCCCAGGAAGCCCCTCAGCCCCAAGCAAACCTGAACAGTTGGTCACCCTAATGTGGTTTCATATGTGCCCTGGTCCTTGGACCTCCATGATTAGTCATCATTTTGGTCTGGCTTCCTGACCTGTACACAAAGCAGAATGCAAGCCCCAACCCACAAGACCAGGTCATATCTCCTGCTGAACACTTCCATGGCTTTTTTCCCTTTCCTTCATAAGAACTGTAGATAGCAATGCAATTATTTGTCTAATTTTTGTCTCAACTAGACTGCAAGTGCTCGATGGACCTATTTGCCTTGTTTATGGTTACTTAGTGCCTAGCAGAAAGCTAGCACGCAAGCACTGACCAGTGAATGTTTGTTAAATAAACGAATGAAGTGAAAAGGAAGGAGTCGGGTAACATCTAGGACCCAGGCAGAGCGTGAAAGACTAAGAAGAGGGTAAAGTGTAGGTTGGGCATCATGAAAGAAAACAAGGAGTGGAGGACTGTATTTGTGCCTTTGACCTTGTAGTATGTGTCTATTTCCTGTATCGTATCACTATACTGCTGAACCATTGTTAAATGTTTGGTTAATTCTGACACCTAGATTTGACGCCTATTCATAATTTTTATCAGATCAAGTATCTGTGCCTGGAATATAGAAGACCCTCAATTGGAAAACAAACTAAACATAACAAAACAGGTATCTGAATAAATGAGCTGTGTCATCATTTTCAGGATCATTGTTTCAGATCAGTTCCCCAACAAGATTTTAAATTCTTAGGATCAGAGCACTTAATCTGGGAGAAACTCTAGCAGGGATTTGATCAAACCTTCTCATTTCTCTGTTAAGGCAACTGCATATGACATCTTTGTTCCCTTTAAGCAGGAACAAAGTTTCTATTTTTTCTCATTGGCTACTACTGGAATAAAGCGAGTCCTTTTATATCACTTAAAAAAACACATTGAAATTCCATTTTTGTATATCCTCAGGACCATAATAAAAATCTTTATAGTATAACTCCCCACCCACATAACAGCTTTTTGATCTTGTTGATGCTTAAACTGGAACTGGCCTAAATAAATTGAAACATATGCCTTAAAAAATACAGGAATTTCTGTCTCTTGCAAAGTTAATTATTAATAGTAAATGTTATCCATTTTGAACAGCAATTCATAGAAACAGAATTCATGTGGAAAATGTCATCCTTAGATTGTTATAAAATTGCTATTGGAACATGAACATGCATTTTGCCAGCATGAGATACCAGAAATGATTTCTGCCCTTGTTCTGTGCTTTTATACGTGATTTTTATCCCTGAATTACTTACAGTTCTATGGAAACTGAACAGCTTCATTTATCAAGCTGAAAGATTATCTCATCAATCTATTTCATATTAACTATAAAATATTTATAAAATTTATTGATGAGTTCATCGCTGTAGCTTGCAATATAAACCATGTAAACCAAGCCAGATGATAAATAGATAGTTGGTAGATTTAACAGACTAAAGCTTTTTTGTCTCATGCCTAACTTCAATGCAAAATTGTAACATTTATAGCCTCCTACCAGCACTATCAGGGCTCCTTGGCTGAGAGGATGAGGGCTTAAGGCTCCGAAGAGTATTGATTGCATTTGGGAAAAAATGGTGCTCGAAGGCAGCAGTTCTCAGAACGTGACCCATGGACCATTGGGATCTGGGGAAACCCTTTTGTGAGGTTCATGAGATGAAAAAGCAATTTTGTAATATTACTAAGACATTATTTGAGGTTTTTGCCCTATCATGTGAACATTTCTATTAATAGCACAAAACAATAGTGAATGAAACTGCTGGTCCCTAAGTACATGTCATGACAGTGGCACCAAATTGTGTTAGGGGATTATATTCTTTACCAAAATACACTTACTGGAAAAAATTTGTTCACTTAAGAATGTCCCTAAAATAAAAAAATTTAAAAAAAAAATATCCTTGATGAATCAGTAAAAATTATTCATTTTATTAAACTTTATGAAATGGGAAGTACACATAAAGAACTACTGTATATTAAAGTAAAATAGTTGTCTACAGGAAGAGTGATTGTGCATTGATTTATGAACTAGACTAGCTGCTTTCTCATGTAATACTGTTTTATTTAAAAGAACAGCTGGCAGGCAAAGCATGCTTATTGAGATTGGGATCTTTGGCAGACATTTTATTGAAAATAAAGTGCACCGTTAGCTTCAAGGAAAACAACTGACAGTATTGTTCCCAAGGATAAAATGCAAGCTTTCAAGTGAAAATTGGGATTTTAGAAATCTGTATCCAACACTGTTAGCTTAACAGGTTACCAATACTTAAAGGCTTTTCTGATGAAATTGGTAGCAGTATAAACAAATGTGATGTTTTAATATTGTATAATAAAATGTGTGAATTTGGAAGATCTGCATAATGCAGTGACATGGTATTTTCCAAATGACCAATGAATAATGTTATAAAATGATGCACAGGTCAAAGATCCATTCAAAGTGCAAAATATACCAATAGATTTTAGTGTAATAAAGTATAAAAAGATTATTGGTATGATTGTAGATCCTACTTTGCAACTATTCCTTTAAGAAACCACTACTTGTCAACTTTTAATGTAATTTCAAAGACAAATATTGACAACTACCTTACAAGGCTGTTAAAATACTCCTCTTTTGTTTCAATTTACATCTCTGTGAGACCAAATTTTTTCATAATTCAGTGAAAGCCACAGATTGAAAGCAGGAGGACATATGAAAATCCCACTGTCTTACTAAACACTAAAAAGATTTTTAAAATTGTAAAACAATGCCACTCTTCTAATGTTTTTGTTTTGTAAAATATAGTTATATGTCATTAAAAATGTGTTGTTTGTGTTAGCACGTAGTGGGATTATTATTGCTATTGTTAATTGAATTAATAAATATTTTTAAATTTCTGAGTTTTAATTTTTAATGCAATAAATCTCAATAGATATAACCCATGTAAACAAAATCTCTTTGGGATCCTCAATAATTTTTAAGAGTATAAAGAGTTTCTAGGTCCAAAATGTTTGAGAATCACACTGCTCAAAATGCTAAAATTCTTACTTTATTTAAGCCAGTTGAATTTGTTTTTTTGTCACTTGCAACAAAAATTGGCAATGAAATAGAGGAAAAAGAAAGGAGTCGAGTTCCAAGTTCGACATCACATCAATACAGATATAAAGAATCAGCTTCAATATTCAGAACAAAAAATAATAATTCAGTCAATTCAGGATATAAGAACCAGAGGTGACTGTGAACGTTTCAGCTTCCCTCACTCCCCTACTTAAGAATCTATAGGGGATACTTAGATTTGAAATTGGGATTTATTCAAAATGTTAATACAAAGGGTGATTCAAACTGACATCTGGGTAACATAAGGTTCTAATAAAAAAGAACTTCTCCCATAGAAATTTGATTTCAAGTATTTATACCCAATATATATCACTAATGAATGGGTAAACAAAATGTGAAATATTTATACAATGGAGTATTATTTGGCCATAAAAGGAAATGAAGTAGTAACTCATGGTAAAACATGAATGAACCTCGAAAACATTAGGCCAAGCAAAAGAAGCCAGACCAAAAAGCCACATTTGTATGATTCCATTTACATGAAAGTTTCAGAACAGGCAAACCATAGAGATATAAAATAAGTTAGTGATTGCTAGGAACTGGGATAAGGAGAAAGGTAGAAGTCGCTGATAATGGGCATGGGGGTTATAAAAATGTTCGGAATTAGATGGTTGTAAAAGCTATACTTGACTATACTGTATAGTAACTATACTGGGAAAAAAATCACTTAATTACATATTTTTAAAGGGTGAATTTTATGGTATGTGAATTATACTTCAACAAAAAATTACATAAAATAAGAAATTATAAACCTGGCGTATCAGTATCCTACGGCTGCTATAACAAAAGACCACAAAATTATGGCTTAAAATAACAGAAATTTATTCTCTCATAGTTCTGAAGGCCAGAATCTGAAATCAAGGTGTCAAGTAGGGCCGCATTCTTCTAATAAGGACACTTGTGATAGCACTTAGGGTCCACCCGGATAATATTATCTCAAGATCCTTAATCACATCTGCAAAGACTTTTTACAAAACAGATATTTCACAAGTTCCAGGAGTTAGGAGGAGAACCCTCTAAGAGAGTCGTTATCAACCTACCACACCCAGGTTTATATGTAAATAACTGATATAGTATGGCAGCCACAGATGCATACCACTTGGATCTGCCTTTGAAAAAAAAACTCACCAGTCAGCAAAAGGAGTGCAGTTATCTGACAGCCTCCAGGATGTACCTTCAGGATGTGCCACACTCTTTCTGGCAGTCCCAAGCCAAAAACTGAGCATAGCAGGTGTACAAGGGGCTGGTCATCTGCACAACGTGAGACCCTCTGCCAGCAATCTTTATGCTAGAGTTCTCCACTGAGTTAACTGAACCTTGGCTCTTCCTACTTAATTTATCTTCCTTTTACCTCTCTTTGCCTGCCTATTAATAACCCTCTTTCTTTTATATTTCACAGGTTTACTCCCATGAATTTCTTGCCTTGCTGATTTAGGCTTGACATCTTCTTCTCAGAGAATCCAATTTCAGTTGATACTGAGAGTAGTCCAAGACAGCAGACAGCAAGATGGATTATTAGGGCTAGATTACTCCCTGATCAGCTGCAAATGATTATATCTTGCCCTAGAGGCACTGAGGATCCTTGGCACAGAGTAGCAGCCTATTCACTAAACATTTACCAGTCGTGACTCAGGAGAGGGTTCTGGTGGAGACTTCTCTAGCCAGTGCAGTAATAATTCAGGTGTTTGAGAGTGAGCAATGCATATAAAGACAATGGAATTGGCTGGTTATTATTAAGGGGCTATCAAGAGATAATGGAAAACTGAAGGCAGTTGATATTTAAAAACTAAGCATGCGAGCCAAAGACTTTTCTAACAACTTACAAAGAGACTTATCTCCTCCAGTGACAGAACAGTCTCAACTGTGGAATACATTTAGGGTAGCCAAACTTCAAAGACTACTGAATGCTCAGGCAACACAAGTTTGTTACACTAAGATCAAGGCTCTAGCTAGAAAATGCAGGACCATAAAATATGGTATAGAGTTGGCTACCTAAAAGTCTTTGGCACTGTAGACCACCCTGAATTCTCAGAGACTTCAGAGGCCACCTTCACCTTCCTATTAGGAGTTAGCATCTCCTCCATGAGGCCTTATTCTGAGTTAGGACTTCCTCAGTGCAGAAAAACACTGCAGTGACCTCTTGCAAGACAACTGGTCCCCCTTCAGAAGTTGTCCACACCACCTCACCCGACTACCAGATCAACAACTAGAATGAAATCCCAGAATAATACAACTGAACATGTGCTAGAAATGAAGGGAAGAGAGTTCACCCTAAAGGGTCTGCAAGGATTCGCTAGGATATACTAGCAAACACCACAGGATTGGATTTTGAGTGTATTTGATCAACTCCTTTACAAGCAAGAGTTTATTGACATGTCACTATAACAGAACACAGGATTTAATGCCCTGGCAAGGACCCAAAAGCATGAGACAAACTCACTGCTAGATTGGATTAAAAAACCTGGAGAAAGTAATGGTCCATGCTAAGTGAATTAGGATGCATGAGTTGCTATGGCAGGCAGTGGAGAAAGTAATTAAAAGCCTCAGGGAATTGGACATGCTGGGATGCATATATTATGTGGGGCCAGAAGACCAATCAGAGGATTATGTTCCAAAGGAAGACCTAGAACACATACTATTCACAAAAGCCACCAAAAATACAATGATGAGTAGGTCACTGACATCACTAAGAAATTCAGTGGTGATCTTCCTGTGCAGATTAGAGCTGATTAGAGAAGAGGCAGTCACAGAGAGTGGCCAGTTAATAGCAATGGTGATAATGGGTCCCTGAAATAGTAGAGACCAGGTAGTACCATTGACATATAACTGCCCAGCAGAAACCCCTTATAAAATGGAAAAGATACACCTGGGATCAAGCTCAAACAGGACTAGAGAAAATGTGTAAGCTGTACAAGGAAGTAGTCTCGACTCCCATTTTCCTTCCATGGTGGCACCAATGCTTCTCCTTCAGCTATACCTCACCCTTATCTAGGTGACCCCACGTGACCAGCTGAAGTGAGAGGAGAAAACCTGAGTTTGATTTACAAATAGGTTAACTCTGAATGTGGGTGAAAGCTGGAAATAAATGGAGGCTATATTATAGTCCCAAATAAATGGAGGTGATGTTGAAAGACAGTAGTGGGAGAAAATCTTTACAATGGCCAGAGATTTCAAATGGTACATATGACCATTTACTTTGTGTGGAAAGAGAAATCGTCCAAGGTGAGAATATACATAGAGTCATGGATGGTAATGAATGGCCTGATAAGCTGGTCAAGGGCCCAGAAGGAAGATTCTGGAAGTTAGAAGCAAAAATTCCAGAGTAGAGGCAAGTAGATAGACACATGGGAATGGGCACAAAGTATAAAGACTTTTGTATCACATGTTAATGCCCTCCCAGAAAGCATTCACCACAGAGGACATAAAAAAACAACCAAGGAGGGGGAAATAAAATGGCATAGACGATAGAAGCTATGTTCATCACTCTGGTGACCAAATCAAAGTTGTGATAGAAACGAGGAACAAACAGCAAGGAAAAATCACCTAGGATCTAGATGAACAAGCCATACAACTAGGGAGAAATCTGAGAAATCTAAGAAATCACCCTGCAGTGGCAGAAGGTATGACAGGGCAAGGACGTGTGGCTGCCCTATCCCCAGCGGCTCAGTGGGATGGAGGCAGCAGCAGACGCCGATTAAAGGGGCCGAGTCCATGAGCAGACTTTAGCGGTGATGGACCTGCTCGCTCTGAGCACCAGTGCCAGTTTGGCTGCACAGGGACTTATAGGGTAACACTGAGTTGTCAGAGTGAGGGCCAGGGTAAGTCTCTCCACCTCCCCCCACACACACACACAGAGAACCGCTGGCAGTATCCATTGTTCCTCTGTTGAGCCTTCCCAACTCCCAGTGGCTGATGCAGCGCCGCCATAGCCCAGACGTCATCAGACTAAATAACAGAGGTCGCTCTGACCAGAGCCATACAACTAGGAGGAGCCCCTGAAACTCTGCCTTCCCCAACTCGCAGCTCCATCCAAGCCATGTTCAGGTATATCCTCAGTGAGTCAGGTGCTCCTTGCTGAGCAGTGCCTGGACTCACACTGGTGGCAGCTGGGCTCGGTTTCTGGTCTGGCCTTTTGAGGCAACGATAAGCACAGCATATGTGGATTGCTTGGTGAATCTTGACAGGTGGTACCGGAGGGGCAGAGGCTTGGGCTAAATTTAGCCTGCAGCTAAACCACTCTCAGGACTGTACCACTAGACACCTACCACACAAAGCCACATAATAAGACTGGGAGACTCGGGAGCTTTGCTTAGTACATAGAAACAGACACAGAAAAGCAGCCAAAATGGGAAGACAAAGAATCAGAAACCATATGAGAGAACAGAACAGAGATCCAGAAACAACAGAGTCAAGCAATCTAACAGATGCAGAGTCAAAACACTGGTTATAAAGATGCTCAGTGAACTTATGAAAAGTGTAGATAAATTCAGTGAGAACTTCAACAAAGAGATTAAAAAAAAACATAAAAATGGAAATGGAAATTATAAAAGAGAACCAGTCAGAAATAAAGAACACATTATCTGAGATGAGAAGTATATTAAATGGAAAAAATAAAGTGAATAAAGAAGAAGATCAAATGACCTATACAGAGGATGGGAAAGCCAAGGACACTTAATCAGAATGGCAAAAAAAAAAAAGAAGCCAAGACTATAATAACAATTGAAGGAGCCTATGGAATACTATTAAAGGTCAACATATCTGGGTCATCAGGGTACCAGAAGGAAAACAAGATGTTGAACAGCTATTTGAAAAAATGATGACGGAAAACTTCCCTAACCTGGTGAAGGAAATAAATATAAAACCCAAGATGCTCAGAGGGTCCCCAGATACAGGAACCCAAAGAGGCCCACACCAAAGCACATCATAATTAAAATGCTAAAGGTTAAATACAAAGAGAGAATCTTAAAAGCAGCTTGAGAAAATTGGATAGTTACCTATAAGGGAGCACCCATAAGATTGACAGCTGATTTCTCAAAAGAAAATATGCAGAACAGAAGGGCTTGGCACAAAATATTCAAAGTGATGAAGGCCCAGGATCTACAACCAAGAATATTTTACCCAGCAAAGCTATCATTTAGAGTTGAAGGACAGCCAAAAATAAGCTAAAGGAATTTATTACTACCAAGCCAGTATTACAGGAAATGTTGGAGGGACAAACTTTTTAAGAAAAAAAAAAACATGTATCAAAAACAGGAATAAAGAATGGCAACAACTACTTTCCTATCAATAAGTACCTCAAAGGGAAAAGAATTAAGTGCTCCAACTAAAAGATAAAGTGGATGAATGGATAAGAAAACAAGATTCCTACATGCTGCCTACAAGAGACTCACTTCCAATTAAAAGACACACACAGACTGAAAGGAAGGGGATGAAAAAAGATATTGCCTTGATGGACCTAGAAGATATTTAAGTCAGACAGAAAAAGATATATACTATATGATTTCACTTATGCGGAATCTAGAGAACAAAAAGAACAAACTATTCAAAAATAGACTCGCAAATATCGTGGACAATTTGGTGACGGACAGAAGGGAGAGGGGATGGGGGGCTGGGAGAATGGGATGAAGGGTTAAATAAGTACAAATTAGTAGTTGATGGATGGTCACGGGGATGGGAAGCATAGCCCAGGGAATGCAATTAGCATTAATATGTTGGCTAGGTAGAGGGCCAGGGGAGGGAGGGAGCAATTGGGAAGATCATTTTATGAAGTATATAGATGTCTAACCAATGTACTGTATACTTGAAAGCAATTAAAATAAATTAAGCAATTTTTTTAAAAAGAAGGAGATAAAACGGCTCTGCCAGTAGATAACTGGCAGAGCCAGTCTTCACCATCAATCACTTGAGATCTGAAAGATGGGCCTGCAAATAGAGTTGCCATCATGTCAGAGATGGACGCTGCACAGGGGTCTATTGTTTACCAAAGCCAATCTATGTACTATTACCTCTAACCTGCAAACAATACAGAACATGCCCAACCTCTAGCTACAACATCGTCAGAATCCACTATGTGTTTGAGCTGAGCCCACAAGCCTCCTGGACAGCCCCCAGCCAATAACTGAGCCATCACCACCCAGTGTGGAACTCTTACATTAGTCATCTTTATAACTGAGCTCCATTTTGGGCTGGCCCAGACTTTATCATACTACACCACAGTCTGTGACTCTTTTTACCCAAAACTCTTTATTCTTCCCTCTCTTTTCACAGGTGTCAGACATACACTGCATCTGAAGACTCTGCCTACTCCTGCTTACCCCCTCTCTTTATGTTTTGGACAGCTATGTTTCACAATAAGTCTCTTGCGTTTCTAACTCTATTCCAGTGGTTCTTCCTGAAGGACCTGAACTGTTACAGGAGATAATTAAGTTTTTATTACCAATCAGTATAATAAAATTAACTTACATCTCCTGCCTCACCACTATCCCACCTACTTAACACCATGAAATTCAAGCACTCATTAATGACTTTAATTTGTATTGTTAGTTACCATAATTCAAAAGCCTAGAGTCATTCATTCATCCCTTCAACAATTATTTATTTAGTATCTACTCTGTGCTAGATATATGTACTGAAAACACAATAGAGAAACAAGAAAGAAGTCCTTCTCTTCACGGAACTTACTTTCTAATGGGGCAAACAGACTAAAAAGATAGACCACCAGAAAAATGTATATCTGTACTATATTGCTTTTTTTTCCCCCTCAGTGGAACTGCCTTTCACAATATGACACACAAAAGTTAGCCTCAGAATTTTTTATGAACCAGTATAAGAAAGAGCAATATGTAAAATCTCTGCTGGGTTTTTTTGGTAGAACAACTAATCATAAAACCAGTTTGGTCTATATTAGAAAAAAACACTTCTTAAAAATGCACATAGGCTTTGTTCCAACTATTTCATTTCTAGAAATTTATCTCAAGAAAATAATCATGAATATTCAACAAGCTTTATCTGCAGGAATAGTAGTTGCAGGGTTTTTATACTTATAAAAAATAAACTGAAAACAACAATCATGGACCATTTAAACAAGCATTTTATCATCCATGCAAGGGAATACTGCACAGCCAGTAAAAAGAATGTTGTAAAAATATATGTCGAGGAAAGAGCTTTATAGTATATTCAGTGGGAGGAAAAGCTAGTTACAAAACAATACCCCATATACCATTTACAGGATAATCTCATTAAAATGTGAATCTGGAAGAAAAACACAAAAATACCAACTGTTTTATTTCTGGATGGTAGGATTATGGATAATTTTAATTTTCTCAGTTTGCTTGTCTATGGCTTCAAAATATTCTACAATAAGCAGGTAAATTAATTTTATCTGCTACCTTAAATTTATTTAAAGTTGTGTTTTCATTTTTGTTTTTGGTAAAAATAAGGTCATTCAACATCTCTGACTTGAATATCAATAAGCAAATTTTTCAAATGACTTTCAGGTAGTTGGAGGTGTTCTAGAAATAAATATTCTGATGGCCATAGCACTCCCCACTCACAGAAATTTGGCTGGAAAGGGGTTAAAAGTGTCCTGTGCACCCTAATAACTAGCCTAAATGAAAACTAGTCCCCAAACACAGTGTCCTCAGAAGCCCATGATACAGTTGCACAGGTGCAGAATAGGCACATCAGAAATGCTGCTGAGAAATACAATGTTCCTTTAACATTTATTGATTATTGATTAAGTATAATTGATCTAACTTCTATGTCACAATTTTCTCCCATATAAGAGGTCTTTCCCTCTCTGCTACCTTTCCTAGTTAAGAAAATACATATGTGAACACATACACACATCCACACTCACAGACTTCTGCAATGGCAATTTATTAAAGAGGAATTTTTAATGAAATTCAAGGAAGAAAGGAAAAAAACCCTCTTTTGCATGAGAAGACAAAAGCTGCATGGGAACTGACAAGAGAATAACTCTTCCAGAATCTCAGTGCTAGGGTTTGAATGTTAATATATATTTTATAAGTATATATTTTATGTATTTTTATAATATTACATGGAAATATATATTAATATGTAATAAATTATAAATTTTATAATATATAATTTGTTGAATTATATAACCTATACTCTTTAAAATATAAATTATTAATTTTATATATAATAATATAAATAAAACATTTATATATAATTTATTATACATAATTATATGTAATAATTTATATCATAGTTTATGAATTATATATATAATTTACATATATATATATTTTTTGAGGTGTTAATAATAAAAAAAGAAGAAAAAACAAGCTGCCACTTCAAGTGTATACCCCTCGGTGAAGTTTCCTTAGGATTTTTTCTACTCAACTTTCAAAATTGAAAAAGAAAGTGACTCACACCCTACACCGAAGTCTTGAAAATTAACAGGTATCAAGGAGAAATAACTAAGATCTGGAGTTCAAAGTCTATGGGCTGAGTCCTACAGAGGAGAGGGGGCAAAGCCAGGGGAATCAGGGCCCTGTAAAGCACACAGGGCCAAGACTGGCTAACAGATTTAACTAGTAAAAACACACAAAGCCTTTTTAGATTTTAGACAGATTATTATTTACATTAACAGCAAAAGAATAGCTAAAACTCCAGCTCCCTGTTATTCATGACCCCCAAACAATAGGAACCAGAATATTGCAACACAAGCTGTGGGATATTCCATTGCTGCAGAACTAACTCTAGACTATACCTAGGTGTTTTTTATAGTCTGAAGCCATATTCCAAGGGGGCAAAGCAGAAAACTTCATACCTTAGTAGTACCCCAAGGCCATGAGAAATTCAAGGGTGAATGGCCTTGGACCAGACTTCTTATCCTCTTGTGTTATGGGAGAATAATAAGGCATTCTCCCAAGACTCATATTAGCTGTAGGTCAGTCCTTTGTCTGCACAATCTATGCAGTTTATATAAGGTTGGCAGGGTGCCATATGGGGTTGTTCTCCTACAGGCCTTATGTGGATTCTATTATTATAAATCGTATGTAAAGACTCAGATAAAGTTTAGGAGTTCTGTGGATGTCCAATTGCAAAGGGCAGGAGGAAATGGATCACTCAACTAACCATATTCAGTAGGAGTAACCAGGAAGGCCCAGAGTCTCCTAGCCTAGGTATCATCTGAATATTAACAGTATGCTAACAAAACCAATTTTACTAATGGTCTTTCTCACCTCCAAGATAACAAAGTTAGTGACTGGATTATAGGAATGATGATACTCATCCTAAAGAAGCTGTGAAGACTAAATTAGATAATATATAGTGCATAATATGTAGCAGATGCTCATCAAATGATAGTTCCCTTCATTCATTAATTTATTATTTAATTTAGCATATACTTCTTGAAAACTTTCTATCAGCCAGATATTAAATCAAATGCTGGATAGATATTAGTGAATAAAGTAGACAAAACCCCATTCTCACGAAGTCTCCTCGATAGGGAGATGAGCATACAATAAATATATATTCGTAAATTATATTTGCTAAATGCTAAGCAGGAAAATTACATATGACACTAAACATATTGTGGGACACAAAATATAAAGCACACAATAACTATTATACCTTAAAGGAGGCTACATAACCTAGGACAAGATATATAAGCTTTTAAATAAAAATATATGAAAACATTTTTAACTCCAGAATTTCTATTTGGTTCTTTTTTCTAATTTCTCTTTGATAGTCTCTATTCACTGAAACATTATTCTCATACTTTTATTCTTTAGACATAGTTTCTTTTCTTTATAATATTAATATTAATATTAATTTCTATATTTAATTTTTTATTTATATTATGTATTTGACTGATCTAAGGTCTTTATCTAGCAAGTGCAACATTTGAACCCCGCAGGGACAGTTTCAAAGACTAATTTTTTCCTATGTATAGGCCATAGTTTCCTGTTTCTTTGAAAATATTTTTTAAATTGTTATGAAAAACTGGACATTTTAGATAATATAATGTGGCAACTCTTGAAATCAAATTTTTCTCACTCTTAGGATCTGTTATTGCTGTTTTATTGTCGTTGCTGTTACTGTTTGTTACTTTAGTGACCTTCCTGGACTAATTCTATAAATTCTTTTTCTCTATACTGTACAGCCACTGAATTCTCTGCTCAATTAGCTTAGTTGTCAGCTAGTGATTGGTCAAAGATATTTTTTAAATACCTTGAACTAATATATATTCTATTCTTTTCTGAGAAGCTCTATGTGTAGGTATGTTATGGCATAAACTTGACACTCAGACGGTTTACAATTCTGCCTTAGCCATCACTTCCTGATTGTGCAGGGCCTCCAGTCAGCCAAATGTGAGAGGCTAGGGTCCTGTCAAGTCTTGCTCAGGAATGCACACAGCCTTGCCCATTTGTAAAGTTTTCTAGATCCCCAGAAATATATACGAGCTTGTCAAACTCATCTGTGGACATCTCATTCCCAAGATCTGCCTTTTAAGTTTTGACTAGGCTCCTGTTTGTCCCAACTGGTATCACAGCTATGATGTTAAACAACTGTCACTGATTGTTTTCAATAAATGCCCTTATGATGGGGCTTTTCCACAGTTTAAACTCAAAGTCAAGACAAAATTAACGACTCTCATGGAGCTTCTCCAGGGAGCTGCAAGACGACCAAATAGTGTCAATAATCTGGAGATAGGACTTTCTGAAGAGTTTCATCCATGGTCTACTCCCTCCAGGAGCTACAAAGCTGCTGGTTTTCCCAGCTACAGGGATGCTGGAGAGAGGGTAATGGGAACAGGACAGGTTAAAATGTCACAAAACCCACTGTTCTTTAATAAACGTTCCTCATTTTATTACAATCTTCATTTTATCAACGTCCAGAGTTCTAAAAAAGTTGATTTTGATCACTTTTGCTAGTGTTCTCATTTTTATAGAAGGAAAGATCTACAGAGGTCTTCATTCCATTATTCTAGAAACCCTCACCTCTTTTAGAATAAATTAGGCAAGAGATAATGAAGTTCTATACTAGGTTAGTGGCCATAGGAGTGGAGATGAGCAATGTTGGAGAAAATTTCAGTAAATATTTAATACTAAATATTTAATAGTAAATATAACCTAAAACTTTGTATTAGGTTATAGTGGCCTAGAAAAAAATGAGGAGACAGAGATGATGCTGAGCCTACTCTGTTATTTTTCCTGACCCCACTGCAGGGTTGTTACGTTCATTCAGAGGCTGGGGCGATTCACAGCCAGACTGGACTCTGCTTAAGGAATGGACTAGGGTCCATTACTTAGGATAAGCTCTCAGTGCCTTTGCTTAAGATCATGCACTTGCATTTCAAGCATATATTTGAATGATTTCCATACAGTCTTATTGTGTAGTTCAGAAAAAAAAGAAAATGGCTTTGGCATGAATGCTAAACCTTAAGTACTATATGATGTAAACCCTCTGCATGTCCTAGAGAAAGAGAGATCATGTATTGCAAACTAAATCAGAAGTTTTTCCATTGGACAGGGGTTAAGGAAGGATATCAGCCTGCATGATCATTTCATGATCAATTCACAGAATCTATACTAAAAATACTTCAAACACTTACCCTGTTATATAAAAGATCCATTGCCACAATATATCTGCATATAACTAAAAGAAATTTTTGTCCATAGTCTCACCTTTGGGAAGTAAAATTAGCCATTTTCATAATTGAAAAGGACATCAAAAAAAGAATATGCCTATTTCAGAGTTTAAATTTACATAACTTAAGCTATATCATTTGGAAATGGTATAATCAACATTATAAGAGAAGCTAGTCATCCTTGATTAACACTTAAAATGAAGTAGCCATTTTTCTCCAGAACAATTCTCATCATCATCTTTAATTCAGCAGAAACCTTATACATTTTCTATTTGAGAAAAATTATCTCCAAATATAGGAATGTTTGTCTGAATCAGAGAAAGTGCCCTGTGGGGACCCATCCTTGGCTGTCCTCTGTGGGCTTTGTGCTTTTGTTCAGAAGCCTTCAGACATAGTCGCTTAAAAATAATCACATAACACATGCTTGCCACTTTCCTTTAAAAAAATTCTCCCTCAAAAAAGGAGGGAAAGAGGGGAAGGAATATGGCTAAAATTGATTATCTAAAAGAACAGAAATTATTAAAATTTTTAATTCTTTTGTAAAAAAGAGAGGGAGTGACTTGAAGAAAATATAACACTGTTAGCAATCTGGATGGAAACATGGATATTTAATAAATACTTTTTTCTTTATTTTATAAATCTCTCACAATAAATGATACAGATGGCATGCAGATGTGCAAAAGGGGACATCCAGAAGGGACAGCTGAAGGTGGGCAACACTAAGGTATGCCAGTTGCCAAGTTTCAGGGATGCAAAAATAAAAGGCACGTCCCTACCTTCAAAGTACTATATTCAAGTGGTAGAAAAAGAAAGGAAATTTTCACAATTCTGTGATAGCAGTGAGCCAGAAAAGGCCTCCTGGGAGGTGACACCAGAACTGTCATTAAGAATAAGGTCTGGGACCCATCAATTGATGAACATATAAACAAAATGTGATGTAGCCATACAGTGGAATATTATTTAGCAATAAAAAGTAAGAAAGTACTGATCCACGCTACAACATAGATGAACCTTAATAACATTATGCTAAGTGAAAGAAGCTAGTTACAAAAGGCCACACATTATATGATTCCATTTTTATAAAATGCCCAGAACAAGCAAATCCATATGGAAAGTAGATCAGGGATTGCCAGGGACTGGGATGGAGGTAGATTGGGGAAGTATGATGGGGTGAGGGGGCAGGGCCAACTGCTAATGGGCAAGACTTGTTTCTTTTTGGTTTCAAATGCATAATGAGTCAAATGAACTTAACTGTGTATTGATTGCTAATGTGCATCAAGTCTCATTGATGAAAATGTTCTAAAACATTTCTGACTGTGGCAGTGGTTGCACAACACTGTAAATATACTAATACCATGAATGGTCTTCTTTAAATGGGTGAATTCTATCTCAATAAAGCTGTTACATAAAAAATAAAATTTTAAGTGCTAATTTAAATGGGTGATCTAAATAGACTAAAAATAGCCCAGCTATCATCAATTTTTAAAAGGACCGCTTGATTATAATAGTAAAATTTAGTTTTGTTTTTATTCTGCCATCATAACTATCTTCATGTTCAAAATGATCATGCAGTGCAGTTGAAGAAATGTCCTGCCTCTGAATGCCATCTGGCAGTTGCTACTGATTATACTGAGAAATTCAGGGATACTGTGATGTTTCTCAAGACTGTCACACATCGTCATGCCACATTTTACATTAGACTTGAGATTCTCTCTCTGTAGAAACAGAAATTGTGTAACTGTGCTAGGTTACAAATGTGCTAGTGCACCCAGTAAGAAAACCTAAAGGTGATCAGTTATAAGGGTCAAGTGGTTTCTCTAATTTTATAGACATCAATGCTACCCCAAATACTCACTTAACTACATCTTAGATGTAAGAAGGCCACTGTGTAAAACTGAAGTAAGGGGCTACCATTTGATACAGTGAAATAATCATGTTGGAACACACATTTTCAAGTAGTCATTCACCTAGTAAAACAGGTTTAACTCAATGGATGATAAATATCATTTATTTCATTATATGACTACTAATAACTCTCCAAACAAAAATAAACCCCCTAATTTTCCAGTTCGAAAGAGCTGACTATATCTCAAAAACTAAACATCTGATGGCTATACTAACTTATCCTTAGGTAGTAACTTCCATGCTGTGATAAGATGGGTAACCAAGTGAATGTAACAGTCCATCTTGGTGCATCAAACCAACAACAACAAAAAAAAAAGAGATGATTCTCAATAATACAAACACAGGAACACAATTTTTCTAGAAAATGTTGAGAAATGCCTTGCAATGAGCCTCCATGCATTAAGTTGAAGAATTTTTCTATGCCCAATAGCAGTATTTGTGTTATAGGTTTATTGATCTTTTGAAAGCAGAATTGTTACAAGTCCACTAACTTAACACTATTAAAATTCTCTTTCACTCATTATCAGTTAATGAAAGGAAGCAAGAGACCTCTTTGGTTGATACTTATATCCTTGGCACCCATCAGAGGACAATAGTAGGGTTATAAGTAACACATAGTAGGGTTATAAGTAAGATTTGTTATATGTATGAATACGCTACTGTCTTATCTATAATGAGTTAGATGATAAAATTTTTCACAATCACAATCATCTCAAAATTCAGTTGCAAAAAAATGTAACTATTTATTGATAACTCACCCTCTGTGACAACCCCCCCATTTCAGATTATGAAAAGGTTTTTTTCTAAGATAAGGACAAAGACTGGATATCTTTAATCACCACTTTTATTCAAACAGACATCACATGGTTGCTGTTATGATACACTGAGAAGTCCACAAAATTCCCCCCACCCCCGCCACATACACACACAAAAAGCATTAACTATAAAGAAACATCAGACAAACTCAAATTGAGGGACATTCCACAAAGAAACTGGTTTGTACACTTCAAAATGTCAAGTTATTAAATACAAAGAAAGGCTGAGGAACTGCTCCATACTGAAGGAAACTAGAGTCATGACAGTGTGCGATGCTGGAGCAAAGGCTGAACCTACAGAGCACATTTTGAGACAATCTATAAAATCTGAATAAGGTACGTGGAGTAGAGGGTTATATCAATGTTAATTATATCACACCAACAGTTTTGACAATGTGACAGTGGTTATGTAGGAGAGTAGTTTTTAAAAAGAATGTTCACTATGACAAGTACCATCATCAGTACTTCCTGTCTACAGCACGTGTAGCTTAGCATAACGGGCAACTTGGATATAATTCTCAGTTTGGTTACCTGAAGGCAATCCGTTGCAAAAGAACTGAGAACACTAATATGTTGCCACTGAAAATGAGAATTCGCAAAGCACACTAAAACGAACCCCAAGATGGGCAGTAAAGGGAATGAGTCAGAGACAGAGGAAGCCTAAAGCATTCAAGTATCAGATAAGAGCACTCAAAAAGGCAGATAGCTTGTTGGTCTTGGAACGAGGGTAGTAATCAAGGATAACAGGTATGAGAGGCAAAAACAGCCAGCATCAAGCCTAACAGCTTTTATCATATTTGTTATCAGGAGACAGCAATCTGTTACCAGCTTCATTAAAAACTAATTATAAATACTATTAAGCAATCAAAAAAGAACAAAATACTGATACAAACCACAACCTGAAAGACCCTCAAAAACGTTACAGTAAACGAAAGAAGCCAGACACAAAACACCACATGTTGTACGATGCCATTCACATGAAACCTCCAGAAAAGGCTAAACTGTAAAGAGAAACGGAAGGTAACTGGTGACCTGGGGCTGGAGACGGGAATGCGGATTAACTGTGATCTTCATTTGATTATAGTAAATACCAACTCATTTTTAATCCCCAAATTGAGGCTCGATGCCTCAATTTTCTCATCTGCTATTTAGCAACAATTACAGTACCTAACTCATAAGGGCTCTTTGAAGAACAAATGAGATAATACAGATTAAAACCTTAGAACTATGCTTGGCACTTAGTAAGGGCTCAAGATGTACACATACACACACATATGTGTCCAGCTGAAAAACTTAAAAAATAAAAGGCATGTAAAAAAACATGTGTGTAATAAATTATAAACAGAAAAAAAGTAAATTCATACTTAAAGATTCTACAAGAAGCTATAGTTGATCCTAGACCTATTTCTTAATCAAGGGAAATAGTTCAAATTACATAGAACTTTTTAAATATACACATAAAGAGTAAAAAGAACTAAGGAAACATATTACATGTGTTATTTCCCTAATATTTAGGGCCTAAAGAAGTATAAGGAAATGTTGAGATTCTTCCTCAGCCCCTCATCTTCGTAAACTGACATTTTGAGGTGTAATTCCCTAATTACATGATTTTTCAGTATTTTCCACATTTTCTTTCTTTCCACATTTCCTTTATGGGAAAAGAACTTTCATTTTATATTTTTACTCTAGTAATTTTTTATTATAAACAGTAGGCTGCTGTTCATCTTAACAATATAATCCTGCACCAAAAAACCCCAGAAGTCACAACTACCGAGGCCAAAGGCACCTACCTCACCAACATACATACCCTCTGCCATGTTTTCTCGTCCTTTATGACATATGTTAATGGTACTGGAGGCATCAAAATTCTCTTCCCAGCAGGTGTCAAATGATGATACACATACTGCCTCCTGAACTCAGTCCTGTTCACTAACTTTCAATACAGGTATACAAAGTGAAAAGTTGCTAACCCACCACTTCACCATACAAATAAATAGTCATTTAATTTTAATCTTTGAAATAGCTACTCCATTGAACATAACCTGTATATCTTTGGTTAAACAGTAGTTTCTTACCAGCATCAACATTTATATTCTCTTATTATCTCTAAGACCATTTATAAAATGAACTTCTGTTTTCTTTATTCTCTAATTCCTTAAGTATTCCCAGAAAAAGTTCCTAACTTGAGAAAGTAGAGACAAATTTCATTATTTGATAAATTTTATCTTGATAACTTCGAAAACAAATTTACTCTTTAAATTGCATTATAAAAAATACATTAGTCTTCACATTAGTTTTACATGGAAATATATAATTGTTTGAATATTTAAATATAGTTTCTCTTTACCAAAAAAGTGTCACTCAAAGCCCTACTTACACAAATAATTTAAATGCACAAATGCAAAACACACTTTACACAATATTGTCCACATACTGTATAACTTGGGACAATTATAATAAAAATCTATGCAAGATACTGAACAAGTACAAGACTATTAAAATATTCATTGTGGCTGTAAATTCAATTTTCCACTATTAAAAGAACTTAATGCACTCTTGAATACACAAAAAACATTCAACTGTTTAATATAATCTGCAAATTAAGCCAAAATGTATTTTGACAAAGGGGCACATCTTACAACCTATCAAATTCTGAAAGTAATTCATTTCTAATTTAACATAATTATAATTTTTACAATTTCAAGTTTTCAAGTTTGTCTAAAATAATGATTACAGAAATTTAGTACACATTCCCAAAATGTTTTTAAAACATCAGGACTGTATACTTTTATATTTTTGGTAATATAAATTTTAAATATAAACCTTTTCCTCCTCAAAAAAATGGAACCTAAAAGAGTTTCCAATGTGAAAAAGGCAGTAAATTTTTAGTTTTTGATCACTTGAATTATAAGAACTGTCCTCTTTGCATGATGTAATCACAATTGATATATCATTATTACATAGCACATTATTTCCATATGATCTCTCGCTTTTAAACTTACACAAAAAGTATTCAGAATGACTAACTTAAGGGAATTGTATGTCTATTTCATAAAAAGAAAAGACACCAATACCCGTAAATAGAATATTTTTATATATTAGCTGCTTGTTTACTTCCTAATTAGTATGGCAGTATTCTTCCTAAATTAAAATTGGAGAATTACTTTAGTGACCTGCAGTGATATTTTAAGAAAGGAAATTAAAATGTTTGTATCTGAGGCAAGGTTAAAGTTGCTTTACAATTAAAAATATAAACATTTGTCCATTTTTTCAATGTAATTACTGTTTTAACTTTAGAAGTAAAGAAGTTAGAACATAACACCATCACAACATATCCACCGGTTAAATAATGGCCCCTGAAATAAAACTACATTTAGAAATCAACTGTTACAACACTATATTCATTAATTCTAAGGTAACACATTTTTATCTCTGAAATCATGGCACACTGATAAAAGTTTCAAACATGGTTTATACAATAGTTAAAATTCATGTTTTCCTTTAACATTATTGATAGAAAACGATCCACAAACCTTGGTTTTACAGAGTAACTGGACACATCTGTATCAGCCCAACCAGTGTCCCTGAATAAAGGACCTCAACATATTCTGAGTACCTCAGACCTAAACTGTGTATCTTAGCATCTTTTATTTGAACTATTAAAATAGTTAGCAAGTTTAAGAAAAGCCAACTAACGTACATAGTTTTTCATCTGTAAAACGGACCTCCACTTAGGTTGTCAGCTTTATTAGGCCTTTTCAAATACAAAGATTATAAATAATTTGTTAATGACAATTAATGGTCTGTCCAAATTACCAAACCAATAATTTCAGTTCAAGCAATTGAAAAATATGGTAGTGTCTAGAATTTTTCTAAGAGATGAGGCCATAAGATAACCTGGATTTTCATATTAAATCACCAATCCTTGTGGTAGAAGGAAATAAAGGTGGTACAAAAGTACGGTCACACTGGCAAGATCATTTTCCCCTTAAGATATAATAATGCTAAAGAAAAACAGAGATTGTATATTACAGAGATTGTATATGTGCATGTGTCCAAATGTAGAAAGTCAAGACACTTGCAGATCCATTTTAAATAAAGCAGGAGAAGTTTGTGTTATGTATATAAAATCAATAGGCAGTTTTAAAAAACTGGATTAAAGATTATGGAATCTCATTCTCTGGAATGCTTTTAAAAGACAGGTAAATTATATTTTGTTTGTTATTAAGTCATCTCAACTTAAAAGTTGAGCTAATTATAGTCTCTTCTTTTTAATTATCCAGTTAAAACACAAATATTGACAATGCCACTCTGAAACACACTGAAAATAAGTACATATTCATTGTTTCAATTTTTAAAAAGTAAAAATAAGATAGCAATGTTTGCTATATCCATTCTTGTAATATTATAACTTGCTGACATGATACAACCATAAAAAATAAAAAGGGACATGATCTGAGGGAGAAAAGCATATATATTGATAAATTATGTGACAAATTAAGATGTAGCTCTTCTGTAGCAAATGGACAAAGGGTCTTTTGAATCTTAAAAAAAAAGACCTTAAACACTAATTTTAAAATATAAAAGTTCTAAAAATGATGTCTATAGCAAAATAGTTGAAGGTTAATTTTTTTGCCAAAGTTGGGAGAGCCATGAGCACTAAGTACCAAATATTTTTCAATTAAAGTTCTGAATCCTCATTTAGCTTTAACACAAACACTTCTAGTGTGCCTTACTAAGTAACAATTTGTGTAATAGCCGAGTCATCATTCTATCCGAATATGGCACCTGAGAATATAAACTTCTCAAATCATATATTTTAACAGGTTTAGGACGCCTCTTTTTCTTTCTAGGTTTCTTTTTATTACCACTCTTCTTATTTCTTGCCTTGCTGGAAGAATCCTGCACAGGTTGCTTGAGAGAAGAGCTTACTATAGCTCTTAACTGCTCTTCACCACCAGCTGATGGAACTGAGTTTGAAAGTATTTTGGCTGGTCTCTGCACCTCCTTTAACCTGACATCAGGTTTTTTCTTCTTACAATGCATACTAATAAAAGCGCTCCTGGACTGATATTTACGACGCAAAAACATGGAGTATTTTGAAAGATACTTTCTGATTATATCATTTGGTTTGGTCTGGATCCAAATTGACCATTTTTTTGAAGAGATTCTAGTTTTTCGCCGGAGAATAATTGGTCTGTGAGTTTTTCTGAGAAATCCTGGTTTATTATTTGTCACCTTCCTTCTCTGACTTTTCTTTTTACTTTCTAAAGACTTATTTCTAACTGATTTTGGTGAGATCTTGACATCACCATTTAAAAGAGTCAAATGGAATTTACCTTCCTGTGTATCGTCACTAGAATTAAAGATCTCTGCTTTTTCCAGAAACACACAAGATCCACTGGCCCCCTGGTGTGACATTAATTCATGTCTTACCGACAGTGTCATAAAAGGTATTGTAGTAGAGTTTTGTACGTAAGCATCGTCGTCTCCTGAGCTGGCGTTTAGGTCACTAAAACGAATTTGAACCCAGTTGTTCCTGTCAGACTCTGGTACTTCTATGTTCAGAGGAGGATTAATTACAATTTGTTTACTCAATGGGTCGTAATTAAAGGAACTCTGTTTATATTTGCACTGTATGCTAAAATCCTGATTTTTATCACTGCAGTGCCTCATTTTAGAGAAGCTGAAGGAATCTCCCTCCTTCAGCTTAATATTTGAGGAAAGAACGTAGACTAAGGCATTGGGGTGCAAAGGCTTCAAAATGTTAGTACATGATTCAAGAAATTCGACTGTTCCAATTTTGATTTTTTTTGGTTTTCTGTCATTGTGTAAAAGTAAACGCTTCCTTGTTGGCGAGTCTTCTTCTTGTCCATTTATTCCTTTCGTCACTAGGTAACTCATGAGATTGGTTTGAGTTCCATGGCTAACTTTCACAGCCTGACATCGAGAAGCCACTCGCCATGTTTGTTCATAAGGCCTCTTTTCTGTGGGATGATGGCTAGGTTTATCTAAGGCTACTGAAAAGTCATCAATAATATCATCACAGTCTAATAGAACTTGAATTAATGCAGTGTCATTAAGGTCAGCCGAGGTAATCTTTTTTTCTTCATTCAAATTTTTTTTTTTTACTTTCCTGGTCTCACAGTCATCATCAAAGTAACAGTGGAAACGACCTTCCTTAAACTCCTTCACAAGAGCATTAATTTTCATGTCATCTTCTTTCATTATCTGAGACCATGTCTTCCCCACAAATGAAGGAGGAACATGAGGCAAGGCTTCAAGAACGGGTTCATCAGTATTATCTTCTCTAACCCCCTTTGCTTTCCTCCGGTTCTTTTTAGAATCAACCTTGGGAACTGAGCTTGAATGGGAATCATGCTTCTTTTCTTTCACATCAACAGGTATTTTCTTAAATAGGTCTACTTTATTAACAGCTTCCTGAGGCTGGTCAGTGTCAGACTGAAAAGAGGAATCACACTGAAAATTCATCCCAGAGCCACGAGGTTCACAGCTCATACTTTCTGTACATTTTAACTTCAAAAGGTTATCTTCATCAGCCATTTGAAGGATTGCTGACTCAGGAGAAGCATTACAATCCACTGTAGAAACACTACATTCACAGTTCTTATCTTTTGGGCCAGTGGTTTCTACATCTTTCCAAAAGTTGACTTCTTCTGGATGATGAATCACTGGCTGAGAGGTATCTTCCCATTTAAAATTTCTTTTAGGACTAGTAGGTTCACAGCTTTTATCTTCTGGGTCAACAATATAGCTGATCACTTTTTTATCAGACCCTGGTGATTGGCAAGCCAAGGGCTGATGAGAGGTATCAATTTGAAAATTTATTTCAGAATCATAAGATTCACAGCCTGACTCTTCCAGAATAATATAATCTTTCTTCTGGTTTATTACTCTAAAGGTCTTTTTGGATTGGTTTGACAATGATCGAGGAGACGCTTCACAAACATAGCCTAATTCAGAATCACAACAGTCATAGCACTCACCTTCTATATCAAAACTTTTTGCATTTATACAGTCAATCCCTTCAACAGTCATTTGAGGTGAGCCAATCACTGGCTGAAAAGGGATACCAGAATCAGAAATCATTTCACAATCACTATCACTGGTCACCAGGTCCACAAGCAGTACCTTCTGAAGATTTGCTTCTTTGACTGACACTTGAAATTCATTGACGACGATTTGAAGAGGGACATCAGAATCAGACATTATTTCAGAATCACTAGTCTTTTCTTCCATGCCAAGATGCGCTATCTTCTGAAGGTTTATTTCTTTGCAAACCATTTGAGGTTGATCGACTTCCAACTGAAGATGAATACCAGAATCACATTTTATTTCAGAAACACTAGGTTCACAGTTATTTTCTAGGTCATTAAGATCCTTCTTTTGCAAGTCTGTTTGTTTGACAACTACGGGAGATTGATCCGCCACTAAGGGGACATCAGAATCATAACTTACTTCAAAATCACCTAGTTTATAGCTCTTGTCTCCCAGGTAAATGCGGTCTTCCTTCCAAAGGTTTATTCCTTTAACGGCTTTTTGGAGCTGGTCATCGGAAGCGAAGCTTACTTCAGGACAAGGGTCATTGCTCTTATCTTCCAAATTGACATGATCGTCTTCCAAAACATGTGCGTGCTCAACCACTGACTGAAGAGGGACATTTGAAATATAAATTACTGTGGAATCATTGGGTTCATAGCCTTTATCATCCAGACAAATATGTCCCTCCCTTATGACATTTATTTCTGTAGCGGCCTCTTGAATTTCATTGGTCACAGGCTGAAGAGATCCATCAGAAACAAAATTTATTTTAGAATCACTGAGTTTGACAATCTTACCTTCCAAGTCTACGTGCTTCTTCCAAAGGTTGATCTCCTTAATGACTTCCTCAGTTTGGCCAGCCACTGACTGAAAAGGGACATTAGAATCATACACAATTTCAAAGCCCTGAGATTTATCTCCCCTATCTTCCACATCTTCATCCTTCCAAAGGCTTATTTCTTTAACAGTTTCTCTAAGCTGGTCAGCCACTGACTGAAGAGGGTCATCAGAATCAAAACTTATTTCAGAACCACAAGTTTGATTGTGCTTATCTTCTAGCTCAATATGCTGCTTCTCCAAAACAGTTACTTGAGATTGATCAACTACTGACTGAGCCAAGTAATCAGAATCCAAACTCATTTCAGAACTACTGTATCGGCTGTTATTATCTTCTAAACACGCATGACCTTCATTCTCAAGTTTTATCTGTTTAGCAGCTGCTTCAGGTTGATCAGGCAAAGACCGAAGAGAAATATCAGAATCCTGTATTAATTTGGAACCATTAGGTTCAACTTTATTTTCCAGGTCAATATCCTCTAATTTCCACATGTTTGTTTGTTTAACCACTTCCTGAAATTGTTCAGTCAATGGCTGAAAGTCATTAGAATCAAAACGTACTTGATAAACACTGGATTCTCTGTTTGTGCCTTCCAGATCAACATGTTTTTCCTTCAAAAGAGCTGGGCGAGATTGGTCAATGACGGAAGGACGAGGGGTATCAATATGAAAATTTATTTCAAAACCTCTAGATTCAGTACTTTCATCTTCTGGGTTAACATGGTCCTCCTTCAAAACAGCTTTTTGAGGCTTTCCAGTCATTGACTGAGGAAGGACATGAGAATTCACATTTATTTCAGAACCACTTTTATTACTGCTGTTTTCTAAAACATGTTCTTCCTTCTGAATATTTCTTTCTTTAACAGCTGTCTGCGGTTCAGTCACTGAATGAGGGCCATCAGAACCTAAAGTCATTTCAGAACCACTATATTTAACACTTTTGTCTTTGAATTTAAGTTGCCTTTCTTTCTGAAGCCACATTTCTTTAACAGCTGCTGCAGTTTTGTGAATCACTGATTGAAAAGGGGTACGAAAATTCAAACCTCTTTCAGAAACACTTAATTCATTCCCCTTATGTTCGACATTTGTGTGGTCTTCTTTTTGATGGTTTCTTTCTTTCACAGCTATGTCAGGACGATCAGTCACTAGATGAGAAGCATAAGATTTCAAATTCATTTCAGAAACACAAGGTCCACTAACTTTGTTTTCTAAGTGTACATGTTCTTCTTTCTCAAGGTTTCTTTCTTTAATGAGATCTGCAGAATGTCCAATTACTGAATGAAAAACATTATAGTTCAAATTTAACTCAGAACCAGTAGGTTCTTTTTCTTTACTTTCACAGTATACCTGTTCTTCTTTTTGAAGATTTTGCCTTTGAACAGCTACTTCAGGAGGATTTGTCACTGAATGAGGGACATAAGAATCCAAACTTATTTCAGAACCAATAGGTTCATTATTTGTCCTTCCTAAGTTGACATAGTTTTCTTTCTGAATAATTATTTCTCTAACTACTCCAGGGTGATCAGTACCTGAATTAAGAGGTTTATTAGAATCAAAAGCTATTTCAGAAACACAAGATTCATTACTTTTATATCGCAAACCAACAGGTTCCTCCCCATAAATAGCTGCTCGAGACTGGTCAACTACTGAGCAATGAGGAACATCAGAATCAAAAGTTATTTCAGAACTATTTGACCCATAGCTTTCGTCTTCTAGGTTAATGTGCTTTTTTCTTATTTCTTCAACATCTAGCTCAGAATGTTTAGTAACTGACAGAACAGGGGGATCAGAATCAAAAGTCAACTCAGAACTGGAACATCCATTGCTCCTAACTTCCATGTCAACACTTAACTCCTTCAGATTTATATCACTCAGAGTTCCAAGAGGTTCCTTAGATGACTGGTAAAGAGAAGCATGAGAATCGAAACTTAGATCAGAAATGCTAGAGTTAGCACTCTTATTCTGTAGGTCAGCAGCTACTTCTTGAGGTTTTACTTCCTGAACTGCTACTTGAGGTTGGTCAGCCACTAATTGAGCATCAGTGTGAAAACTCATTTCAGAACCATAATATTCACAGTTCATATCCACAAGGTCATTCTTCTCTTTCAGAAGATTTCTTTCTTCAACAGCCCTCTGAGGTTCATGAGTCACTGTCTCAATAGAGAGCGCACAATCAAAATGTGCTCTAGCACTACTGGATCTATGGGTCTCATCTTTCAGGTAGGCATGCCCATCTTTTAGGTTTCTTTCTTTGCCAGCCAGTTGGGGATAGACAACTACTGACTCTTTGCCAGCCCTCTGGGGATGGACGACGACGGACTGGAGAGAAACATCAGAATCAAAACTTGTTTCAGAACAACTCGATCCATAGTTCATATCAACCAAGCCAATGTGAACATTCTTCTGAAGTTCTGTTTCTGTGACAGCCACAGGGAGTTGGCCAACTGATTGAAGTGGAAAAATGGAATCAGTACTTATTTCAGAACCACTAGACCCATAGTTCTTATCAACCAAGTCAATGTGTGCCCCATTAGGAAGGTCTACTTCTTTTGCAGGCTGTTGGGGGTAGTCATCAGTTGACTGAAGTGAGGTATCACAATCAAAATTCATCTCAGAATCACTAGAATCATAGCATTCGTCAACCAGGCTAATAGGTACTGCCTTCTGAACACTAATGCCTTTAACGATTACTTGAGTTCGGTTGGTAGCCAGCGGGCCATCACAATCAGAACTTACTTCAGAAACATAAGATTTCTTACTCTTAGGCTGCAAAGCAGCATGTACTTCCTTTGAAAGGTTTATTTCTTTGGCAGTCACTTTAGATTGGCCAGGTAGTGAGTGAAAAGAGGAACTGCAATCAAAACTCATCTCAGAAACTCTTGATTCATAGTTCTTATTTCCTTGGTCAATTTGCTCCTCACTCCAAAGGTCTCGTACAGCCTCGTCTGGTTGGTCAGACACTGACTGAGGAGAGCTACAAGCAAACTCCATTTCAGAACTCACTGAGCCCTTCTGTCCCAAAAAGGCTGACTTCTTAAAAACCAAATGCTTTGATTCTTGGTTATGATCCATATTAAAGAATTTCTCATGGTGCTTTGGAATGGCATCTTCAAAGATTCTTTTCTTAGAAGGTGTATCAGTTTTATTTAGGTTGACTGCTGGGTTTACTGCGGATTTGGAAAGAGACTCAAATTTTAAGGAGCCTGCAGTACCCTCACGTTCATGAGGTTTAAAGCCAGTTGACAAAGTTTTACCCCAAGATTTTACATCCTCCTGAATACTCAATTTATCTGACTTTATAAATACAGATTTCCTATTTGATTCTTTAGGTTTCTGATATATAACTGAAGAAGCTGCTAGATGGGATGAGAACATAGGATTTCTAGAGCCTCTGTCTCGCTGTTCAAGATATCTGTCAACTTTGTTTGGGTCACATTTGATAACTGAATCCGAATGGGCTGCTAGTGGTAACCTAGAACTATTAGTTGTAACTGGTCGATCATGAGAACTTTCAGCTAAACGACTAGCAGGAGCAGTAGAAATCACTGAGGGATATAATAAGTTTTGTCTGTTATTTGTAGTTTGACCAATACCTACTGGATTAAATTCTTTCAAGCCACTCCCAATTTTATAAACAAACTCCAAGGGCTGCTGCTGCCCCTTCTCCAATTTTTGAATAACTGATGGTCTAACTGGAACACCCTGCATATATTCTTGAGATTTACTAGGTCTAGAATATAACTCTTCAAGAGGTTCAAAACTTTTGGTGGCTCTCCCTCCTCTGACTCCAGTAGCATCATCGGCCATTTCTTCAGGAACAGAATCATCAACAGGAACCACTTCGGAAGATGGTGCAGTAGTCCTAAGAAGTCTCTCACTTTGCCTTGATCTATAAAGGGAGAAAAAAAAATCACAAAAATATTCTAATATCTGTTTAAAATGTTAAAATAAAAGCAGATTCTTAGAGAACAAAGACCAAGGTAATCACACCAGGCTGTATAATGTATTTCAGGAAGATAATCAGTACAGAAGAAGAAAGTAGCTCCACCAACTTAATAAACACAAATGGCTCCTAAACATCACAAAAATGTAAATAAAGCCATATTTCAATTTTCAGTTATCAAAGCAGGAAATAGCAAAAAGTTTAACACAAGTTATTTAACCTACCAGGCTTTAGTATCCTCCTCCAAAAAAAAAAGGAAATAATACTATTTTCCCTCATGAAATTGTTTTGAGAAGTTAAATGTTATATGTAAACAGCATTTTTTAAAAAAAACTGGAAAATAGTAATTTTTCACAGATGTTAAGTATTATTATTTCAACACATTGTTTTGGCAATGGTGCAATGACAGGCACTTTTAATACATTGTTGGTAGGAGTGTAACTTAGTTTAATCTCTGTGAAGAATAATTTGGCAACATCTGTTATAATAATTAAAAATCTCAAGAGTCTAAGGAGATATAAAAAGTTTGTATAACATGGTTATCCTGGAGGATTCCTGAAACAGAAAAAGACATGAAGTAAAAACTATAGAAATTTAAATAAACTATATAACTCATTTAATTTAGTATAATGGTTCATTAATTGTAACAAAGGTCCCATACTAAGGTAAGATGTTAGTAATAGGGAGTATATAGGAAGTCTCCATACTATCTTGACAATTTTTATAAATCTAAATCTGCCCTAAAAAAAGTCTATTAAAAATAATAAATAAAAAATATTTAAATAGATTAACACCTAAAAAATACTTTCAATAAATACTTTTCAATTAGAGATAGCACAGTTGTCTTAGAGAATATCGCATACATGTATTGACCACATGTAACTTCTTTTAACAAGTCATATTACTACTGTTCTCCTTCCCATAAAAATTTATTATCATAATTAATACCAAGATAATGTTTATTGGTATTTGTAAAAAAAAAAAAAGTTAACCCAGTAGTAAATTAATATCATGATGGGGCAAAAATTTCCATAATTTTTCATACTTCTGAATTCTAATTAGTAAAACTGCAGTCCAATAATCACTTTATCATAGTTTTTCAGAACCCTAAAAGAAAATCTCCATTTATCTTAAAGACTAGCACAACATCCTAAAACTAGTATCAATTTTGTAGTATCTGGCTAAGAAAGGAAGAAAAGAAAGACAAGCAGAATCACAAAAACCAACAAGCTGGCAAAATCCTCAAAAGGTTAGGAATCATCAATATACATGCTTTGACTTGCATTGATATTGTGTGTGTGTGTGTGTGTGTGTGTGTGTGTGTGTGTTTAAAGTTAACAAATAAATCACAACTACCTATAAATAAAACTATATATTAAAATCTATGAGATGTGAACAAAATGAAAACTTCACATGTTTAAACCTTCCATTAAAAAACAATTAGTAAAGACAAATGAACTAAATGAGCACCTAAATCAAGAGGATAAAAAAAAAAACAAATTTCTCCCCCAAGAAAGTTGAAGAAATAAATTAAGAAAAAACCACTAGGTAGGAAACAAAAATAAAGCAAGAGCTGCTTTTTCAGGCTAAAATAATAGAAAAATCTACAATGTCTAAACAAGAAGGGAAGAGAAATTTTTTTAAAAAACTATAAATTCAGAAAGCGTACAAATAATGTGGTGTTGACATGGGATTAAAAAACTCAAGGAGAGGAAATTGTATTCAAAATCAAATATGTAGATATAAACAGAGATCAATACACTCAAATGTAGAAATTTAGTTTATGTTACAAGTGATCATTTTATATTAATGGAGATAATATACATTTGTGAAAAATAAGAAGTCCTGCCTCACACCATATTTTGAAAAACTTTCAGAAAGATTATAAATATTTAAAAGAAGAAACAAGGGCATAAAGATAAAGACACAAAAAAAACATAAAAGGAAATTCCCCTTACAGTTGATGATATCAAAATGTTTAATTTCTATTTCATAAAAAATAACCCACACAATTTAAAGACATAACAGATTCTGAGAAAATATTTGACATACTTAAAATACAAAGGACTACTATTCATAAATATTGCATACAAATCCAAAATATACAAATAATTCAATAGAAAAGTAGACAAAATATATTCATAGATATAGGCTAAAATATACAGAAAGGGAGAAGTTCTATTTTACCCATAAATAAATAAAGGTTGATTAAGAAATATACTTTTTTGGACTATTATGTTGGGGAGAAAAAAAGAGGTTGATAATCCCAGTGTTAGCAAAAGTGATCGCAAAATGAGCACTCTCATATACTGTTGGTGTGTACCTATCTACACAAATTGTATACATTGTATATAAATTGGTATAGTCTTCTAGGAAGTGTCTATCAAGAATTTAAAATTTCCATACACAATTTGAGCAACAAAATAAATAATAGTAATGGATTAAAACCCACAAAGCAAGAGACATATCCATGATTTTATAATGATATAAATAGATAACGGAAAAAGTGAGGAAATGAGAAAGTTCTTTATAGAATTCTGATTAATACATGTCATAACTGTTTCAGGAAAGAATCTTTAATGAATGCTTAAGTTAAATTAAGTGGGTGAAAGTAAGAAAAGAAACAGTGTATTTACATAGTCTCAAAGTACCTTTCTATGAATCTAATTACAATGTGAATGAGACATGGCAACACGATGAGTCTCCTGATTTGATACACTGAGGAGGGCACAACATCAATTATTATCAATTATAATTAATTTTCGCCCCAAATGTATAATCTAAGTTTAATCATGAAAAAGCATAATCAGGCATACCCAAATTTAGGGATATCCTACATAATAACTAGCCAGGAAAAAAGTGTCAAGGTCTTGAAAGGAAAAACAGACTGAGGAACTGTTCATGATTAAGGTAGTCTAAAAGAGATGTGACAACTAAATGCAATGTGTGATCCTGGACTGAATCATTGGTCAAAAAAAGGACATCAGTAAGACAACTGACAAAATTTGAATAAGGTCTATAAATAGTATGGTATCAATGTAATTTCATGGATTTGTGGTTATTTTAGATTTAACATCTAGGGAAGGCACATTCAAGTTATATAAGAATTCCTTGCACCAGTTTTGCAACTTTGTGTAAACCTGAAATAATTCCAAAATTAAATGGCAAAAAACAAAAAAAAACATTTTTAATGTCCATAAACTTTAGCCCAGAAGTTCAACTATAGAAATCCACACCACAAAAAGTTATATGTATAAATATGTTTGCTGAAGCACTGCTTATACAAGCTATAAACTAGAAATTCATACTGACCCTAAGATAGACTAATTCTATCTTTCCATCAGCTAAAAAAAAAAACACATTTTTTTCTAATTTTTCTCATTAAAAGCTTTTCTCCATTTGCTAAATTCTAGGTTGGTGACTTGCAAAGCATACTTGTCCTTTTTTTCTACTGTTGGTGCTTAACTCAACTAATTCTACACAGATGTGTTAATGATCTATTTTTTGCCTTAACTTGTGCAGCTGCTGCTATAAACTCACCTCAGTACTTAATCCTATTTTCTACCAATGTTTTTCTTTAACATAGGACATTAACTTTTAAATGTTACAAAAATATTTTTTATTAAAATAACCAAAATAAACTGATACAAGAGAAAGTCATCAAGATACTGACAGATTATAAAAAGAGCCAACTCTATTTGATACCTTTAGCAAATAGTTTCATTAATGTGGAACTCAGTGTTTATTTGACCATACTTACTCTGCTACTGTCACCAGCTTTTCTGTTAATAATCTTTTAAAAGCTCTTTTTGCTCCTACCTTTTTCCCCTGCTTAATCCTATGACATACTTATAAAACATCTTAATGACATGTAATTATTTATTGGCCTAAAAATTTCAATTGAAAAAAAAGCATTCTTATAAAACATCTTAATGACATGTAATTATTTATTGGCCTAAAAATTTCAATTGAAAAAAAAGCATTATGTAATCCATATCTTTTATAGCAAAATTCCTTAAGCTAGGAAAAAATTTTTTAAGTAATTGCAAAGAGAAATTACTACAGAAAACTTCATTTTATATTGTGATTCAAAGATTCACTTTAAAATAAGTCAGAAAGAGAAAAACAAATATCATATGCTTTCCCTTATATGTGGAATCTAAAGAACAAAATAAGTGAACAAACAAAACAAAGAGACTCATAGATACAAACTGATGATTGCCAGAGAGGGGTGAAAAAAGGTGAAGGGATTAAGAAATGGCAGTTACAAAATAATCATGAGACATGAAGTACAGCATAGAAAATATAGCCAATAATATTGTAATAATTATGTATGGTGTCAGGTGGGTACTAGGCTTACCGGAGGGATCACTTTACAAATTATGTAAACTTCTAAGCACTATG
Organism: Macroglossus sobrinus; assembly: GCA_004027375.1. Lineage (NCBI taxonomy): Eukaryota > Metazoa > Chordata > Mammalia > Chiroptera > Pteropodidae > Macroglossus > Macroglossus sobrinus. Next base: position 340,080 of record PVKZ01001573.1, read on the forward strand.
CTATATACCTGAAACTAATATAATGTTAAATGTCAACTGTAATTGAAAATAAAATAAAATAAAATAAACAAATATTCACTTTAAGAAGTACTGAAATGTTAACAAAAATATCTGCTGTAACATATAACTATGTGCTAGTATTATTCTACTCAGTTACTTTACCTGCTCTCCTGATAATGATACGGGTGGTGTCGCAGTACATCCTGCAAGAAACGTTCCATCAAACTACTGGTACCCATCCGTTGTCTATTCTGTGTGGTCAAGTATCTGTGCTGAGCACTGGACATATGCTATAAAGAAAAAAGAAACTGAACATTTTTAAATGGATAATACTAGCAGTGAGTTTTATGAAACAGGTTAATTTACATACTCCTGGCAGAAATATAAATTGATATACTCTTTCCATAAAGCAATTCTAAAATGTGCATCTAAAATCCATAAAAGTATATTTCCATTAGATATATTACATTTCTCTAAATCTCTCCCAAGGGAATTATCTTAATTGTGGACGATTTATGCAAAGAAAAGATGTTTATCAAAGCATAACAAAAAACTGGAAACCTCAAATCCTTAAATTATAATACACCTTAAGATGTAATACTATGCAGCTATCTAAAATAATACAAAGAATTTTTAACAACATGGAGAACTGTTATATATTAAAGGGAAAATAGGGGATATGAATATCATATGTATGCTTTTATTTCAACTAGTTTAAAAATGTATAGGCAAGTAAATGGAAGAAAATATACCAGAATCTTATAAAGTATTTATATCTGTGTGGTTTGATTATAGGAAATTTAAAATTTTCTCTTATAAAGTCTCATAGTTTTCAATAAGTAAACACTTTTAGTAATAAAAATTTGTTTAAAGAAAGAAAAGGATCACTATATTTGTAAAAAGTCAAAGATTAATTCACAAAAAGGCCATCATTTTCTTTCAGAGATTAAAAATCCTTCCTTAAAATAAATAATGGAGTATGTACACTATGTTTTTCAGTTTTATAATTCTTTCCAGTTAGAAAGATTCTTTGGTGACAGAAAGAAATTTAACTATGGGCAGTGAACATACAATGCAAAATATATATGACTTACTGTTGAATTGCACACTTGAAACTTACTGGATTTGGTTAACCAATGTCACAATAAAAAAAAGAAAAGGAAATTAAAGGAAGAAATATTCTGCCTTTACTAGTAAATTACCAAGAGGGAAGGAAAAGAAGTGTGATACCTACAGAACACATATAACATGTCAGAGTGTTATTACATTTACACTGTAATCTCACTGAATTTTCACTGAGTATAAATCTTGTCCCCATTTTGATATGAAGGGATTAAAGCACCAATTTTTAAATTGACCAACGCTGTGTATCTAGCAAGTAAAAAAACAGGATTGAATCTGTGTTAAAGCTTATTCTCTTTACACTGTATCATGTTAATGTTAGTACTAATGACATATTTCTAACATAATTTAGATACCTGGTAAAAGTCATGTTTTAAATACTAATGTAAATGTGTCAAAAGAACTTAAAACTGGATATTAGCTCCTGACCACTATTACAACTCAGAATTATTTCCTTCCATGCTGATTTAAAGAGTCTGCTCTGGCGCTGCCTTAGCCCCAGTAACAACCTAAATTACAATCTCAAGACCCTCTAGCTACAAAACTCCCTACCATCTAGTACACATGACCAGAGCTAGACTGCCTGGTGATGAATGGAACAAATGCACAAGGAAACAAATCCAATCTTGTCCTCCCTCTGCCTAGAGAAAAAGTTAAAAAGCAATGTGAATGGAAAAGCACACTCACATAAACCACAGTAAACACCACACTCTATATCCCAGAAAAAGGTGTGTCTAAATTTTCTAAACTGACATATAATTTACATAAAGTCTATAAAACACAAAGTAAACACATCCATAACCACCTAATCATTAAAAACTAATAAGTACCCAGAACCCCCTAATGTCCCAATCTTAATATTCCCTCTGCTCCAAAAGTAACTATTATCCTAAGTTTTAATACTATAATTTTAAAAGTTTCTGAATTTATATAAATGGAATACTTTTTTTGCATTCAGGTCTTTCACTCAACATCTTACTTGTGATACTTATCCAATTAGCTGTAGTCTGTTCATTTTCATTTCTCTGTAGTATTTCATTGTATGATTATACCATATTTTATTCACTCTGCTCTTGATGGACATTTGTGCTTGTTAGCAGCTTTTGGCTATGACAAATAATGCTGTAAAAACTTTCTTATATGTATTTTGGTGCCCATGTGCACACACTTTGTTGAATATATTACTAAGAGTGGAACTTCGGGGCCATAAGGTTTGCATATGGTCAGCTTCAGTACTCACTGCTAACTAGTATCCCAAAGCGGTTGTTCCATTTTATACCCCCACCAGCAGTGAATCATAGTCTCCATTACTCTACTTACTCATCAACACTTGATATTGTCTCTTTAATTTTAACTATTGCAGAAGAGGTTTAATGTTATATCACTGTGGCTTTAATGTGCAATTTTTGTGGTAACTTTTTGTATGTACTGGCCACTTTTTCATCTGTACATATCCCCTTTTATGATGTGCTTCCTATTTTTCAAATAGTTTTTTAAATGAATTATAGGAATTATTTATTGTGAATATGAGTTCTTTTGTTAAATACTGTTTCAAGTATTATCTTCCTCTATGTGACTTGCCTTTTCACTTCATGTATATGTGTATTATGTGTGTATGTGTTCATAAATAAAATTTAACTGGTGTACACACACACACACACACACACACACATACACACACAAAGCACACTGATATCTTTTCTAAGAATAGTTGCAGGGTACCTTTTCACTTTCTTAATCATCTTCCATTGTTTCCTAACTGTATAGTTCAGTTTACCAAATTTTTGTCAGTGCTTCTTGTGACCAGTTTAAGAAATATCTATCTCAAGTCATGAAGATTTTCTATTTGTTTCTAAAAGTGTTCTTTTGCCTACAATATTTACATCTACAATGTACTTGAAATTGATATTTATATCCAGAATGATTTTGCAAGTTTCATTTTTCCCCCATATGAATATTCAATTGACCCAGTATCATTTATTGAAAAAAGTGTTGTCATCACTGCTCTTTAGTGCTATCTTTGTCACACAAATCAAATATCCACATATTTATTTCTGGATTTTCTGATTTATTTCCATGGCCTTTCTATCTTGGAACCATTGTCTTAATAACTATAATTTAATAATAAGTTTTGTAGCTGGTACAGTTGTTCATCTTTAAGATTATTCTGGTTCTTTTCAGCCTTTTCCATGTCCACACACATTTTTAGAACTGGCTTATTTTTAAAAATCTGCTGGAATTTTTATTGGAATGTCACTGAATCACTGTATCAGTTTGGACTGTGTTTACAATATTTATTTTTCCAATCCATGAACATGATCTATCACACCAATTATGTAATTTTTCTTAAATTTATCTAAATGTTTAGTTTTCTTTATAAAGATATTTTATTATATTTATTTCCTAAAAGTTGGATTCTTTGAAGCTATTATATATTTTTTAAAGCTCATTTTCTGTGTGGTATTTGTGTATAAAAATACAATTTTTTGTACTGGCTAAACAAGCTTTTTAAACTCAGCAATTCAAACAGTTTATTTAGGTATCTCTAGAACTGTCTAGTCCACAATCACACTGTACACAAACAATAGTTTTATTTATTCTTACATAATCTTTATCATTTTTATTTCTTATTTCCCTGGCTAGAATCTCTGATAAAATATTGCATATAGTTTAATTCAAGCATCAAGTCTATTTTCACTTAATATATTTGGGTTTAATCTTTGTTTTTATTTTTAAATGTTTTTATTATTCTTGCCAATACAATGTCCCTATTTCTCTTTCTTGCCTTCTTGTGAACTACTTTTTATTATTCCAATTTTTCCCTTTCTGTTATCTTAGCAGTTACAGACTTTTTTCCTGGTCCATTAGTAGTAACAGATTACAACAAGCAACGTTGACCTATCAAAGTCTAAAACTACTTGTTACTTTTACTCTCTTCTTGAACAAGAAACGATCTCTAGAAATTAACTTAATTTACTCCCCTTCCAATTTATACACCACTGTTGTTAATCCCACAAGGTGTTATTCAGTTAGACTGCCTACATATTTACCTTTCCATTGCTCTTCATTCCTTCCCGTATCTCTGAGCTTCCACCTGGAATCATTTTCCTTCTACCTGAAGAACTCCTATTGCTATTTCCTTTAGTAAGGGTTGGCGGGTGACAAATTCCCTTAATTTTTGTTTTCTGAAAATGTCTCTTTTCATCTTTTTTAAAGGATGTAATTATTGAATAGAGAAATTTGAGTTAGTATTGTTTTCTTTCTTTAGGCATCATTGTTTCCATTGCATATTCAACTAGATCTGAGCCACATATTTCTTCACTGCCTTAACAGTTCTCAAAGCCTTGAAATATATATGTGCACACACATACATATATATGTGTGTGTATATATACACACATATACACACCATCTTTTATAATTAGTACAAATTACCTTGGCTGTCAATAGAGTCTTTTTAAATGTCAGTTTAGTACAGGAGTATCCAAATGTCTAAAAATTATTGTTTTAAACCTTAAATGAAAGCTTACTGAACAGAAGTTATAATTCAAAGATTAATATGTTTTGTCATTATCAAAGGTTCAACAAATAACCTCCCAGACAAGTGATAATAATTTATGAAATATTAAAGAGAGCTTTGAGACTTATTATCTGCCTCCTCATGTTTATAACCAGCATTAAAAAGTATTTCTTTTTAAAGGGCCAGAGGTGTGGAAATCACAATAAAAAAGATTCTTTAGTATGAATTTAAGTGATTACTATTAGATAATTAAACAAAACAAATACCACTAAAAAAGAGGAATTTTTACATATCATAAACTTGTATTTGACATCATCTGAGATGAAACAGTTTAGCTCTAGCAGAACAAAAATTTCATTATATTACTTTAGCTCTTACACAATTCTTTTATGAATATAGATGCAAAAATCTTCAACAAAGCAAATCCCAGGATTGAAAAATTGGTTTAACATCTCAAACTCAATCGATGTAATTGCTATAGGCTGAATTTTATACCTCCAAAATTCAGATGTTGACGATCTAACCACCAATGTGACTGTTTCTGGACACAGAGCTTTTAGGAGGTAATTAAATCATATCATATACAAAGACCTAAATGGAAGAGCTAAAACTAAACAACTCTTAGAAAAAAACACAGGCATAAATCCTCATGACTTTAGATTGGGCAATCTTTATGACACCGAAAACACAAGCAACAAAGTGTGTCTGGGGCGGGCGGGGGGCAAGCTAAATGGAATTACAGCAAAATTTAACATTTTGCATCCAACCAGAAAATTCAAAGTCCTTACTTTATTTTACAATGTCTTACAGAATCTAATTCTCTAAATCTTCACTGATCACCCATCCAACCCCCACCCTACGTCCAATGCAACCACACTGGCCTCCTGGCTTTTGGTTAGCATGCCAACCATCCTGCTTCAAGGTCTCTGTCCTTGCTTTCTCTTCCCTCTACCTAGAAATTCTTCCCCCAAATATAAGCAAGCCTGGCTCCCACACTTTATTCAGATACCAACTCTAATGTCACTTCCCTCCCTGGCCGGTCTACCTAATATTGTTCTCCCTTCCTTATTTTATTTTCCTCATAATATTTATCACAATCTGATATATTATGTACTAAATTTATATAACTATTTTGTTTTATTGCACTATAACATAAGCTTTATAAATAAAGGGACCAGGTTTTGTTCATGGTCATATCCCTAGAACCTTAAACGGTATCTGCCAACTGGTTTGTTTGGGTTTTTTTTTTTTTGCAGCTGGTGTATTCTTAATATGACCTGTTCAATGAATGAATAAATGCACTTAATAAAATTTAAAAGGAGATAAAATTACGGCTATGCTCTTTGAGGTATAAACATATTAATAGGATCCTCTCACCTGTTCCAGATTAGTATAGCGCACACAGCAATAGCTGCAATATCCTTGTCTGCTCTGCATACTGAATAACCAAAGTCAAATGGATATTGTCGTTGACTACTAAAACTGAAGGAAAAAAGGCAAAATTACAGTAATTCCTTACAATCACAAGGAAAATAGCTATGATAATATCAGAGAACAGAAATACATTCTTGAGTTCTACCTACTCTTATTTCTCATTATTATGAAAATAGATAAGACTTCCATGAGCTATGGAATCAATCAGTGAGCCTGGAGTAGAGATGATAGCTTTGCATCTTCTAAGAGAACAGCTTGTTGCCAATATTTGAAATCTAAATGACTACATTTTTATCAATTTTCTGATAACTTGTTAGCATTATGAGAATTCAGTATTGAAGAATACAGTTCAATTTTAAAGACAAATTACTGTTTCTAAGTTTTTATTAGAGTATATTTTCTATGATATGAAACTCATTAATTTTCCCATTATGTTTCTATACAAAAACCCAGATGACTTCAAATGTCAGTGTCATATACAACATCCAATTTTCCACTACTTGTATTTTTTACTTAATTCAGAAAGGGGCAAGTTTTAAAATAATTTATCCAACAAAGCTGCTAAAAATCAAAATAATTTAGTCTCTGAAATACAAGATAGTTCTCTCTGACAATTACATAAACCAAATAAATACAAGGAATCTTTTCAATTGGTCTAATGAGATTTCTCTACAAATAGTTTCTAATTTTCTACCCCTTAAAATTACAATCCTTCAACATTACAGACCGCAGTGGTTCCCCAATCAAAAGGACTATCAAAATCATACCCCAAAATTCTGACTTTGTAGAGCTGAGATAGAGTCTCGAATTTAGAATTTTTTAAACTCCTAGGTAATTTTGATTCACTCTCAATTCATTCACTGACATAAAGTGTATATAGATTATGAATTTTTGCAGTAACAAATTCAATACAACGCAGTTTGGCTGTATTTTCTTAAAGTGAAATAGCATTGTAAGAAATAAGTTCATGAACTTTTTAATTCTAATTATTTTATACATTTTCTGTCAAAATATATATTAACAGAATGAGCCTATAATGTGTTATGAATATGTCTGATAAGGATGACTCTGCAACAAAAAAGTTTGCTCACTAAAATCAATGTTTAAAAAATGAAATCACAGCCTAAAAAACTAATAAAATGAGAACAGAAAATCTTTATTAAATCAAAATGCTATCATAACAGTCACTTACCGATTACCTTTAATTATGAGAAATTGACTCTTTGACTTCTCACACTTACGGGAAAAATAAATCAATTAAACCAGCTTCTGAAATAAAGAATATATAAGAATTACTTACTTAAAATTTGGTCTTATTTCTATTAATTTACTTGATTTGTAATCTGAAGCAACAAAATAAAACAAGCTTTATTTTAAGTTGTATTTATAGATATGATAATTTTCATGCTGAGAGAACCCTAGAGGTTAAACCTAAATTTTGAAAGTCATAATATAAAACTTTTCAGTGCTTTATTTAAAATACAACTTAAACATTCACTGAATGAACGGCAAAAGGAAAGTATGAATCTAACATTACATACACACAAAAATTTAAAGACTTTAGATATTATTTTGATCTTTAACCCTTATTTAACTCCCATAGCATTATTACTTGTAATTCTGTTATCTCTAGTGTCATTTACATGCTACAACAAGAATGAGCTACAATAAAGCACCTGATTACATTTTTAAAAATTCACATGCTAGGACCCCATCTGAAAACCTTATTGTATCCAAATCTGCTGCTGGGGAACCAGGCACATGCACGCTACGCATATTTAAAATGGTCCCAGGTAATTCTGATATAAGATGAACCAATAATATAAATCACCACTTTTAAGTACTAATAAAATTCTTACTTACTAATGGAATCACTTCTTTGGGGTCCAGGCTTATATTACATTGCATGACAGAACAGGTCTTTTTATACAAACTCTGAGCACTACTGGTACCTGCTGTTTTTATAAAGTAACAAATCATTTACCTTGAGCAGAAAAGGGTAAGTATTTCATCAGCTGTATTAGTCCTGGAAAACATCTGTAAAATAAAATAAAACAATTTTTTAAAAAGATAAGCCCATGTCTACCATTAGCCAAAATGTGACCTCCAAGTCACATTTAAGTTTGAAAAGTGACACAATTTTCTTTCCAATAATAATAAAAGAAAAAATATTAACTCTTGAACACAAAGCACTTTACATTCTATGACTCACTGACTCCAACATGACCTCCTAAGATGCTCCGTAGCAGACTAACTGATGGCCCATATAACCCCTCATCAAATACATCAAATTTCTGGGGTCCAGAAATAGCAGCTGTAAGAGAATGTCAGGCAAAACTGTGCCTCTGGTAAGGTTAAAAGCAAAGATGATATCAAACCCAAAATAAGCTTCATGAGAAACTTTTGAAAGAGATATTTATGTTAAATTAAGTTTAGGTCCTTGACTAACCACCCAACTCTTAGCTTCTGTGTTAGTTTTAATGAAAAATACTGTCAATTCTTCATCATCTATCTATATCAATTGACAAGTAGGCCAAATTATCATTTTTTTTCCACATTGTTGTAGGCAAAGTGTTGACTCCTATCCAGGATTACTGATTAACAAAAAATTCTAACACTTCAACTCAAATGAGCTAGTGACACCACTGTATAATCAAGGAATAAGTACTTAGCACCTATCCTGTGCAGGGTTCCATGCTAGAAGCTTTAAAAGAGAGAAATGTAAGACAGTCTTGCTCTCGAGGACTTTAAAATGGAATTGGGAAATTAATACAACAATACCACACGGTATCTGAGAAATATCTAAGCACAAATAAGTGCTAATAGGTTCAGTTGCAAAATTCAGTATTAGCTGGAGGGGCCAAGATGTCACAGCAGATACAGTTCTTTAACCAGACATTGTAAAATGGGTAGAATTTCCTTACACAAAGGTCAAGAAAAGATATGCCAAGTAGTCAAGTAGCAAAGAAGCAAACGTTTAAAGCAACAAAGCATGAGGTGTATTTGGAGATAAGTTGACAAGTTCTGGTGCAGCTAAAGTTTCATTTAAGAATTTAAGGGGAAATAAAGCAAGAAAAGTAAATTTGAGTTTTGGCATGATAGGGTTTAAAAGTAGACTAAAGAATCTAGGCCATATCTTTAGGCAGTGTGGAAATATTTTGTAAAGCAATATACTATACTCAAAGAGTGCTTTAAGAAAATTCTGGAACAACAGTTCCTTCCTACTCAAAGGAGCTTTTCACGGAATATAAACTATTCGGCACCATTTCCTAGAATACTGGAGAATTAGTTCATACCCAAAATATCCAAGTTCAAAGAATCACTATCCCTTAGAACAAAGATTTAGCTTCATTACACTTGTAAATTAGGAAAACACTAATTTTTCTTTTAAAAAATGACTTTTATTTATTTTAGTTATGAAAGTAAAACACTTATTATAATACAATTTTAAAACTAAAATAAAGAGCATAAAAATCAGCCATACTCCCACTATCCACCATTAACATTTATCATATATTCTCCTTTGTTCTAAACATGTTTTTACAAAAATGGATTGGTACTATACAGCCTATTCTATAGCCTCCTCTCTCACTTAACTGTATATGATGAGCTCTACTGTATGACATTATATCATTCCAAAAAGGAATGTTTAATAATTTCATAGTATTTCATTTTATCACTGTAAAAATCCTCTTATCTGACAAGCCCTAGTAAATGAGTTAAGATTTTAAAAATTAGTCAATAAGATGATTTTAAAAATTTATCTTAATATTTTATCTAATGTAAAATACAGAAATGTATTTGTTTTAGGTTGTTAAGCTTTTTTGTTTCACCAAGGTTGTTTAAATGTGTATGTGTGTGTGTGTGTGTGTGCACGCGCACGCGCGTGCGCCCGTGTTTAGGACAGCTAGAGTTAAGTTATATTTTTTTCATATTTTCAAAATCCTCACAATTTATATTCAACAAGTTTCCATTTTGTTCCTCTAAGTAAAAACAAGAACTTACATTTTCAAAACTGTGAGCACTACTGTGATTAAGATTTTATCCAACCTTTTACAATTTGCACATCCAATTTATTTTTGCTTTCATTTTTTGGTTGAAAGCATTCAATGTATTTTTCATAAAAATAACAATGCTATAAAAAATGACAATGCTTACATTCTGTTTCATTGGTTTAGGTAACACTGAAAACTGCAAAAAACGATCTGAAGCAGTGAACAGAGATCTCTGAATTGTCTGAGAGGACTTCAGCATAATTGTCTCTAAACAGATAAAGTTGCATTTTTTTTAAAGAATATTTCTTGCACACTTGAGATCTATACCTGCTGCAGAGATAAACACATTGTTGAAATGAGTGCAGAGTTGTACTGTGTGTTTCTCAAGATGACTGTCATGCTGAAATAAAAGCTAATAAAATTCAGAATCCCTATGGGAAATAATTTTCAATTGCCTGACAAGAGAGACACCAATTTACTAGGAAAGACAATAGAAGGGCATTTGGTTTATTGAATGAGATCATCTAAATTACCTGTCTAGGAACAGGAATACAATTGGGGAGCAACCAGAAAAAAATGGCCAAATGATGTAAAAAATCATAATTTAGCATCCCTTTCATTACAACATTAGCCTGATTTTCAACTTCTCACTTTTTTCTATTACCCCCATTATGCTAGTTTACCTCTGTTGACAAACATTATCCTGGATACCTCCGTTCGGTCTTATTAAAATAATAATGGCAAACTTTTGTTAGTATTTAATCTGGACCAGGCTCTGTCCACAGTTTCACAGCATTATCTTTTTTAAATATCAAACAGCTTTATGAGGCTAGTGTTATAACTCCCACTTTACAAATCAGAAAACTGAGATTTAGAAAGCAGCAGTGTCTTTTTCCAGATCACACACCAATAAATCAGTGTAGCTGGGATTTGACCATAGGTCTGTCTGACCAGTTTATGTATGCTCTTAACCTCTTATCTTCTATAAAACGCTTCCTTCTCTGCATTTTCAGAAATGCTAATTACTTGTTTTAATACTAGGTGAAAGCAAATAATTAAGAATTTAATTTGCTACAATAAACCCTGTAATATATTCCAAAGAAGAGAGTAAAACTAATGTTTAGCTTAATTGTATCACTGCTCCCATTCCCAGATGAGTACTGACAGTACCTTGGATTAGGGACTTTCAAACTTAAATATCATGGCACAAGAAAACAATACATTTTATATCACAAACCAGCACGCACACTCAGGTACACATGCATGCATGCATGCACGCACACACACACACACACACCCCTGCTCACACAGTTTTGCAAAACAATACCCTCATCACACGTAATGTAATGAATTCTGGTATTTTCTATACTATCTTATTTCGTTTTTTTAAGTGCTAGTTATGACTCATCAAATGAATTTTACAATTCACCAATGGATTGAAAACTGCAATCTGTCTGAAAAAAAAAACTGCCTCAAATTATTAAGCAAAAAATAATTTTTACAGAAGATGGTGTTACCCTGAATTCAACTTATTTCTATCCAATATCTTGGCCATTACGGTGATACTTCATCAAATCTTTAATGAGCGTCTTTACTAAGGCTGACCATTAGCCAAGGTGCAGGATGAAGAGACTTACTGCCTCCCACGCTTTAGGTCCAAATCAGTGCAAGTGGAAAACTGTTTATGCATCGATATAGAAAAAGTCCTCAATGTATTAATTTTAAAAATCAGATCGCATTAGTACCCCAATTATGTAACACACAAATATAGTTTATGTACCCCAAATTGTTAATAGTGGCTCTCTTGAAGATGAAATTTCTATGAGCTTTTTCAGGTTTTTTTCCTAATAGTATATATTTGTTGTAAAAAAAAAAATAAATATAATCCTATACTGGGGATAAAAAACGTTTTCGTTCCTTGAGAACCAGTATCTCGTTATGCATTTCTTCCACGCGCTGCCAGAATCTTCGCGACGGATGTTAGGAGCTAGAAAGGGCCTTTTTAGGAGCACGTAATAACGACGGCGTAATTTGAACAGATTTACACAACTGTTGCACGGCGAATAGTAAGTTGATCGTTAACACAAAAATCTAACGTTTCCAAAATAAATTCTAATCGCAGGAGGCTGGTAAAGGCCTAGATCTGGGGACAGCTGGACATAGCGCAGGGCATTGGGGGAAGGGGATTTGTAGACAGGTGGTTCCGATCTCGGCCCCACAGGTGCCCGTGAAAGTCCCCGCGAGTACACAGCCCTGAATCCGACCTCCGCACGCCGCTCCCTCCCCAGGCCCCGGCCCCAGGCCTCGTCCGCGGGCCCCTCCGACCCCGAGCGCCCGACAGAAGCACACGGCAGCCCGCACCCCACCTCCACTCCACGCCCCAGCCACCGCGATCCCGGCCGGGAGACGCCAGCTCCGCTCGCGCAGGAGGGGCAGGACGGGGCTGGGGTGACGGGAAGCCGAGGAGCTGCGAGGCGGGTGCGGGAGCCCGGCCAGCGGTCCGTGCGTCCCTCGGAAGGAAGCAGGCGCCCGGGGCGCGGGGCGAGCAGGCCCCACCCCCGGCCGCGCGCACAGAGCCCGCGGGCGTCGCCCCGGCTGCGCGCCGCCTCGGCCCCGCTCGCCCGCGCCCGCCGCCGTCCTCACCTCCGCGGAGGCCGCCCGGATTCCTGCCGGGCCTCGGTGGAGGCCGAGGACCGGTGGGTGCGCGCCCTTCCTATTCCGGTTCCATGGCGCTGCCCGGACCCCCGAGCCGTCCAGAGCGCCGCGGCCGCCCGCGCCTGCTGCCTGCTGCCCGCGCAGCCAGATATGGGAGCCACCGGCCTCTCCCGCCGGAGCGAGAGGAGAAGCGAAGTGAGAGCGTCAGTTGCAGGACCCGGACCCCAGTCACGACTCAGCCCACGTAGTCCTCCAGGGGCAACGCCGCGTTGCAGCCCCGAGTGAGGTTTGACGTCAGGGAAGGTGCGAAAACAAGGCCCCTTCTGACGCAGGAGGAGCGGGACCGCCCCCTGCCCACCCCCAACCCGGGCGCAGGAGCCCCCTTCCTCCCGCCCCCAACCCTCCCCTTCCCGACATCTTTTAAAGCGAACACTTCCTCCAGGGTCAGGGCCCCACTGCGAGCCTGTGAAATCAAACCTGTTCTAAACAAAATGACTAGGCTCATAGCGCAGTTAGGACGCCAGAAAGACACCAAGGTTTGATTATCTGAGGGGCTAAATAGAAAACGCTTGCCAATTCAAAGCAACACATGAAACTGTAGAAAAGAAAATGGGGCTTGGAGGGGCTAGCCTGCACTGATCCGGCGTGTTTCCCGCAGTGAGCTGCATCTAACAAAAGCTCCTGTTCAATGAGTGCTTGCTTTGTGCTAAGGCACGGTGCTAAGGCAAGGTTTATATGTGTATTCTTGCATTTCATCCTCAGGGCACCCCTTCATAGGATCTTACGATGAGTCCTATTATATCCTTTTGAGAAATGAAAACACCAAGGCTTAAGGTTAGGTATTCGAAGACTTAACACTGCACATGAAAGGGTTACAAACATCAATCAAAATCTACTCAGTCACTCAGTGATATTCTGTACTACCCACTGCGAATATAGTAGTGTGCAAAAACAGTGTAGTGTAATGAAGGATACAAACCGAAATCAATCACACTACTGAACGTATCATGATCATCTGTAATAAGAAAAATAACCATACCTAAATTGAAGAGAACCTCCAACTGGAGACCTTATGTCTTCTTATGTGAAAATAATCTTAGAATGAGCTATCTTGCTCTTTGGTTATTGCTATAATTATTACGCTTTCCTGATAAGCTTGTGGCTTTGTCCCCCCCCCTTTTTTTTTTAACTTGCCCATTGCTTTTGCATTGGTAGTTTCTACTCTTTGTGTATTTTTCAGCTCCCGTCTTCCCCACTACGTCTTTCTCCCATTTTAAATCTGGCTATTGCAACTGTTTGGTTTACAACCCCCTTTAGATTTTTTTTTTTTAACACACACAAAAAAAGTACTGATTTCTCTTAAGGCAAGCTTTCCCACATCCTAACCTTGGAATTGGTGAAAGAAAATCCATTATATATTAACCCACCCACCATGACATAATGTATTTCACAGATGCTAAGACACACATTTTTCATACTTTAATGTCTCTGAAATCAGTCCTGGTCTCTTAATATTGGACAGTGGGGTAGGGGGAGGCTGTATTAAACCTAGTTACCATTGCTTCTGTATATGGAAACCTGGATGTAGCTAGCTGTTCACATTGTCTTTATTTCAAATGAATTAAGTGCATTGTTTAATAAAAGCCATTACCTTACAGAGGAGGGAATTAACAGGTATAGGAGTCTCTTGAACTTGAACAATTTTTCCTAGAAAAATAGGAAAGATTTTCCTAGGATGAAAAGGTGATTCCTCCAGCACTTAAAAAAGATAGATATGGGACTGGCTAAAAGCTATGAGACTTATGGGAGACCTGAGTTATTCTGCAAGTACATTCTTAATGCGTTTTTGGAAAGCTGTATCTGGACAGTTAAATAATAAGCCTAACACTCCCACCAAAAAATATTGAAATGATTTAGTTATTATTCCCAATGATATGGTTAGTCAATTACAACCCCTCTAAGTTTTAGTCAAAAAAAAAATCATCAAAGAAGGAAAATGAATCCCAAATGTTATCTGAAAAAAAAAATCCATTGACTTCTGGTTAGATCAAGAAAATGCCGGTATGAAAACATGCAGAGTAGGATCAGCAGCGTGGGAGGGTGGGGGAACAGCAGAGCACTCTTAAGACTTGCAGAAGACAATACTGTATGGAAAACCACAGCTATCAACAACTGACTTAAAAAGTGATTTAGAAAAATGCGAAATTGTGTTTGGAATACCTTAACCAATTTTATTTACATTTCCGTTTTTTGCATACACAAAATTGATATATAACAATAATCTGTTTCTAAGTCTGAAAATTATTTCACTAAGTATGAAATTAAAATACTAAATGACAATAAATCATTGCATTGTAGTTTAGTTGGCAGCATTTTTTATCTCAACGTGATATTCTCATGTAAAATTAGATGCAGTGCCATCTTGCATTAGATGAGCAATCCTTCCAGACAAGATTTCTGCCTGGTGGCAATGGGTACGTTTTTGGCAGAGCTTCATTATAAGGTTAAGCTCTAAAAGTTTAAATTTCTCCCCAATTCTTTATTAACCCATTATAGATATAAACCCATTTATTCCCATTTATTTAGCAAATACTTATTTAAAGGACCCTAGGAGTCAAAATAGGCTTTTGTATCCTTGTATGGATCCCATTCCCTGCCCCAGAGAGAAAAAGAATCCTATATATGTGTTATTTCACATTCCTTCTTCAAAGGAAGCATAAGAACTGCTTTTTTATGTCCAGAAATCATTCTGATGATGCCTATATTTGTTAAGCTGTTTATGCTAACATTAGGCTAATATCTTAAGGGAAACAGCTATAGGAAAAACCTAGATCTCATTCCCAAATCATAAAAGAATTTAAATACCATAAGTAGAGTTTGAATTATTTTTTCCCAAAATTCTATTACTGTGCACATCTAGCCACAGTCAGGTGAGATCATTATGAAACTTTTACCCATTAGCCTAGAATTTCACTTCTTTAAAAAATATAATGTCATTTTTAAGGGGAAAAAGATTCATTTGTATGCCTCATCCAAATAATAATTTTAAAATAAATGAGAAGGGCACAAAATACTTCTATTCATTTTGTCTTGTTCTTGATTCTGCCCAGTAAGATAATCTCCACCCTTTATGAAAATTTCATATGAAAGGTGAGAGAAGGATAGTAGTGCTAATATCTTCATCTTACTGATTGTTGGAACAAGAAGGAAAAAAGAGGTTCATGAAAAAGGAATGCAAGTTAGCTTAAAATTGCAGAGGTGTGTGGTGGACATATGGTGGATGGCAGTATAAATGAGGAGAGGAGTGTGCAGAGGGAGATTGTACATATGGGTTAAATCCTCATCCATCATATAAGAATTTAACGTATACTGTCTAAAGTAGGCAAATCACTAAATAGCATTATAAGCCTATTTTTAACTAAACATACGGATGATCCATCAGAACTAAAGACAATAAATTTGTTTTTAATGGTTGTTCCATTTGTCAGGAGTAGATGTGGGCAAAACATGGCATTGGTGCAGGCACAACTAAATAACATTTCCTCCATTGATTTAAAATCATACACAATAAGATGTAACCTCTCTGTTATAGTCTTCGCATCCTATTCTTCGTTCCATCTAGTCAAACCAATTCTTTTCCACTTTTACATTCTGTAGATACACCTGTAATACACCTTCATACAAAAATATAACTGAGATATAGTTTGACATAATTTGTTTCCAATATATAATACTTTACAAATTCTTATCATATTCTACTCCTTTTTCTTTTTTTATGTCTCTCTCCCTCTTTTGATTCTACACATTCTTTTTTTTTCTTTTCTTTTTTCTTGCTAACAGAAATACAATGCATAGCACTTAAAAGACAGTGCTTTTAACTTCTGGCGATAATCTGGACTGAACACGTTACTAACTTCACATGTGTTCATTCCTTTAATTCAAAAGTAATTTCAAAGCTTATGTCCTCTCGAGTTTTAACTTTCTTAAAAAATTACTATTGCCTTTTTAAGTAACAAAGTCATAAATATGAAAACTGTGTTTTTGAGCTTTTCCCGTTGTTTAAACTCCCTAAAGTCTTCAGTGGTTGACTTGCAACAGTATAGATTATTCCATTGCTAATGTATCTCTCATATTTACCACCAAAACCTCTACAAGATGCCTGAATACAACAGAGTCAATTATATTAACTAGGTTTTCTTATTTTGTGTATTCCTGATGCTCTTATAGTTGGAGCCCAGACCCAGGGAATCCACCTTCCCAGGATTAACTAATTCCAAGAGATAACAATTTGCCTGCCAGCAAAGCTTAAATAAAAAGCAAACCACTCCCAGAGTCCATACCCACCACCTGGCTTCTTTTATCAGACCTCTACTGTCCAAGATTCTAACTCCAGCCCTTCAGACAACTGGAGACCAACCCTATAGCACAGAGTCCACAGAAACTACTTAAATGTTTAAATGATAGTCTGTAACCCGGGCTTACCTTGCTTAGCCCATTCTTTCCCCACTTCTCCAGTAGCTCTTTGTGTACTGACCTGCCATCTGTTTCTAGGAGACCATGAGTACAATGAAAATATTTTCCTTCATGGCAATCATTTTCACATCTGTCTGCTTGCTTTTTCTGCTCAAAGCAAGTACAGGGTGCATTTTAGAACGATATGCACACCAAGCAGGATGGTTTCGCGCCAGAGTGATTTCACACCAGACGAGGTGACATATCCTCAGACAATTTTGGTACACCAACTGGACCCACCAGAGGAGCCATTGACTAAAGGGCACTACTGGTTGTTCTAACGCTTGCTGCTTGATAGCTACTGTGTTTTTTTGTAGAGTAATGCAATGATTTCCAGCCTAAAATTGGGGAGCTCAAGAAGCTGAGTGCTCCCTGAGTTGCCACGTAGAGAGCCACTGCAATGCCGAATACGATGCTTCTGCAATAGTGTCCCCTAAAGCACCATAATGACTGAAAGGTGGATTGCAGTGTCAAGACTGGATTCATGCAATATCTTTTCTGATCACACTAGTATGAAGATAGAACTTACTGGTGAGAGAAAAAAATGGAAAATTCACAACATGTAGAAATTAAACCACAACTCTAGAAAAACCAATGGGTCAAAGAGGAAATAATAAAGTAATAAATCACAAAGTACCCTGACACAAATAAAAATGAAAAAACAACAAGCCAAAGTTTATGAGATGCAGCAAAAGCAATTCTAAAAGGGACATCTATAATGAAAAACACTACATTAAGAATAGTGAAAGATCTAAAAAAACACCTAACTTAAACCTCAAGGAATAATACAGAGAACAATACATTGAGAAAAGTCAGCAGAAGGAAGGAGATGATACAGATTCCAGCAGAAACCAATGAAATAATAACCAGAAAGACAATAGAAAATATCAACGAAGTAATTGAAACGCTTTAGTTAGACCAACTAAGACAAAAAGAGGGAGGACTCAAATCAATAAAATCAGAAATGAAAGAAAAGACGTTACAACTCTTAACAGAGAAATACAAGAGACTACTAAAACATTTGTATGCCAACAAATTAGACAACATAGAAGAAACGGATAAATCATAAGTTCGTACCTCTTGTTTACCTTGGTTTGCTCATTCCTCCTGCCGACGTCACCCTCTTCTTCCCTGCCATCTGATCTTGAAGGCCACTTTCCCTCGTGGCCCTCCATGGCCTACTGTGCCCTCTGTTTCTAAGGTACTGTGAGTATAATACAAACTTCTCCCTTCATGGCAATCATTTTTGTGTCTGTCTGTTATTGTTTCTGTTCAAAATGAGTCCAGGGCATGTATGTAGAATAATTAACATTGCCAAGCGGGGTGGATCACACCAAACAGAAAGGATCCGCACTTAGACTGTTTGCACCTACCAACTAGACACAGTAGCAATGGCCACTCCAAAGGTGACACCGTTGGTTGTAGCACAATTGCTACATGATGGGTACTTCGTTGTGTTGTTGTTGTTGTTTTGTTGTTTTTCATTAGATGTTGCCAGGACTTCTCTTACTATATGGAGGAGCGCCTGTAGCTGAGTCCTACTTTCAAACCTGGAAGAGTGCTGTGAAGACCGCCAAGCCCAGCAGAGCTGCGCAAAATATGTGAAGGAGCCAAAAGTGCGGTTCTCAGTGTGCAGAGGTGCTGCGTCTAACACAGTTTACTGCGCTCAGTTCTGGAGATGTGATACAGTGCAGCTGCAGTGTGTCTCAGCAAGCAATGACGCTTTGTTTAAATTGATAAGATGTGTATTATTCAGGATAGCAATAGGTAGTTACAGGGACCTCTCCAATTGGGACTTCATAGTGAGAGAGAGACTGCATTTAACTCCTAATACAACATGGGCAAGTGGGGAATTTATAGCCAAGGTTCAGGATAGAAACAGTGCACAAAAAATGACCGAGAGGAAACATCAGGGATACAGCGAGTTCTAAATCAACCCAATATAGTTCATTCTGAAGCAGTCCAGGGTGATCAGTTATCACCTGGGAATAGAGAAGGGTGAATATCCTGATCAGATATCAAAGCTGTTCAAAATTGAAGGCTAAGGTTCTGGTGAAAATGATTTAGCAGGGTTCTTATTAAAACTAAATTTTACAAGGAGGCACACATATGAGCCTAGGAGAAGGTCCAGAACCCTGACTAAAGTATGGTGAAGCAAAGAATCTTTGTCACCAAAGAATGCTATACTACAGAACTACTGTAGGCTACCTAAATATTGTACCATCTATTTAGCCACATGTGATGCCACTTATGGTGCCGTATACAATACAGAAGTAAGGTACTGAATTATGGAGCAGAGGTACAATGTCTATACACAATCGATGTAAAGAAAAAAAAAGATATTAATGACACTTGTTAGAAGGGTAAGACAGGCTTTGTTCAGGATCATAAGAATAGGTATAGATAGCTCTGCAATTGAGATTTTAGCATGCAGGAGAAACTGGATTCAACTCCAAATATGGCATGAGGAGTTCTGACTGCAGATCTGTGAACTAATAAATGGGTTTAATTTAAGCCACCAAGTTTGTGGCAATTTGTTTCAGAGCAATAGAAAACTACTATAGTAATCAATGTAAATTCAGTTATGTTTATTACACAAGAAATTCACAAACACATCATCTTTAGAAATTTGGAGAAAATAGACAACTGGGACTGACTACATCAAACTTTAAAACTTCTGCAAGTCGAAGAAAACAGAACAAAAAGCAACCTATGGAATGAATGAAAATAATTGCAAAAGCTATATCTGATAAGAGGTTTCCTATCCAGCATATTTAAGGAACTTATACAAATAACAATAAAACAAACAAGTCAATTTAAAAGGAGGACAGTGTTTGAATAGACATATCTCCAAAGAAGATATACAAATGACTAGCAAGCATATGAAAAGAAGCTCATCATCACTTATCATAGGGAAATACATATCCAAACCACAATGACATCACCTCACATGCATCAGGATGGCAACTATCAAAAGAACAGAAAATAACAATTGTTGCTAGAGAAATGGAGAAGTTGGAACCCAAGAGTACTTTTGGTGAGAAAGTAAAATAGTGTAGCCATTGCAGAAAATAGTAAGGAGATTCCCGCAAAATATAAAAAGATAGAATATACACTTCACCAATCCATCCCACTTTTGAATATTCACCCAAAACTAATCAAAGTCGGATCTCAAAAAGATATTTGGGCCCAATGTACATCAAAAAAATATTCACAATAGCCAAGATGTGGGACCAATTCAAACATCCATGCATGGATGAATAGAAAGAGAAAAAGGGGTAAATATGGAAGATTATGAAGCCTTAAGAAAAATCCTGTCACGCGCTTCTGCCTGAATGAACATCAAGGAAATTATGCTAAAAAAAATAAGCCAGTCATAAGGAAGAAAATTACTGTATGATCACACTTGTATGTATAGAATGGAGATTACCAAATATTAGGTAATATTCGTGCTTATTGGTTATACAGTTTCAGGACTGCAAGATGAAAAAGTTTTAAAGATCTGATGAACAGCAATATGAATATAGTTAACTCTAATAAGCTATGCACTTAAAATGATTAAGATGATAGATTTAATATTGTCTATCTTTTACACAATGAAAAATATGGGGAAAAAATAAAGAATAGAGAATGAGGGGAAGTCAAACTTGAAAGGGTTTGTATCACAAGCTCCAATCTAAGGCTTACTGACCAGAGAAATAGCTATTAGCCATGACAGATGAGTCCTAAGATTCAGGATTTATTTCTGAGATCCTCAGACTCTCCCTGACCAGGTTTTACAAAGCAGAGAATATACAACCAAGGAGCAGCTTGGTGACAGTGGATAAAAACTTACTAAGAGAAAATATCAGAGAAAAGAGGTGGGGAAGGTTCTGGCTAAATGAACCTAACACGATTCTTGTTGAAGACAGGATAGGGTGATGGGAAGGGGGCAGAGGAAGATAGGTAAGGGTAAAGGGGATGGTGAGGGAAGGAATTTTAGGTGGTCAACACACAATGCAATACACTATGATGTATTATTGAATCATAAGATGGTGAAGGATGAGGATCCTGATCAGTTATTCAGAGTAATCACATATGGAGGGCAGTGGGGTTCTGGTGAAACTGACTTAGCAGTGTTCTCTTTTAATATAGATTTTACAAGAAATTGCACAGATGAGTGTAGGAGAAAGTTAGGGGATTAGCCTGACTAAAAAGTATAATGAAACAAAGAATCTTCATCACAAGAATGCCATGGTAAGACTTGAAGGTAAGTGCCAAGGTACACTTGAAGTATGATGCCAAGATATATCCCAGATACAGTGCTGAAGTATATTCATGATGCAGTTCCAGGTTATATCTGATATGGATGCCCAACATCCACCCACGATTCGATGCAGAGGTTTGGCAGAAACTGACTTAGAGGAGTCTTGTTAAAACTGAATTTTACAAAGAAGTGCCCAGATGAGCCAAGGAAAAGAGACTAGGCAGGAAACCTGACTAAAAAGTATAACAAAGCAAAGAAACTTCGTTACAAAAGAGTTCCACAGTAAGGCTGAAAGTAAGTGCCGAGATACGTCCGTGGTACATTGCCGTTGCCGAGGTGTATTTGCAGTAAGTACTGGGATATATTCAAGAAACAGAGCTGGGGTACATTCACTATGCAGCACCAGGGTATGAATGCTACGGTGCTGAGTTCCACCGTGGCTTGGCATGGAAATTCTAATGAAACTGACTTAGCAGTGTTTTGCTAAAACTAGATTTTATAAAGAAGTGTGCAGATGAGCCGAGAAAAAGGTTAGGGAGTGAGCATGCCAAAAAAATGTATAATGAAGCAAAGAATCTTCATCACAAAAGAGTGTCACAGTAAAAACTAGAATTAAGTGCCAAGGGGCATCCAACCTAAGGTACAGAATTAAAATGGTGGTTAGTTCTGAAGTGCGTCTGCTGTAGGGTGTTGCGGTACAACCGCACTACTGTGCAATGGTGCATCTGCCACACAGTGCCGGGGTCATTCAAGACACAGTGCTGGGGTACATCTGCTATGCGGCACCAAGGTACACCTGGTACAGTGCCAAGATCTATGAGCAGTTCATTGTGAAGTTTCTGGTGAATCTGATTTAGCAAAGTTTTTGCTAAAACTGGATTTTACAAAGAAGTGCACGAATGAGCCAAGAGAACATTAGTGAGCAAGCCTGACTAAAAGGCATAATGCAGCAAAAAATCTTCATTACAAAGACTTCCACAGTAAGACCTGGAAGTAAGTGCAGAGGTACATCTACGGTTGTTGCCGAAGTGCATTTGCCCTAAGGTGCAAAAGTACGTCACCAAGGTGTATTTGCGGTACATTACTGAGGTACATTTGAGATACAGAGCTGGGATACATTCATGATGCAGTGCCAGGTTACACCTGATACGATGCCAACATCCACCATTGTTTATTATGAAGGTTCTCGAGAAACTGACTCAGCAGATTTCTTGTTAAAACTGAATTTTACAAAAAAGTGCTTCGAAAATCCAAGGAAAAGGTTAGGTAGCGAGCATGACAAAACAATGTAATAAATCCAAGAATCTTTGTTGCAAAAGAGTGCCACAGTAAGACCTAAAATTAAGTGCCAAGGGGCATCCAACCTAAGGTACAGAACTACAACCGCAATTAGTTTATGAGGTGTGTCCACAATACAGTGTGAGATACAATTATGTTACAATGCTGAGGTGCGTCTGCCGCACAGTGCCACAGTCATTCGAGATGGTGCTGGGGTACATCCGCGATGGGGTACATCCGCAATGGGGTACATCCGCGATGCAGCACCAAGGTACACCTGGTACAGTGCCGAGATTCACTTGCGGTTCAGTGTTGAGGTTCTGGTGACTCTGACTTAACAGAGTTTTTGCTAAAACTGGATTTTACAAGGAAGTGTGCAGCTGAGCCAAGGAAAAGGTTAGGGCACAAGACTGACTAAATAGTATGAAGCAAGAATTGTAATAAAAAAAAAAAGAGTGCCACAGTAAAACCTGAAAATAAGTGCACAGGTATGTCCGTGGTAAATTGCCGAGGTACATTTGCAGTACAGTACTCAGAGGTACATACAAGATACAGAGCTGGGGTACATGCACGATGCAGCACCAGGATACAGCTGGTACGGTGCTGAGCTTCACCCATTGTTTAATGTGGAGTTTCTGGTGAAGCTGACTTAGCAGAGTTCTTGTTAAAACTGGATTTTACAAAGAAGTAAGATGAGTGAAAAAAATGATAGGGAGTGAATCTGTCTAAATAGTATAATAAAGCAAATAATCTTCATCACAAAAGAGTGCCACGATAAAACCTGCTGAGGGACATCCACCTTAGGATGGAGAGATAAAACGACAGTAAAGTTCTGAGATGTGTCTGCCGTATGCGTCTGAGGTACAACTTCTATGGCACGAAGATGCATCTGCAGTATAGGTCCGAGGTCACACGAGATACAGCGCTAGGGTACATCCGCGATGCAGCACCAGCATACGTGTGGTAAGGTGCCGAGATCCACCGTGGTTCTGTATAGAGATTCTGGTGAAACTGACTTAGCAGTATTTTGCTAAAACTGGATTTACAAGGAAGTGTGCAGATGAGCCTAGAAAAAGGTTAGGGAGCAAGCATAGCAAAAATGTGTAATGAAGCATAGAATCTTCATCACAAAAGTGTGCCACTGTAAGACCTAGAATTAAGTGATATGGAGCATCTACCCTAAGGTGAAGATAAAACGACGGTAATGTTCTGAGGTGCATCCATCATAGGCTTTTGGAGTATAACCACGTTATGCTGTGGAGGTATGTCTGCCGCCTCTGTTGAGTCATCAGAGATACGTTGCTGCAGTATATTTGTGATGCAGCACCATGGTACACCTGGTACAGTGCCAGGCTCCACCTGCAGTTCAGTGTGCAGGTTCTGGTGACTGACTTAGCAGAATTTTTGCTAAAACTGGATTTTACAAGAAAGTGCGGGGATGAGCCGAGAGAACGTTAAGGAGCGAGCCTGACTAAAAAGTATAACGAAACAAAGAATTTTCATTACGAAAGAGTGCCACAGTAACACCTGGAGTAAGTGCAGAGGTACGTCCGCGGTACGTTGCAGAGTGCATTTGCAGTGTGGTACTGAGGAACATTCATGATACAGAGCTGGGGTACATTCACGATGCAGCGCGTGAGTACATCTGGTACATTTGCCGACATCCACCCTTGTTCGGTATTGGAGGTTCTGCTCAAACTGACAGAGAAGATTTCTTGTTTAAAACTGGATTTTACAAGAGAGTGCTCCGACAATTCAAGGAAAAGTTCAGGGAGCGAGCACGATAAAACCGTGCAACGAATCCAAGAATCTTCGTTGCAAAAGAGTGCCACAGTGAAACCTAG